>OZ026847.1:25159840-25759840 GCA_964023205.1 Lutraria lutraria
GAAATACCTATTCAATAATGAAATGTTTTAAAATTGGTATTTTTCGGTTCTCCAAGTGAAATCCATATACTTAGAATTCAAAATAACGTATACAAACACATTTTAATATGTTCTTTCTACTCAAATATTCCAACGTAAAACCTGTAAGTGTGCTTTTTTTGGTGTAATCCTGATTAATTCGACCTTTGTAGAATTTGTCGTACAGATAATTTGATATATACGCACTGTTGATTCTAACTCACATGGGCGCTGCCATTACATGTGGCGCGTAAGATGTACGTGTTCGTGATAACTACCGTGTTTAAAAATAGAATCAAATCGCTTTCAGAATTATGAAAGCAAGATGCCGATTGGCTAATGGGAAAGGTCGCCTGAGGTGACCTTCTATAGGTCGTTGTCAGATCCTCATAGCGTAGCGGGTTTGAGGATATGATTTTAATCAGATTGAAATTTTATTTGATTACTTTTAAGAACATAAAATATAATATAATGTTATTAATCAAGCGATTTCTTATTGGCTTTGTTAATGGGCCAAGGACTGTCGTAAACACGCATTCTCAGGAGAATTGGTGTTTTCAATAAAACAAAATCGGCAAATCTGAACTCTTCTAATTCACGTTATTTCACTATGACATTTCTTGAGCCAACTTCAAAATTTCTCGAACATCAAACAAAAGTCAAGAAACCGTAGCCCTATTTCCAGAATGTTGTAACTCCATTTTTTGAAAAATGTTTGAGATATTGCCAGGGTCAGATTGTTGCATGTCCATTAATTGCAACAAAATTCATGTCCAGAGTGTTGTAACTTTAGAGCCAAGAGCTTTCCAAGATATGGTCACGTGATACTATCTTTTCAAGATGGCGGAGTTTTGGGAATGTGCTGAACACACTTTGTAGGTTGATTTTGGCTTCTAGCATGTAAGCTTTTTACTCTAAATGATATGCAATTAATGAAATATAGATAAATTGTTGTACTCTTCCAAAAATTGAGTAGAAAAATGTGCTACTAATGATCATTATATTAAATTCAGAGTAACATAGTTAGTGATATAATTCGGATACAACAATTTTTGGATAAGCTTGTTGTCTAGTCCATCACTTAATTCTATCTTTCAGTGTATATGCAGTATTAACTTTTTATAACTTAGTGATTGATTGTTCTGATCGTTACCTACTGAATCTGATTATTCTGTATGCAATATTATAACAGAAAACAGCATAAGCCGGTAGTAGCGGGCATGCGTGCTGTTGCACTTTTGCAAGACCAAATCTTTTGACATAGTTGTACTCTGTGTTTCCACGGGATCTCTTTTCAGACTATTAGACAATAAGTAAAGTTTTCTTGCATAGTCGGTGCTAGGGGCGTGAGTGGTGACCACTCATGAAAATACCCAATCAAACTTGGTATGGATTCAGTGTCGTTATAGTTGCTGGTACTTTGGGATCATGGAGTATACTCAATATTGGTATAACATAGTTCAACTTATGCCGGTGCTAGGGGACGTGTGTCGTGTTGCACACTCCATTTCCAATAACAGACCTTATCAAACCGGGTCTGTTATAATTATATTTCTTGGTTGTATTCAGAGCTTCCAAAGGATCTCCTTTCAGTTTATATAAACTATCAAGACAATAGTCTTTATGTGCTGGTGCTGCGGCCGTAAAAAGTCGCCCTGTACTTCAGTGCTGCCGGTGCTAGAGGCGTGAGTGGTGTTGCACTTTTTACTAACACTCACGAATAGACCCAAACAAACTTGGTCTGATATTTTCTTGGTTACATTCTGTGCTTCCAAGGGACCTCCATTCATATTATATCGTTACATTCTCTGGTCCTTTTGGATCATGGAGTATACTCAATTGGTATACTTTAGTTCCACATAAGCCGGTGCTAGGAATCATGAAAGGTTTTACACATTCCATTACCACTCATGGGCAGACCCTACCAAACTGGATCTGCTATTATATTTCTTGGTTTTATTCTGCGCTTCAAAAGGATCTCATTTCAGGTTATATTTCATCATAATGTCTTGTTAGCATTCAGTGCTTGTGTAAGATTTCTTCAGATTATACTGATATCCTGTATTCATCATAAGGCCATGGAATTAGAAGTTGCAAAATTAAAACGTCTAGTGACCATCTTCAGCCTCCAAAAAACAGAGAATGCGTGTTAATCATTTCAACTTCTTTTACCGAGAGACACTTGTAGCAGACAATGTATATCATTGAATAAGAATTCGTCACGATTGAATATCGATACTAATACGAAAGGACCGAAGTTAAAACGTACGCCAATTGATTCCTCTGCGAACCTTCAGAAATTCAAATTCGTTGCGCATTTCGAGTTATGCTAATTTGCATATTTTTGTGTGGTTTGTAAGTTAAAAAAACGTTCAATTGTGTTAAATGCTATCTGCGTTCTTAAAGTCCCATAAGCATATACATTTATCGGATAGTTTCTGTTTGTTCAATAACAGAGGAATCCGGTGTGTATTCCTCACGTGCATACTTGATAACAAAAAATGTTTCCAAAACCACTACCGTATTTTTTTCTATATCATTGAATACATACTATTTGTAGAACAGCTGTGTTTTCCCGCAGTCATGTTATGCACACGTTATATAAAGTGACGTCACACGCTCTACATATTTCCGGATTACAAAAGCAAAATCACAGCAAAATGAGTGTTTCTCAAACAAATAGAGCTCGTTTTGTTGGGTATTATTATATTGGTATAATATACGTATTATTATAATATTAATTTTAGCAATTGCTTGTGAGACTTTAAATTGAGAATCACTGAGCTTACTGTAGAATATACATCTTTATAAATGAATCTAAACAAATTCTGAGGGTTCAACATTTGAATTATTTGAAATCGTAGGAGACAATACAGATAATTAGAATTACAAAAGTTAATTTACCTTCAAAAAAGGAGTTAAGTATCAATGTAGTTATAATATTTCCAAATTTTGTTTGTTGTTGTATCTCAAAGTGTTAAATTCCAACATGTGGAATATATTGTTATGTGGCTCATCCTCCATTTTGACCGGCAAGGTTCACTGTATCAAGGACAGTGAATGCTCATAATAAAATAAAGCCTCAGATTTTATCATAATCCTGCAATGGATGTTCAGGAAACTACTAGAATATAAATATTGCTAATGAGTTTCATCGTTCTGGTTGTAGCCGTGCGTGTTGTGATCTGGATCCTCGTCATTGTGGTCTGTAGTGCTAAGGGACTGAACATGTTAAGCTTTCCTAGTCTTCTCTTTACGCCAGGAACAACACATGTTTCCAGCTGTGCAACCATTACTGTAGCAGCTTGTTTCTCGCACAAATAACTCGGAAAAGTCATTCCCAGCAACCGCATGCAATTTCATTGTTCCTTTTACTAGCAATTCTATTAGTTCCGTGGACCTTGCTGTGATGGTTGTTTCCTGTACGAATTTGAACGAAACGTTAACAAATGTGGACTTTTCAGAGGCCCATATGAAGAAATCCTTCGCGTCTTGAATCATAGCTCTCCCGGTCTTGAATGCAGTGTCGGCCATTCGCTTAACACTTCCACTCAATCCATCGCATGGCCCATTGCCGTGACCGGCCTCGAAATAATTCCAAACAGCGTTGTAGCCTACGTGCGATTTGGGATTAGCCACAACTTCTATAATAATTGTCAATTTGTTGCGATATTTCGAAGTAGGGCTATCGGTCCTATAGTGATTTTTTCTATGTTTGGGACAATGTTCTTAATTTCAATTGTTTCGAGAAAAGTTACAACTGTTATCGCGTTGTTGACAAGTGTGTCTGAATTTAATGACGATGCTTCTGTGCTTTAATTCTCCATTGTCCATAAAGTATATTACTGTAGGGTGCAAAGTAACACCTGTTTGATTGAAGTAGGCCGATTGGATATCTTCAGATGTGCGACAGGCATTGTTTTCGGCAAGATCAATTAGCACTATCACTTCATTGTCCGGGTGGGTTCTTTCAACTGTCGAATCTGCAAGTGCTGGGTTTTAATCCTGTCAACATGGCCTGCAAATTCATCTCTTTGCTTCTCAACATGGTTTAGAAATCCTCCTTTATCCAGTTGAGTATCAACAACACGCATGACAAACTTTCTTCAACCCGTTTGGGGTACAGTGATCGTTTCATCTGACTTATCAGCGTGGCTTTCAACTTTACTGTCACACTTCACAAATACATTAGGATTGGCCGACACACATTAAAACTATGTTTGAAATGATGGTACATATACTTATAAAATAAAGTTTAGCAAGTTTGGAAATAACTGTTTTGTAATCAAAGAAAAGTTAACCATATCCTAAATAAACCTTTCCTGCAGAAGCAATAATGCTATCTTTTAATTATATCACATTTTTCTTACGATGATGCTGCGTTAGGAAAAAAACGGAACGTTGAAAAGGGTCAGACACAAAATTCACGGCACATGTCAGTATCGTGTATGGCTACCGTTAACAGTCAAAACGGTCGAACAACGTCTTCTCATGCTACAAATAAGCTTCCTTATGATATATAGAGGGATTCTGGCCCTAAACAAAACGCTAAATGTCACGAAGGTTATTGACGTTTTCATGTTCTCTAACCTTGCGTCCTAGATGATCCCATAAAATGCTCAATTGGCGAGAGATCCGGAGATTTGGTGGGTCACTGAAGCACATTAACATTATTTTGTCGTAATACATCCTGTGTATGCCTAGCAGAGTGTGGACAGGCGTTATCCTGTTCGAAAGTAGTGACGTTACGTTGTTGCAGAAACGGCACAACTACTGGTATGATAATCTCGTCACAATATCGCTGTGCTGTCAGATTCCCGAAAAACGTCACAAGCTCTGTCTTACCATCATGGTAAATTCCCGCCCGTACCATTATGCTACCACCACCTTAACGATCATGATTTATGACGTTATTCAGGATCAAACCTCTCACTCCTCCTCCAAACACGAATACTACCATCAGCACAGGACAGGTAAAATCGTGACTCATAACTAAATATAACGTCATTTCATTGTCTGCGTGACCACCTGCGATGAATCTGAACCCACTGAACACGAGCCTGACGTACCTTTGAACTCCAAGTGTGACCTTGACCTGTGAGATATTGACGTAATTCCTTCGCATGACACAACGTCCCATGATGGTGAACAAATGTAACAAGTAATGCAAAAATCCTTCAAACCATAGGGAAGATACAGCGTGGACAAACTTCGGGACAGACCGACCGACAAAATGACTCCTATGTAGCCCCCCGCCCCTCTATTAATGGTAGTAGGGATATAACAAGTTCGACACAAAATCCAATGGAACAAGAAACATAGGATCATCCAACACAATTACAGTCCCAAAGTAGCTGGTGTATCTGTACAAACAATGATGTGATGACAGTCAAACCTGATTCCTCATATGGGGACATGGCTCATTACACATCAACACACACCATGCATTCTATGATGAATACTGGTAAATTACAGGGTGTACCAAATGTCTCTCAACACATTCATCCTCCTATTATACAAAGTAATACACAAAGTCATGTACAGGATGAAGCCAAAATAAACAAACATTTATATAACCTAAGACATTGTCCAGATGTCTTCAATAGTGGTCAACATAATAGGCATACAGTGTTCACATAACCACCATTTAAAATATTTAAAAAATATGATTCCGAACACAACATGCCTGACATTAAATACAGTGTTCCTCGTGTAACAGGCAAACAAAAGGAACCGGATAAGTTTGATGGCAAGTGTACTATATTAGCCACTTTTAGATTATTGTTAAATGGAATGGATGGAGTGACCTAGAAAAGGCACAGCAACTTATGAGCTTAAGGGTTACTGCACAATAACTCTTAAGTGAGATATGTTCTGAATAACCAACTATGTTATGTAAGGGAAGCCAACCAGTTTAATTAATCTTTCATTGAACATAATTATTGTGAATGTACTCGTACATTGTAAATCTGAATTTACAATTCATTGACAACATTGATTTTAAATATGCTGTATATAAATAAATGTACTATGTTGTTTACCAGTTGAAAAAGCTCAACACTCTTTTGGGTGAAGCGACCAATTCAGTATTGTTACAAATATATGAATGGTGATATATACAATTATACAAAAATATATTTTCTAATTCGTGATGTTATTAAGTTAATTAATATATTTAAACCCTCAGGGCCCTAGCTGCATTTTAGGGGAAGGGGCCCGGGGCCCTCAGGTAGGGGAATTTTGCGTCATTTTGAGGAAAAAGGGGATCTTTTTCAACTGCCGTGTAACCCTGCAATAAGCCTTTTAAGCATAAAATGGCTGTATTTAAATATACAACATACATTAATATACTATTAATCAAAGGTTAATAACTTAGTATGAATCATTTAAGCAAAAAAAAAAAAAAAAAAATTAATTTTTTTAGGGGATTTTTTTTCAAAATTAGGGGAAAAAAGTATATGATTTTAGGAGGGGAATGGGGCCGAATTTCGGCCCCAAAAAACGTCAAATGAGGGCCCTGACCCTTAATATAAATAATCACTAAACTACATTTTAATTTTTTTATTGATAATACTAAAGAAGAAATGTTTTAAAATTGTATAAGGTGCCAATAAGATTAATTTTATGTTTGATTTGATTGAATCAATTTCATACGGACTGCATCTAGATTAATTGTGATATTTGTGTTAAAGAAGGGTAATCTAGATATCCTATCGTCACAAATTCACTGATTTTATTAATAGCCTAGGACGTGTTCCTACTATTGGGTTTATCTCCGAAAACCATGTTGTCCGGGCAGAGATATTAATTGTATTATTTCGAAACTGACATTAACTTTGTCATGGTTGATGTCAAGTTTAACATTTAATTCAGACAAAATTCAAACAAAGATGTCACTAGAGCTGTTGGATGGCGTGGACACTTAAGTTTCTTCCTTCCTAACGGACGAAATCAAACGAAGACTATCCTGGCCAAATACTCCAACACCATGCCCTGTGATGGAATGTGGGGAAGAAAAGTATTCCAATTATTCATCCGTTCAAAGACATTGGAACTCAAAACATATTCCAAGTATCCAAATGCCCACCCTGCCAATATAAGGGAACAAGGAGGAACAATGCAAAGAAGCACTTAGCTGACTGCCACCAATTTGGTCATGACAGTGTACTGTTTACTGTGGAGCCCAACAGCAGATTTATAGATTCAGGGGTGATTGAACCGTATCAATTTGACCTTAAACAAGAATGGCACAGAAAAGGAAGAACAATATCGACCCATCTGTAGCTGAGTCTCTTGTCCGGTGGTTAAGTTATGCAGGGATCAGACGACTGTTTTCAACAATACCGGAAAAGTTAAAATTATGTTTAAAAGACATTGACAGTTCAAACTTATACGTGCTCACTTATACCTGCGTTCCATATTATACCGAGTTTCATTTTATTTTGAGATCATGAGATGTTCAGACATTTTATTTTGAGATCTTGATATGTTAAATGTATATAAAATCCTGTGTTTGCATACTCTGTTTATTTTCAGTTGCTTTAGTTTAGTTGATTCATCCCTGCTTGTTTGGGTTATTGATAAATTTTCGTTTTACTTTACTAAAATTAGGTCTTAAGTGAGGGGGAATGTAGCAGCAATGGTTTAACTCTTAACTTACTGTTGCTTACAACTATTTATTTCTATAAACATTGTTTTCTTAAGTATTAATCAAGTAGTTTGATTGTTAAGATTGTGTAGCCTGTCCACATACTGTTTTGTCAATGTATAATTACTACGTCTAGAGTATACTTCATGAAGCTCGTGCTATTACAAATGCTATTCTCCAATTGCTCACGTTTCATGGGAATGTAATTCACTTTTGACGGGAATATTAAGTATATAAGTCAGAGAAATATTATTATCGTTGCCTTTCTTATTGGTACCTTTTACCTTTTGTCTCAGACTGGTCACTTCACTTAAAATTCACTTTAGGTTTTGTCCGATTTAGCTTTGTTAGAAATTAGCTTTTATAATTAATTTCAGTAGATAATAAACAGGCACCATTAGACATTGCATTTTGTACTTTTAAATATATAATATCAGGATAAACTTAAATAAGATATGTATACTCAGCAAAAAAAGTAACTTTACATTATTAATGTATTGATATTTCAATGCTCATTAAAAAAATAACCAAGGACAGACATCGTGACATTTTAACTGTCCACCATGGTGAAGAATTCCAGGGAAAACAACTCAGAATTACTAAACAGAAAGGGGAATAACTGATTTTTTTAAAAACAGCATTATGGGTATTCAAACTATCCGTTCTTGTGCTGCTGACCAGTTTTAATCTTGTAAAAACCAATACACGTATTGCTGCAAAGAAAAACAAGTTTGATACTGAAAATGTCTAACACTGGTTAATACAGTTTGAATCAAACATTGATATTATCAAATTACCTATCTTTGAATTGAAATAAGAGCATATTTACTGTTGCATTTTTGGTCAAATGTTGGCTTTAACTGTTAATTTCTTTAACGAACTGTGTCAACTGTAGTCCAGTGCATATCATACCACTAATTTTATAAATGTACGGAACCTTTAAGTGAATACACAGTCAACTAAGGTTGCGTCAATGGAAATCTTACCTAAAATATGTAGTGGTTTTTTTTTGTCGAGTATACATCTTATATAGTGTCTTAGTATCTTTTATTTGCAATTATTGTGTAGTTATAAAGAAAACAAATACATGTATAACTTGATAAAAACCACGATAGAACCTGGGTTGAAAGAATTATGGCTCCTGTTACATGACATTTAATTAATCAATTTCCGACTTACTCGGAAATTCGATAGAAATATTATGGAAAGGTATGCGACTCCGCCAAACCAAAACTACACATGGTTTCGAAAAGAGGCCACTCAATCATATTTCAAGCAATTCTCACAACCAGGGCATCAAAATAACCGCCACAGGTGTAGCTACCACTAGCCATGACACACTTTAAAATCAGTTCAGGTAGGTCTAAACACAACGAAACCGTTAGTCGACTGACTTAGGACCGACATACTAAGTAACTGTCGTCTAGCGAGCGTCAACAGTTACGAGAGATCTATCTGACTTAGACCACAGGTAATACCAATGTGTACACTACGGTAGCGCTACGCACTGACCTGTGTTATTCTGCTCGGGGCATTATGGGTATTTGCAAGAACTACTTACAAAATGGAAATTATAAACAATAACATAGCGTGATGTCACCGTATGGAGCCAAGCGTACTTCAACATTGCATTTCATTGAATAATTAGTGTTATGGACAAAAATACAAGAAGAGAATGTTACAACGTAATCATTTCACATCTATATAGGCTAACTAAACATACTTCGTTGTTGATAAACAAACAATATGGCTGTTTTGACATTTAAAATCCTTCCGCGGAACTATACTTTTAGCGTATGTATAACTATCTAAATGTAGATAGTAATCAGTTTTCTGTATAGAGGTTAGACCAACGCAGTGACGTCACGCTATGTATAGAACGCAGGTAATACTGAATGTTTTTACAACGGCTAACCGTGATCTACGTGTTTTAGAAAAACACCTTTTCTGTCCTGTGATTGGTCAGTTGGAGTCAACTGTGGT
This sequence comes from Lutraria lutraria, assembly GCA_964023205.1. Classification (NCBI taxonomy): domain Eukaryota; kingdom Metazoa; phylum Mollusca; class Bivalvia; order Venerida; family Mactridae; genus Lutraria; species Lutraria lutraria. The sequence goes on from OZ026847.1 coordinate 25,169,490, forward strand.
CTAACGGTAAAATTTCCATACAAATTCAACCGCTCTGTCAACACAGCCTGTAAAAACATTGTTATACAGTACTGAAGTAATTATTAGTTCTGAACAAATGTGATTACTACAGTCGATTTAAATTAAATGAGAACCTTTGTGTTAAGTAATAGATACAGTACTAGTTTTTCTCTTACAGACGTAAGAGGACGGTTCGCTTAGACAAACAACCATTTTAAAAATAATCTATGTCGGAAACATGTAGTTAGTATTCATATACAGTATACGAGTGAACATCTATAAAAATGGATGACGGTTGTTTTGATGAGGAGACGGACTTACTTCTAAGTCAAATGGAAATGGAATCTTTTTCTGATTCTAATTGGTTTGACATCGAAACCGACTTTCTTTTGAGCCAATTTAACATGGATAAAGTTTTGGATATGGACGTAAAATTAGTGTCAAAACTTTGGATGAATGGGGAAAATGGCGAAATGACAGGGCCCTAACAACTGGTCTGAAACAGAGCACCCCCTACGTCCTAGTTCCACCACTTACAGTGGACATAGAGGCAGCAGAACTTAATTACTGGATGTGCCGGTTTATAATTGAGGTATACTGTATTTTACATATTCATCTAAAATGTCCCTTTTATACTTTCACTTCGACCTGTTGATATATCATCGCATTGTGGTAGAATTTCTACCCATTTCAAATACATGTATATATAGAGGATACTTCACGTTGCGTAGCCACGTGAGAAAATATAACAAATGATGATCAACATCGTCCAATTTTTTTATGTTCAAAGTTCATGTATATTAATTTTTTTATTATATATTTATACGACTATACCCCAGCAGAGCTATTCAAAAATTGTCATCTAACATTTGTAAGAAGACACTTTTCAATAACTCAACTTTCACGCGGACATTATCCTTTATCGTCGTATAAGTCAGATACACGTACATGTACTCGTATTTTCTTCAAAAAGGTCTTCTTACAGACGCCAAGAAGACAAACAACCATTTTATCCTCGGCTTCGCCTCGGACAAATTGGTTGTTTATCTAAGCGAACCGTCTTCTTACGTCTGTGAGAAGACACTTTTGAAGAATAACTCGTACTGTATCTATTACATATCTGAAGCTTTTTAATGGATTCAATTAATGTTCACTAATATTTGTGGCGTAAAATCATACGCTCTTCTTCATGACATCAAATCATGACATTTAATGATCGTTTTGTAAATGTCTTATATTTAGTATATGGGAACTTACTTCCAGTTAATATTTACATCTTATATCTTTGAATAAAAAACTGCTGAAAATAACACATAATATCGGGGCTTTATGACTGGACACTCTGGTAAAGTAAGTGAAAAAGTACCGTATAATGCATCTTTTCCGTAACATGTTTTAGCTCACCTGATTCATCAGGTGAGCTTTTAGGATCGTTGAATGTCCGGCGTCCGTCGTCCGTCCACAATTAGTTTGTTTACACTCTAGCAACCGCAGCTCTTAACGAATCGTGATTAAACTTGCTCACAATGTATATGGCCACAATGTCTCGGGTAAGTTCGATTATGGCCAAATCGGACAATTACTTCTAGAGTTATGTGCCCTTGACTTAGACAATTTGCTATATTTGAGCTTGTTTACACTCTAGCGCATTCATTTATTCACCAATCCTAATCATATTTTCAGTAAATGTGTATAACTATAAGATCTTGGACAAATTCGATTATGGGCGGAATCGGACTAGAACTTCAAGAGTTATGGGCCCTTGACTTTGAAATTTTGCTATATTTTAGCTTGTTTACACTCTAGCGCCTTCATTTATTCACCGATCCTAATAATATTTTCAGTAAATGAGTATATCCTAAAGATCTTGGACATTTTCGATTATGGGTGGAATCAGACTACATCTTCAAGAGTGATTGGCCCTTGACTTAAAAATTTGCTATATTTTAGCTTGTTTACACTCTAGCGCCTTCATTTATTCACCGATCCTAATCATATTTACAATGGAGTATGACCTGATGGTTTTGAACAAGTTCAGTTATGGGTGAAATCGGACCACAACTTCAAGAGTTATGGGCCCTTGGATTAGAAAATTTGCTATGTTTTAGCTTACAAGTTTAACAGTATTATACCTTCATTGTTGGTTTTGATCTCAAAATCTACGTAAAAATGAGTTTTACGAGATGGAAACTATATTACCTGGTCATTAATAACTGGCCTTTGTTCTCAGGTGAGCGATAAAGGGCCAATGTGGCCCTCTTGTTTATATAATTTTTTTATATTTTATTTCGCAAAATTCGGACATCTAATATGCATCATTTTAAAACTCCCAAGGGGAAATGGTAGGAACATTTTTTAATTTTACAAATTCATTTATTCAAAAGTAATGGTTTTACCGACAAACGTGTATATGTGTAAATGTAAGTGTAAATGCTAGCTACTAAATCGTATTGAATCTACTTTAAACAAGCTATTTCTACAGTAAAACCACCCCAGAGCGGCCCTCTGTATAGCAACAACCTCTCTATAACAAAACCTTCAAAATTTCCCTAAACTGATATTTTTTATACATTTAACCTCTGTAGAGCAACAACCTCTAAACAACAGTCATTATTTGCAGCTCCCACAGGGTGTTGCTTCACAGAGGTTGTACTGTATATAATTACTTGGCGAGTGACAAAACCTGAAATCATAAGAACATTTTCATAAAGCTGCCTGTTCGTACTAGACCTCCACAAAAGCATGGATATTTAGTGTTTCCTTTATTCTAAACTCGACTAAACATTGTCTTCTCTCCTCAGATAACCACGACAACAAGCCTTTATCAGACAAGTTTCGACGAGCAACTTATCGCTGCGCAAACTGGCCATAGAAGCAATGCTATACGCGCTTACAAGCGATCAAGCAACGATCAATTAAAGTCTGTATCCGATGCTCTTCAGCCACCAAATCCTAATCAGCAGACAAAAAGTACTACTAATGGTGTATCATCGGATTTAACACTTCGTCAACAAGCAGAAGTAATGTTTCTGAATTAACAATCAGGAAAGACAATTTGAGTTTGAATATTAAGTTCTAGAGAGAACTTCAGTATAACCTCTGCAAAGCAACAACCTTAAGTATACAACTATTTTGCTGTTTCTGAGTGGAGTTATGCTACATTAGGTTAGATTTATTTTTGAAGGATTGCTAATGATGGTGCAATGAAGTCATAGCCCTACAGAGTGCCGCTATACTGAGGTTGCGCTGTGAATGAAATACATGAATTAAATTCCAGAAAAAATCATTGTTTTGTACATGTACTTTTATGTGGGACTGTTATCAAATACACTTTATTTGTTTTCTGATTTCTGTTATTCTGTTTAAATATGTGTACTTTAAATCATGAATACTTTAATCATTTAAGATAGTCTGTCTGTTGAGTGAATGAAAAAACAACAACATTCTTTTCTTTATTATTGTGAACACAGCTTTTGTTCTGACAGTGTAAATAACAATATCTTTATACCCGTTTGCTCAACTGACATTTTATCCTAGATGATTAGAAGAATTCTTTGTACGCTTCAGTGACGGCAATAAGTCCACGTGAAAGTTAAGTTTTTGAAAAGTGTCTTCTTACAAAGGTTAGACCACAGTTGACTCCAACTGACCAATCACAGGACAGAAAAAGTGTTTTCTAAAACACCTAGATCACAGTTAGCCGTTGTAAAAACATTCAGTATTACCTGTGGTCTAAGTCAGATAGATCTCTCGTAACTGTTGACTATGAAATTTACGGCTCGCTGCGCTCGCCTCTTAATTTCATAGACAACAGTTACTCGTCATCTATCCTATACTAAGAAGACACTTTTTGAATAGCTCTGCTGGGGGTATAGTCGTATAAGGTTATTTACCGGTAAAAAAAAGACTTTATATTGTAATACATAAACAGAACACTATCGTAACGCGGTAGAGGGTATGCATTTTTTGATAAGTAGCGGTCACGGGTTCAAAACTGCCAATATGTTTTTTTTCAATTGATGTGTAGTATTTGAAACTGTAATTTCTTTCCGACTTTCAATAATTAGCCTTTAAACTGTATAAAATAGTATTCAATATCTTGTTTAAAATACGGAAACAACAACATATCAATTATTTACAATTACTAACAACAACTAATGCCATCATTATTAGGGGACTCCTTATGTCTTGTGGAAGGCGCGATAGCCCTTAGTATGGAAATGAAATAGCAGGAATTCTCTTTTGAGTAAAAATGTCGGCTGAAAGAAATTCGGTGAATGCAATTTCAGACGTGAAGGTGCACTTTACAGGCTAAAACCATACTTATAAATTAACCCCGTCGCCATGATCATCTTCATTGCGAAAATTATCAGCATTAACAACCCGTCATCATAAAAAAGCAGCAACATAACCAACAAGAGGGCCAAGATGGCCCTATATCGCTAACCAGATAACGACTCTAAGAGAAAATTATCATGAGCCTAATGTAAAATTAAGTGACCCGGGGACGAGGCCAATTTTGCCCCTAGGGCATTAATTTGAACAAACTTGGTAGATATACACCATACAATGACACCAAGGCCTTGAGGATTTTGACAAGAAGATTTCTTTTGGTTTTCCTATATAAGTCTATATAAATCATGTGATTCCCGGGGCGTGGCTAATTTTCATCCTGGGCCATAATTTCAACAAACTTTGTCTGCTAGACAATGCTACTTACCAAATATCCTATCTCTAGGTCATTTGGTTTCGGACAAAAAAAGATTTTTTAAATTTTCCTAAATAGATTAAACCCCAGTGCAGGGCCGATTTTGATCCCAAGGCAATAATTTGAACAAAATTGTTCGGTCAACTAGATGATGCTACACACAAAATATCTAAGGCTCTAGGCGTTGTAGTTTCTGTCAAAAAGATTTTTAGAATTTTTATATAATGTCATATAATGCACACGGCATGAAGTGACGTCACGCGCTGTATATATTATAAGTTTACAAATAATTAAAAAGCAAAATTCACATCGAAATGAGTGTTTTAAGAAGAAAAAGGGCTTGTTTCGTCGGTAATATGTATCTTGGGATAATATCAGCAATTGTTTGTTTTTTGCATAGTTTTCTTATATTAAAAGCTAATGGGGCTTTAAGAAGGAGATGTTGTTTAAAGCAATTGTTGACGCACTGTCGCACGGACGACGGACATCACGCGATCACAATAGCTCACCATGAGCACTTCGTGTTCTGGCACAATTTTCAGTATTATTTTCAAGAATCAAATATGCAATCCTCTGAATAACAAATCATTGATTATTTGCAGTTTTCTTATAAACCTATATTGGTACAGTGTGTAAAACTATTGGTACTGATAAGCCATCTACTGATGACACTAATCTAATAGTATATTAAGATATCAATTGACTACCTTATACAGATATTTCCCTATGTGGTAATGGGTTAACACTTGTAATTGGCATTGGCTTTAGTTTTATTGTGTTTTTAATTAGTTCACTGTTCTATTAACGTAAGGGTCATTACTGGCGAAAGCTTTCTCAAATAGTTCAGCTAAGACGTTCTAAGATTGTACACACCTTCATAAATCTCAACACAGCGATATTTCGCAATATAGGCTATGCCATATCGTTACACCCCTACGTATTATCCTCTATCACATTTAAACATTCTGTAAGTTGCTATACTGTACTTCAATGTCAATATTTGTAATTTACCAAATCTGTTTCGGTTAAATACATGAAAGGTTCCTTATAAAGGGTACTTGGACTATATACAACTTAAAAAGAACCTCGATCCATTTTTTTTTATTTACTATCACAGGTACTCGACAAAACAAAATAATTGTTTTACCATACTTTGGCCGTATAGGCTACATATATATAATAAAATAGAAAGGTACCCAACGTAATTTCAACAGTCATGCGAAAGTTCAAACGACCAAGCTTAACTGCAATGAAGACAGACCAGACAACGGTTTTCTTCGTGTGGTGGACAGCAGGAGGGTTTTATCTAGGCATCACAGTTTTTTATTGATGAAAATCGACAAAACACACGAAACACATTTCAAAGTTTCACCACATTAACTCATATTTGGGTATACAGTTCTAGTCAATATATGGTCGATTTTTGTATCAAAACTCCATATACGAACATGCTTACTTCCATTAATAAACACGTTTACTTGATTTTCGACGAGCAACCTTGTCGAACGAATGCAATTTGCGCTGAAAACAACAAAATATCGCTGTAAACTTAACTGTTTTGAATGCCGATGCGACAATACGAACTTTAGACCGTGCCATTCAGCACTGAAAAAATGCTGCTTGCTGATTGGCTCCAGTCGTCATTCAGATACTTTCGGATGTTAACCTGATGCGCAACGCAATAAACGCAATTGAACGCTGTTTTAAAACGCTGAACAAGATGAACTGATGAATTACGGGCAAAGATATGCCCCTTTGTGCGTACAGAACGGTTACAACCTGTAAGCTGGGAGGATCTGCAGACACAGGAAAGTCACTTAGTGAAAGAAGAAGTACCATGCGCGGAAAGCGTGGGCAAAACCGCAGCCGTAACGTGTTCGACTGGTGTCGCTTGCACCATAAAATGATTTTACACATTTTATATAGATCTCACATTTTTACCAGTCAACCAGAGGAATAACCAAATCATCCTGTAAAATCTTAGTGCCAAGTACGTCGAAATAGACTAGTCTAATAGTAATCTATATTAAAATTTTGCACTGTTGTGCTTCCAGAAAATATTTACACATTTAAATGACATAAAATAAATAAAAGTAAGGCATAATTCTTGGACATCCTATGATTTCTTACTGAATTATCTGTGTCATAGACTATTTGACGTATACACAATGTACAATAAAGTATATACATACAAATTGTACTTATAATTAACATTATTCCATATAAAATAAAAAAGATAATGACAAGAATTCCATTTGCAGAGTGACTCGCAAAATTTTGAATTCATTAATGGTATTTATCACTTTATTCCAATCACAAAACAATACAGTTGCAAAGTAATAAAATGTGTTTTCATTTATGAACTCACATATATCAATCATTAGACCACAGTTGGCTACAACTGACCAATCACGGAACAGAAAAAAATGTGTTTTTTTACAGATAACAGTTTGCCGTTGTCTATTTTTTAGCAGTTATTCTTCGTGGGCACGAAAAACCCGTGAAATCAAAGTACTGAAAGTACTCGTAAAAACTGAACTAAACAAACGTGCACTTTAACACGGAATGGCAACTAGTTTAACAATTGCAAGGCGGATGTAGAAAAACGTTACGGTAGTATTTTTGTTCGCATTAAAATTCACGTGAGCGAGTGACGGCTATGGAAAGATGAACTAATTTAGTGATATACAGCTTAAGTTTACTTTGCTATAAAGTTGGAAACATAAGATAAAATTAAACTATATTGTCATTATTTTAATTTTATGTCAATAACAATAACATCTTCAGCAAGATTTGCTTTCCACAGTAAATATAAAGGCGTCAATAATAGCACAAAATTCTTACGCAAAATGTCAACATGACGCAGCTCCACATCACTACACATGTATACTGCGATATAACTTTTTCGCCGTGACGAGAATAACAGTACGAATAGAAGTTGAAAGAACAATTTCAATGTATCCATCATCTGGACTTACTGGCTCGACTTCAGTTTGTAATTTTGATTCATGTTTAGGTTGTGGTAGTGAAGTAGGTGGTGGGGCGAAAGCTGCTGTCGGTGGATGTGGCGTGGAGACAGCCTGTCTGCTAGACCGCGGCTGAAGTGCCGCCGATACGCTGCAACTGTTCAGATTGCCTTTTGTAGTCTCGCACAGCGTCACTCCGATGTCCAACTGCGCGCCATAATTGCTTGCTCATCAAAATGCTGGTCGTACAAGCGGGTGCACAGGGTAACTTTCCCAGAGTGATTACGTATGTTCCTGTTTTTAACATCGATTCCAGCTTCAAGAAACATGGTTTTCATATATTTAGCTAAAGAATTTACACCAATTTTCTGAGAAGAGAAAAAGATGGGTCGGTTTAGCTTACTAAGTAGAGGCCTCAAGCAGAAATCGCCGTTCGGAATATTCATCAAATAAGCTTCGAATAAAAATTCGTGCTGACGAATCAATTTCGGTTCCACTCGTCGCTGTTTAAGGCATACATATATGCACATGGCCATCACCTACTGTGCATAAAGTATTTTTGTACACTTCGTTTACTTAGTACATACATTTAACAGTATAAATTCCTTTGCTGATGAAACACTTTTAAAGTCCCATAAGCTTATAAATCTATTGGTCGTTATAGTTTCTGTTTGTTCAATAATATAGGAATCCAGTGTATTTTCCTCCCGCGCATACTTTATAGGAAGAAAACATGTTTCCAAAACCAATATCGTAATAAATACTATTTATAGAACAGCTGTGTTTTCCCAGTCTAGTTATGCACACGTCGTGAAGTGACGTCACGCGCTCTACATATTTCATTCAAAAGCAAAAATCACAGAGAAATTAGTGCTTTTAGAAGAAAAGGGGCTTCTTTCGTCGGTAATCAACATAATTACAGTCAATAGAGATATATTTATTTCTATACCTGAGTGTTTCTCCAATTTGCCCAGTCTATGTAAGCATTCCTAGCCCAACAATTTAGCTTACTTGTGTTCTTTGGTAGTCTTTCTAGTTTCCTACGTTCCAGGTCGTCTGCAGCTGGTGTTACATTTTCATATCGCCCGTTGTTTACTCCCACAACAGAAAATAATGCCTGAGTCGGCTAACAGTCAAGTTGAGTAATAGTCACATCCTAGCTAATTCTCTGGCCAATTGCTTTGAATGGTTCGTCCATCTTTATCGATTTACACACACGAAAATGTGTGCGTATCTTGGCGCTATTTCTTCTAGTTTAAGCAAGAACCTCGCATGCACGAAAAACACGTTGAAAACCTGTGGTCTAAGTCAGATAGATATCTCGTAACCGTCATCTATGAAAATTCTTGGCTCGCTGCGCTCGCCTCCAAATTTCATAGACAACGGTTACTCGTGATCTATCCTATACTTACATTGCAGATATTTCATCCAATGACTGTTCATAAGTGGAGCAGGTTGGGTGATGGGAGATTAACCATAGAACAGTTGATAAACCTCACCGGTGATGATCACTTTATATCTGCTGTGAAAGGAACTATAGATATGCTTATAATAGATTAGATCAGTATGCTTAGTAGGTGTATGTTTGAAAAATTGGAAGGATTTGTAAGGTATGTGAGGGACAAGGACATTGTGTTTAGAGGGGCACAAGTTGTTTTAGTCTGCAACTTCCACCTGTTATGAATATACTTTGTTACGATATTGGCGAGTTTTGCAAAATATTGCACCTCACAGAATATTTTTATCGGAAGTTATGAGACATTATAATAGATCATTAACTAAAGTTATTCGCAGTGTTGCACTGGATATGAAAGATGACTTTACTGTTGATTATGTTCAGCAATTGAGCAGGCCACTAAATGCATGTACAGGTGAATAAGTAAAGACTTTTCAACTAACATACTGACAGACATGTACAACAGAGACTGCCTTGTTCAGCTAGAAGGTGGTGTACATGAGTTTTGAGTTTGAATGTTTACCAAGTGATGGGATATTTATCCTTGCTTTATACATTTCATTTTTTTTGTCTTAACATTTTAGTTTAGACTCGCTGACACTGATGGAAATTAATCATACTAACATGCAGGAAATGAACATAAACAGATAAACAAATATAAAAACACAATGCGATGGTAGTACGATGGATTGAGATTTTTTACACGAGAAGAGAAATAAAGATGGATGTCCAATATGACTTAACATTCCCTTATTTTTAACTACAGTCTGTCTCAGAATGATCATGTAGGTTCTTACTAACCATGAAGGCAATTGACTGAACATATAGGATCGACCGATGCATTGCGCCAGAATACTATCACTGGATTATTGTTCAGCCATTTCTGTAACATATGTAATGCATATGCTGCATATTTATACTTATAGCAGTCTGGTATATTGTATTCATAATTTGGCTGTGATACTAGCTCAGTTCTTAGTATGATGAGTGATGTGTACGCCTGATTCGCAATCAGCGGAAAACTTAGCCGGGTCATCTAAAATTAAAAAAGCCAAGAACACAATTTTATCGTGGCTAAAGTGTTATCAAAAACTGGTGGCGAGTCATTGCCGATCTTTATTTTTTTTAACCTTTAACAAACGACGACCAACGTTTTCAGGCTTGTTTATTTACAAAGTCAGTGCATATTTGACAGTGTATTATTTTCTTCTCAGCATCGTTGCATGTAATGCCAAAAAGGAGAAAAAATAACATGTTTTGTATGTTTTTAAATTCAAATTTTGTTACTTCAGATATCAAATGTTTATCTTAAAGCTGCCTCCGACTTCCAGGGTAATTTGGCAATAGTAATAAATGAAATGGCCATAGTTAGGATACAGAATAGTCCCGTTATAGTATTCATGATAGTTAGACGGGTCTCTTTACATAGCTACTACAAAAAAAACTTGTACTTTTTTGTAAAATACTTCATGATTGGAGAATGATATAGAATTCTGCGCTAACATAGAAAATCTAGGTGGAAAGGCAGACACTGTCTATAATGCCATATTGCCTGGATTCAGTCTGTAGGTGTAAATATCAAAAGGATGTATGATTTTGGAAGCGATGGAGCTTCAGTAATGACTGGTCGGCATTCTGGGGTTGGTATAGGACTAAAGAGAGATAATCGAAGAATTATTCACGTATGGTATGCTACGTATGGTGTGCTGCTCATAGAGTAGCTTTAGTGTCTAACTGGGCTGCAAAGAAAATCCTGTACAGAGAATATTGAACACGTCTCGTCACTACTACTTTGATGAAAGATAATGTACCAATAACTTTTTAAACAAGAGGGCCAAGATGGCCCTATATCGCTCACATGACAATCACTGTTCACTCATTAAAACATTGTTTTGAACCGGTGACCTAGTGTTTGACCCCAGACCACCTATGTTCGAATTTGTCTTACATATCATGAATTTAACACAGTATTTTTAGATATGATGGCGGCCATGTAAACATCGTAAATTTGTGCAAAACATAAACTGGATTTATAGTGGGAATTAGGAATGCAATAACATTAATATTTTGGTCTGTGTTTGTGGATGTGACAGTGAAAAGATTGAGATTACAACTATTGGAAATATTGTCGGTAACTTCAGATATTCTCCATCAAATATTTGTGCATTGATAAAATATCGCTAAATTATCGACATTATTGACACGTTGAATTTACAAAGTATTAGAGTGGTCAGTGGGGTGGAAAGTTAGCGGTGTCCAGCTCAAATTATAAAACTACGGAAGCGTTTAAGGGACAAAACATACAATAATTTAGCACAATGAACGTCGACTTAAATACGTATAGACAAAGAATTGGTGTATTTGGCCATGGTCGTGGATATAGAAGACCACTGACAAGTCTAAATATACGTCTTATACGCCTGGCTCAGATATTCATCTTAGGTCTTTTATAATGGGATTATTTAGTATAGGGATATTAACAAGCACATTACTATTGCTGACTACCCTGCATGGACTGGGTACAATCGTGGATACTATATCATTCGATTCAGACGGATGTCAATTATCGGCCTTGGCCTTTAACTCAACGATTATCACTCAGTGTCATCATACAATATCCTCTGTCATCAGTTACAGTTCAAATGCACGGTATGCAACACAGAAATTGTTGCTGGCATCAGACGTTGAGTTAAACCCTGGACCAACAGATGATCAAACAACTAAAATCCTCGAAGCGATCAACTCGTCAACAGACAGTTTGCGTGCAGAAATTCTAGGAGTTAAGATGGAAATCCGTGATATAAAATCCGATTTAGACAATTTAAGAGAAACTTGCAACAAAGTACAACGCAAAAATTCAGAAATTGAATCAAAACAACAGCATACCAATTCTAGAGTGAAAGCATTAGAAACCGAAGTGGAGCAAATGAAAGTTGAGAAAGATATGCTCCAATTAGACGTTGATGCAGTTAATGAACTGTTTAATGAAAAACTGGATAATTTCAATAAATTAGAAGATGAATTTGAACGATTAGATAGGTAAAAGCGAAAGAAAAATCTTCGTATCTTTGGATTAAATATACAGGAAAATGAACCGCAATCACTGATGAAAAATGTAATAAAAAATGTAGTTAAAGTTGCGTCACCTGATTCTACTTTGACTGAAAATGACATTGACGGAGCGTTCCGTGTTGGTGTCGAAACTGAAAAATTCCCACCACTTACCATTTTGGAACTAAGATCAATGGAAGCAAAACTTGAAATCTTGCAAGGTCGAAACAAACTTCGAGAAAATGGTATAAGGATTAGAGACGATCTAACAAATAACCAAAGAAAAAAATTGGCGGATCTTAAACAAACTGGTCATAATGGTTATTTCTATAAAGGCGAACTATTTGTACTGGAACAAAAACCTACTGACAAATCGAGAACATTTGTAAATGCAAAGCGTAATAAACGTTACAACGGAACGGATAGAATTCAAGGCAAAACAAACAGTTCCGATTATCAAAGTACTGAGAGTACGGAACCTTTGAACTTAAAATAGGGAAGTGGTCAAGGCTCTAACACAAATTCTCTTTCTATATTATATTGGAATATTGAAGGGTTAACAAATAAATTGAAATTTGAAGATTTTACCTCATATCTTAAGAAAAATGATGTATTCGCGCTAGGTGAGACTTGGGAGTTAAGTGATGAGAAAACTTTAAATGCGTTTAAATCTCATGATAGTTACTTCCTACCAGCAGAAAAGATTTCAAAACATGGTCGTGGAATGGCGGGGATGTCAGTATTTGTGAATAAGTCAATATCTAAGTATGTAAAACGTGTCTATGAACAGTGTAAAATAGGTATATGTCTGAAAGTAGAAAGACTCGTTACCGGTATCAATGATTTGTTTCTACTGTTTGTATACCTACCACCTTTGGGTTCTCCATTTTACCTTAACAAGTCACATAAGTATATAGATTTATTAGAACATGAAATACTTCAACTCCAGAACATCATCAACCAGTCAGGTGTTGTAGTAATGGGCGATTTCAATGCTCGAATTGGAGATCTCAATTGTAACTTTGACGTAGAAGATATTCCCGCTCTAAATTTCTTGAATGATATACTAATTGATCCTATAGTGATAAAACGGTAAATAGTACTGGAAAAGCATTGATTGAATTTATTTTGTAAATCCTATTCCATGCAAATTCTAAATGGTCATGCAAAGTTTGATCCAGATGAGGGTGAATTCACATATATCTCAAGTTCCGGGAAAAGTGTCATTGATCTATGTATGGTTTCAATGAATGAATATATTCATATGATAGACAGTTTCAAAGTCGATATACGGTGTGAATCGTCCCATATGCCAATCATCACTAAAGTTTTACGAAAGGAAGTTATCGATGATAGGGCTCAACTGCCTAATAACATATATGCTCAAAAGAGTAGATTCAATATTTCTACAGATGCTGTTGATAAATTCATTGGCGTGCTAAACGATATTGCTGATAATGTATGGATAAATGATGTTTCGTGCAGAATCGACAATGAAAATGACAATATAAACTCAATAACTAGTGAAATTGAGAACGTGATGAAAAACGTTGGGATCAACTTCACAAAGAAACGGAGACATGTAACCAGAAATCAACCGCAATGGTTTGATGCCGAGTGCAGATCGAAGAAGAAAATGAAATATTCGTATCTTAGGAGATACAGAAGCTCGAAGCTGGATGCTGATCTTGCATTATACATAAATCAACGCCAGGAGTTCAAGTCAATGTGCAATAATAAACAAAAGGCTTTTTATAAATCGAAATTAAACTCATTGTTACATTCACTGAACAATCCAAAAGCTTTTTGGTCGAAACTGAAACATATGACAACATCATCTCGGAAATGTACCAACAATATAACAACTGACGAATGGTTCGAGCATTTTACGAAATTGCTAAATACAGAGGATGATATCTCAGAGGACCTTGACCAAAATGTACAAGAAATAAACGTAGAACAAAGTGATGAAACAGAATCGTTCTTGTTCAACAGCGAAATCACTGGTGATGAGGTGATTCGTGCAGTTAAGGCATTACACAAAGGGAAAGCTCCAGGACCGGACTCACTAATTCCTGAATTCTTCATCTATGGTCTGGATACATTACTTCCGGTGTTATGTAAACTATTCAATAGACTATTCACTAGAGGTGAATATCCAAAATCATGGGGTGAGTCACATATTATTACAAAACACAAAAAGGGCACCATGGAAGACGTGAATAACTACAGAGGAATTTCACTACAAAACATTCTGGCTAAAATATATACATCAGTACTCGTTAACAGAATGAACTTTTTTTCGCGCATGTTTTCTAAAATTTCCGATGCACAAAGTGGTTTTCGAGCTGGTTACTCTACAGTAGACAATGCTTTTGTTCTCAGAGCCTTCATAGATAAATACCTATCACGTAAAGGTGGTAAATTCTATGTTTGTTTCGTCGACTTCCGGAAAGCGTTTGACACAATCGATAGGAATCTTTTATGGAAACAAATAATCGCCAAAGGTGTCAAAGGTAAATTGTATGTGGCACTACGAAGTATGTATTCGTGTGTGAAAGCAAGTGTAGTTTGTAATGGTGCTCAAACTGAATATATAAACTGTACTTTAGGCCTCAAACAAGGGTGTTTAGCCAGCCCCATCCTATTTGCTTTTTGTATCGATGAATTAGCGGACAGACTAAAAAACTGTGGAAATTATGGGCTACAAACTCTTCCAAATGAACTTGAGATTTTCTTGCTAATGTTTGCAGACGATGTGGCTTTATTGTCTGACACTGTAGTAGGTCTACAAAGACAAATTAATACACTGGAAAAATTTTGCGACGAAAATAAAATGATTGTGAATGAATCAAAGACAAAAGTCGTTGTATTTAAAAAGGGCGGTAAACTAGCGAAAGCAGAGAAGTGGACTTATAGAGGAAAACTACTTGAGGTTACTAATTCGTACCACTATGTTGGTTTACTATTTACCCGGCAGATGTCATTAAATTCAATGGTAAATGAATTAGCGTGTAAAGGCAAACGCACACTTATATCTATCTTATCTAAACTGTACAGTTGTGGTCAACTACCGTATCATGCGTTTTTCAAACTTTTTGACACTAAGATATGTGCTCAGCTGTTATACGGTTGTGAAGTTTGGGGTCTTGAACATCACGAGTGTTTGGAACGAGTGCAAACGTACGCTTGCAAGCGTTTTATGTGTGCAAATAAAAAATGCTGCAATGCTGTAGTGTTAGGCGACTGTAACAGATATCCTTTATATATAGAAACCGTTGTGTCAAATTCTGGTTTAAATTATTGAATATGTCAGATGATCGTTACCCAAAGTTGTGCTATAAAATGCTTGTGTATTATGATTCGATAGGGCATAAAAATTGGGTGACATCACTGAAGGAATGTCTTCAAGTAAATGGTTTTTGGTATATCTGGCAAAACCAAGGTGTACAACATAAAAAAAACTGTTTCTACAAACACTAACGATGCGTCTCAAAGACCAGCATTTACAAAAATGGCAAGAAAGTGTCAGCAATAACTCCAAACTCGTGCATTACAAACTTTTCAAAGAAAGATATGATTATGAACAATACCTAGATATTATAGATGTTCGTAAATTTAGACATGTTCTATCAAATTTCAGAGCTAGTGCTCATCCATTACATATAGAACGTGGTAGATACAACAAAACAGAAAATGTGAATAGAACTTGTAATGTATGTAGTGAAAACATTGTCGAAGATGAATACCACTTTGTATTGACTTGTTCATTTTATACAAATATAAGAAAAAGGTTCATTCCGGAAAAAAATTATTCTCCAGCTACATATCATAAATTTATCATGTTGATGGCTAGTACTAATTACAAGGTAATTAAACAGTTAGCTATGTATTTGTATTATGCATTGGACTCCAGAAACGAACAACTTTCCATAATACATGTATGATGTTATGCACATTGGAAATTATAGTGAAACCTTACTTGTGCTAATACATTACGAATGTATTGTATATACAAACTATTAGGTATTAACGATCGTCCATTGATATATATGGGTTTTGTAAACTTTTGTATATTGTACTATGTGAGTATTTTATTAATCAGACGGTGCGCCATATTATATTCATAGATGTATGCAAAATTGACATAGCATAATTATATTGTGTTACCTAGGAATGTAACATTTACCTAGAGTTTTAAACGATAGTTTACATGTGCTGGTGTCAGATTGTTCTTTTTTTTGTCATATTGTCTTTAATTGTGTTATGGGCCGGTGGCCTTGAAACAATAAATTATTTGTCATTGTCATTGACAAACAGTCTGACTAGGTTTGGTGAAGATACGATCAAAATTTGACATCTACAGTGTTAATAAGGTTTTCCTAAGATTTGACCTTGTGACCTGGTTTTTGACCCTAGGTGACCCATATTTAAACTTGTCTTTAATATCATTAAGACTTACAATCTGACAAGGTTTGGCCAAGATCCAATCAAAACCATGACATTAAGAGCTTTTACAAGATTTTTACCTAAGACTTGACCTTGTGACCCAGTTTTTGACCCCGGCTAACCCATCTTCATCCTTGACCCACATATCATTGAGGCAAACATTTTGACAAGGTTTGGTGAAGATCCAATTAAAACTGTGACATCTACAGTGTTAACAAAGTTTTCCTAAGATTTGACCTGGTGACCTAGTTATTGACCCCAGATCACATATAATGCGTTAATTGTCCACTGTGACCTTGACCTTTGAGCAAGCAACACAGTTTTTGCGCATGACACATCGTGTTGTTATTCTGAACATATGTGCCAAACTATTTCAAAATGCTGTATGACAAAGTTATGAGCCGGACACGAAAATCCGTAACACACACAAACACACATACCAACGGACAGGGTAAACACTATATGATGGCGGGGGCATAAAATATGCAAAAACATTCCATTGCTGATATTATCCCAAGATAATATTACCGACGAAACGAGCCTCATTTCTTCTTAAAACACTAATTTCACTGTGATTTTTGCTTTAATTTGTAAACTTGAAATATATAGAGCGCGTGACGTCACTGAATACGACGTGTTCATAACTTGACTGTCCCTTTTTGCCAGTCATGAAAAAGAACAAAAGTCGAAAAACTAAACACGACCCAGATACTCTGGCAATTGCCGTCCAGTCAGTGAAGAATTGCATGTCTGAGAAAAACTTCTATATTATACATCATCCCGAGATCAACTTTACCGGGCCGTTCATCTGGTAAAATAAAACCAGAAGCAAGTGACGGGAAACTTCCGCACCTGTGCCATGATTTAGAACGGTCATTAACCAAAGAAGCTCACGAAAGAGCAAACCGAGTGATAGGCTTTTTCCAAGCAATCGTTTATAAGATAAGGTTGGCCTCATTTCTTCGCTAAAAGGACGGCCATTCAAGAAGGGGACACCGAGTATCAAGTGGTGGGTATTTTTCCATCGGCGCCATCCCGATATGTCTCTACGTTTACCAGAGAGTACTGCATCAGTTCGACACTTTTGCATGAGGGAAAAAGTACAGTCATACTTCAAAGCCCAAAACAATGTACTAACTGAGCACCATATTGTCTGTCCATCGTATATTTGGAACATTGACGAGACATGTAATACAATCGAGTACCCGCCCATCAAAGGCAGTAGCAAGGTAATTACCTACATGTCTATACAAACTCATGAAAATGATATATATCACTAGGGTGCAACGATATGGCATAACCCGTATTGCTATGTATTGAAATACAGTCCACCCATATCGCAATACGTATTGCAATACAGTGAAGTAATGAAACCACTATAAAATTAAGTTATACACACTGTACCAATATAGGTTTATTGGAAAACTGCACATAATCAATGTTTTATTTAGAGGGATGAATCGGTTTTCGATGATTAAAAAAACACTAAAAAAATTGTTTGCATTCATTTAATTCAATTGATTATCTGTACAATTATTAATTAATATATAGCGGCTGGCGGTACATGTCGGTCATGTAAACGCTGTATTGCAATATATCGATGTACGGGTATATCGTTGCACCATCATATAAAATACAGTTCAGTTCAGTCATCAATAATTAAGACCTATCAGTTAAGTTCACGTAAAATTTATCTATTTCACTTGATTTCCCAGTTACCTAAATGGATAAACATATTGGCTTCTAGTTGCCGCAGTCAGGGCTCAATCAAACTGCATTATCATATAGAATAATCAGCAAGCAAGTTTTCTCTCGTATATAGAGCGGGTTCGGGTATTTGTGAACACTTAAGAGAAAATCTTTACCGAAATACCGATTCTTGTTTCAAATGACACTAGATTATATCTATCAGACTGGAAGAATATTTGCTTCGTGATAATCTGGACAGTTTCGAAATGATTGTAAATGTAAAGGCAGTACAATTTGTAAATTACATGCAACCATATGAGGCTGTTTGTAAACAGGTCAGGTGATTTCGAACATGTATGAGGGTAAATCTGAATACATTCTTATTTTTTTTTAAAAAGTCCAACATGCATCAATTAGCAATAAAAAAACATTGGCCAATTCTATTCTGAAATACAGATTAATAACTGCCAAATTGCAAACTTTGAACATCAACAGCAAACGGCTAAAGGTGTTTCCACATAGCTAAAACCCTCAAATACCAGTGAAATAAAATACAGATTAATAACTCTGTCAAATTGCAACTTCATGAACAACAAACGGCTAAAAGTTTGTCCACAAGCTAAACACAAAACTACATGGGCAGTTCATTGTTTCACATTCAAACTGGAAATCTGCAATCGTTCTCTTTTCTGTTCTTCCTTTGCCAGTTTTCGTGCTTCCTTTTGTGCAAGTTCTTCTTTTCTCTGTTTCCTCTGTTGTAAAAGATAATGAAACTTTTCACCGGATATAGCCTTTGGAAGGCAACAGACACATTCTGTTTACAAATAAGTTCAGCTGAAGAAATATCACGCCTTTCTGGCTCAGAAACATTAGACCATTAGACAGACGTACACTCAGATCATTTTCTTCATCTGTAGCGTTGTTGTTTACATCAAGCGTAGGCAAATGGTCCTGTGTTGCATAGTTACAAGAGTTATGTGACGCATCATCTGTCTTTAGTTGTGTATCAACTGAGTCAGGCTACTACCACTACATGAAGCAGGATTTTCACTACCTGTTGAACAATCCGTAACTGCATATTTAGTACACTGATTAAAGACCATGCTGGGTTCCATTTTCAAAGTACCAAGTTTCTTTTCGAGGGTTCATTGGAAACAATCCGCTGTCACGAAATGCTTTAATTGCTATTTCAAGAGCAGTAGATTTGGCCCATGCATGTTTAAGACACCAGCAAATTTGGATTTTGTGACGTACTCGCCAACATTGGTGATCTGGAAGCCACGCACGGCTAGTTTCCAAGACTCTTTCAAAGAACTGAATAGTTTTAAATCGCATGGTTGCATCAGATGAGATGCATGCTCGAGCAAACAATACAGAACGATTCCATGGTCTACAATACATGGATGCTTCCAACGTGCAATGAGTTGAATGTCCATTTATAACAACACTACAGCCCAGCTAGCATGTCCACACACGACGTATATAGGAATTTTGATATCAGTCTCCAAACATTCGATCAATGTACTAAACTATATATACATTTGAACATACTAACATGATGTCGCTCGAATATCAGAAACAGTTCATAGATTACGTCAGGTTCTTGATATCCTTTAGATATCCATCCGATATTCAACGAAATTTATTTATGTAGAACAGTGACGTCATGTATCAGGTTATGACATCATATTATCAAGTTTTGACATCATATTTGATAGGATGTTATTTTTAAGACAGATTTTGCACAAAGAATTTTCTGGAATTTTTCTGGAATTGAAATGCAAGTACAATGCCTTTATAATACATGCTTTTTATAAAGATATAGATCTAGAGCTGTTTAATCTTCGGTGAAACTTTTTAAAATCATTTTTATTGTTATTAAAATTCATCAAATGCTAAACTTGAATGATTTTTAGTTATTGTGGCTCACGTATGTTTTTAAAACAACAGATAGGACGCTTAATTTCGCGATCAGAGAGAGCTGGTTCAAATACACCAGTTAACCATGTGACGAAAAACTTATCAATCCATCCAGAAGTGGTTCTACCAAAAATAGATTCAGGGAAGTCTTCAAGTGGATTATAGCTGAAGCGCACCCCAGGATACACTTTTAATTAAAATATCAAAGATCCGTCAGGAGACTGAGTGGAGATTGCACTTATGCTTTCAGTCAGCATGTTGGCTTTTCAGAATCACAACATAAAACAGAAAACTGAAGGAAGTATACGGAGCATTACATATATGCAAAAGCATAATGTTCAGCGCTAACATGCTGTTGCAGTAAGAATTATCTGTGATTTTTTAACAAAAGGAAGATGAGAATGTGTCGGTGAACGTCAGGTTTTATACACCACACAGACAGTGGATGGAATCAATAGAAGAGATTCATTGCTGAATTGGAACTGCTCAAATAAAGCATGTAATAATGTACGTGCATGAAACTGGAAAAGACCCTTGTATATAGAAACTGATTTCTAAGGAACAATTAAAGCATGTTCGCAAATAAATTTATTTTTTATTTTTTTCACAACAGACTCGGTAATAACAAATATTAAAGACCAAAAAGACCCAATCAGTCTGTAATCGGTTGTCATCAAACCCTCACCAGACTTGCCCAAAGTATCCGTGGCAGACATGGTTACAACTCAACACCCCATTTCAAGAAAATATCTATTCTAAGGGACAATGAACAGGTTCGTAAATAAGTGGTCAACACAAACTAAACTTTACACAAAAGGGCCAAGATGGCCCTATATCGCTCACATGACAATCACTGTTCACTCATTAAAACTTATTTGAACCGGTGACCTAGTTTTTGACCCCAGATGCCCCATGTTAGAACTTTCTTACTTATAAATAAGACCAACATTTTGACAAAATTTAGTGAAGACCTAATCAAAACTATGAAAACTACAGCATAGACAAGGTTTTCCTAAGAGTTGACCTTGTGACCTAGTTTTTGACCCAAGATGACCTATGTTCGAAATTGTCTAACATATCATTAAGACAAACATTCTGACATGTTTTGGTGAAGATACAATCAAAATTTGACATTCATCGTATTAATAAGGTTTTCCTAAGATTTGACCTCGTGACCTAGTCTTTGACCCTAGATGACCCATATTTAAACTTATCCTTAATATCATTTAATAGACGAACAAACAGGCAAGGTTTGGCTGGCCAAGAGCCAAGTAAAACCATGCAATTTAGAGCTTTTACAATATTTTTACCTAAGATTTGACCTGGTGACCCAGTGTTTTACCCAGGCTGACCCATATTCATCCTCGTCCCACATATCATTGAGGCATATATTTTGGTGAAGATCCAATCAAAACTGTGACATTTACAGTGTTAACAAAGTTTTCATAAGATTTGACCTGGTGACCTAGTTACTGACACCCAGATGACCCGTACTTAACGGTTACATCATTAAAACAAATAATTTGACAAAGTTTGGTGACTATCCAATTATAACTATGAAATCTACTATGTACATGGTTTTTCATAAGGTTTGACCTTGCGACCTAGTCTTTGACCCAAGATGACCCATGCTCGAACTTTTTAAAGATATTATAAAGACATACTGAGAAGGTTTCATGGTCATCCAATCAAAACAGTGACTTCTAGAGTGTTCACAAGGTTTTCCAGCAATTCGCTCTAGTGACCTAGTGTATAACCGGAAATGACCCTAAATGACACTAAACAGTGAATTCCAGTGTTCACAAGGTTTTTCCTTATTTTGCCATGGTGACCTAGTTTACCCAAATAGGCCCAATTTTAAACTCCTACGAGATTTTGTAAATATTAAAGTTCTGACCCAGTTTTGCTACAATTGAGCTAAAAATGTGGCCCCTAGTGCGTTCACAACATAAAGTTTGACGACGCCGGACGGAGACTGATCAGAAAAGCTCACCCTGTCACTTTGTGACATGTGAGCTAAAAAATGAATCTGACTACAGGTTTGCAATCATTCAAGCATCTTAATTTAAAGGTGTTTAACACCAAGACTATAAAGCTGAGCATTGTAACACTAAGGAATAATTTATACAATGAAAGGTTATTTCACATGGTAAAGAATTATCTACCAAAACTCTTAAGTAGGTGTTGAAATCAACTGACCCCCGGGGCTGGGCCAATATTGACCAAGGGGCCATGATTTGAACAAAAAAAAACGGTTTGATCAGTGTCCGTAAACGATGATATCAACTGATAAATGTAACATATTGACATGTAATCACAACTGTTTTACGTTTTATTGTTCATTAATACAATGAGGGCACTTAAATGTACCCCCCACCCTCCTCAGCACTCGGAACTTCTGTACAGAAAGATAAATGAGTCCAGTGGCTGCAAAAGTCACATTTTGCCCGTTTCACAAATACAACGTGGTCATAGACTAGTAATTGATCTTGCAAACGCAACATAAGACATCATCTTTTTGTATGTCATTGTTACTATCGTCTGATAGATATACATCCGATGAAGATGGTGTGATAGTGGCTGAAGTTTTATTTAAACCTGAAGTACTTGGTTTAGGACTAGATTTTTGTTCATATTTCAAGTGTTAATGTTATGTGAGACTTATGTTCATTATTATAATAATAGTGTGTCAGGCTTATTCACCCCCTTCAGAAATTGATGCATGTTCTGCAAAATGGTTTTTGATGTAATATTCAAGTACCATAGAGTTTGACCAACCATTGATAGAAATTGTCCCACCAGATCCTGCAGGAGCTCTTTCAAGAAGAGTGTCCATCCAGTGCTTACCAGGAAATACGTAAAATGGTGGTACATGATTGCCAAGAGTATTTGCAGCTGTAATCACAGTAACATTTGCAGATCTTGCAGAAGTCACCGATTGTGGATTTGATGTTCTAGCACAACTAATTATGGGCGGGTTATGTTCAGTGCTTACTTCAGTTATTCTCTGTTCTTTCTTCATCTGCTCCTCTTCGTCTTTTTTCATTTTAAGAAGTGCTTTTTCAACTCGTTTTCTCCGTCTCTCAAGTGCTCTCTCAAGCAAAGGGATTTGTCACGAAAAAAATTTCAAAAAAAAATTGTTTCCCATGTAACCCATATAATATATAGAAGGGAAACAACTTCGACAATTAGAATTGTCCAACACGTGTTATAAACTTTCATGTTATTGCAATGCAGTACAAAATATTTAATTCATATATAGTGCAACGTATGGGCAACTTAACAAGCTAACAGAAAATGTATACTTTTACTACCTTTAAAGATATTTTAAACTCGCAATTGAAGATTTTTCACTCGAAAAATAGTCAAATTTTACAAAACGACACACTGTCGTAAAATCGCAGCGTGTATACCGGTATACATGTACAGAGTGGAAATGTTAAATTACTGACACAACTTCTTAGAATGGGCCCTAATTCATAATAAAACACTATAATATACTAACTGCCAATGATTTCGGATCTCGGAAAGCTCTTTTAGCGAAGAATTTGCGTATTTTTTTGTTCAATTAGCTGGCTTCTCGAAGGACGGGTCACATGACAATCGCCTAACTCGTGATGAAAGCTTAAATCTGATTGCATGAGCGATTCTCTGTGGTATTTGTTTACAATTTACTTGTAACCTGTGCACTCTATCCATTTCACTACGCTATCGGGAACCATACCTAAAAAATACCACACAGTATCGCTCATCTTATCAGAATTAAGCTTTCATCACGAGTAAGGCGATTGTCATGTGACCTATCAAGGAAGCAAAATAAAGAAAACGACAAAGTGAACAAAAACGTAAATTCTTCATTAAAAGTGCATCCGGAGATGTGAAATCATTAGCAGTTAGAAAATTATAACATATATGATATAAACATAATGTTTGGTTATGAATAATGACTCATTCCATGAAGTTTTACCTGTAATTTATCAGTTTCGCTATAGATTTGTACACGCTGCGATTTTACGACAGTGTGTCGTTTTGTAAAATTTGACCATTTACGAGTGAAAAATCTTCAATTGCGAGTTTAAAATATCTTTAAAGGTAGTAAAAGTAATCATTTTCTGTTAGCGTGTTGAGTTGCCCATACGTTGCACTATATATGAATTAAATATTTTGTACTGCATTGCAATAACATGGAAGTTTATAACACGCGTTGGACAATTCTAATTGTCGAAGTTGTTTCCCTTCTATATATATATGGGTTACATGGGAAAATTATTTTTTTTGAATTTTTTTTCGTGACAATCCCCTTTGCTCTCAAGTGAGTCCGTCTGGATCCTTGTTCGGGCTGTATCCCCCTTATGCATTGACACTTTTTAAAATAACTTTGCATAATTGTTAAACACCATGAGACGGTGTGCAGTGCCCAAGATCCAGTTCTCTAGCTAAAATATAAGAAATAATCAGTATACACCTTGTCAGGGCTGTGTCTCCGTTATGCATAGAATTATTTGAAAATGACTTGCCATAATACAATGAGACCATGTGTCTTGGGCAACACCCAGATTTTCATAGGTCAAAGGTCAAGATTACACATTCGGTCAAATATATTTTCCTTGTCTGGGCTGTGACTTCTGTTTGCATTTAAGGATTTTGAAATAAATTAGTATACAAGTTTACTTCAATGAAATGATGTTTCATGAATATCACCCATACTTGTAGTTCAAAGGTCAAGATCACATGCTGACTCTACAGGGGGCTCGACATGTTGCCCTTGGGCTTCTAGTCTTACCTTTATTGCAACGATTGATGGGCTTGACGACCAGACAGGGTCTTTAGAATTTTATTAATGAGTGTTGTTTTTTTGGCAGAAGTTCTTTTTTTTTCAGGAACGGTCGAGGAATTAAAGGCTGGTGATACATATGACGGAGATTTCGGATTCTGCAAAGGTGGCAATCAAAGATTCGTGCTGGTTGATGACTGAGTTGAACTGGTGATTGGATAAGCAGTATAATATGACTCATTCTCTAAAGTATAGCTCTGTAAAGGAACTAGAGTAGAAATTACAGATGGAGCAATACTTACCATAGACTCTGCAGTAGTCTCATGAATCTAGTTGTGCCGGGTTCACGGATGGACTCTGGAGCAGCATTTTGTTGCAGAGAGAAGCTTTGATGGTCACAGCCTACATTTATATATATTTTCTGGACATTGTGGAAAAAGACCAAACCGCTTAAAACCACGAGTAGCATTCGGAAGTGTTGCCAGTTTCTCATACACATTTAAATAAGATGGGGAAGACAGACTTGTTGATTATCTGACCTATGCTTTCCATGCTCCCAAGTTTTCAATGCTTTGTGCCAAGCGGCCTTCATAGGACCAAAAAGCCCTATATCGCATGCTTGCAATACATGTGTTGCATTTGGTAAAAGACAGTATAAAAGAATTGGGTTCATTGCACATGAGACTGAAACCTCTAGAGAAATAATTATGTGTACTATAGCTACCGATAAACAGCAGCATAGAAAAAATGCATTTATCTGTTACTTACGTTATAAAATGGTGAATAAAATGAACAAACATACATCCATGCATGCCATGACGGTGATTTGCTGTTTATTGTTGCTGACTAACTGATAAACATGCCTTGCACCACATGGTGCAACAACCTTGTCTGTTGTAGAACACAAGGGAAAGCCGCTTTCTGCATTGAAGACACGTCGCGGATCAGCAATCATTGTCTTCCAATTCAACACCTCCGTTTTCAAATGGTCCATTAGTGTATCGTACCACTGGGAGATCATCGCATGAGAAATTATGGCCCGCTCCCTGCCGAATGATTGGGGGTTTTTTTCCTTGACATATGGATGCCTTCTCAGAAAACCATTATACCTGAAGATGATAAACAGGATAATATTTATAGACAGACAAACAGCATACGGGACCTGCCATGTATCATATAAAAATGGAGCAACAAATAGCGATATGCACAATTTGATAACTTATTTAATCTTATCAGTGAAATTGACTTTTACTTGCATTAAAAGCATTCGGAAATTTTTTTTTTTATTACTAATTACATATAGAAATATAGCACAGTATTTTTTTCCAATGATATTGCAAAGAACTAAGAAAAAGCGCCTGACAACATTTCTACGAGATGTGGCTAAAGAAAGGCATTGTGTAATATTGTTTCAAAGCAAATAAGATATATTTCTTATATTTTACTATCATTACATGACGTCATATTTTACAATTTTTTTTACGTCATTATTCTTGGCAACTCAAAAAATTGAAAATCAAAGTAAGTTATCAAGGCATGTGTCGATAATAGCCAGGTGTCGATAATACTCTGGTTTGCTCTATTGATTTTTTCTAAAATATGTTTCAAGCATTTCAGCGACAGATGATTATAAAAGACGGAATCACTTACTAAAAATGGTACAATCCAATACAACTGGTCAAACTCAAAATGGCGGCTTCGTCAAAAGGGTTCAAATTCATGTACCATTATTTCTTAGCATCGGAAACAATATGAAAAAGTAACTGCATGAGTTACTTCAACAACCTTTAAAATACATGAAATTAATCCCGACTACATCACTTTATAACTTAAAAGGGTTATATTTGCTTACAAAAAATACACGCTTTGCGACAACAATCTAGATATGGGCTTAAAAAGAGTTTGCGTCCATTTATGTACCGTCGGATTTCAACATAAATAAATGGATTTTGCCCTATGAAATTGGTCAAATTTCAAAATTGGTCAAAGGGGAGCTCTACACCAATAAAATGATTAGTTATTTGTGAATAATTGGGTAATTATTTCAATGCGTTCTTCACCGATTTACAATGACGGCCATCTTACGCGCGATCACGTGATCGCTACCCAACGTTTTAATGTACGGAGTCCATACCCTTCTATTTGAGTGAATCTGACCAGTATCAATAATTTTGTCGCTACTTTTACTTTAAGCTCTTGTGAACAACAGTCTGTATTGACCAAATATAAGAAATGTATTAATACAAACTCGACTGAGTGTTTTTATTAAATGTTAATATTTATTTTAGTAATTTTGCCTAGCTTAAAATACACGTATTTCAATTGTTACGTACCCTTTGCTGTACTTCCCCATTAATTTTGAAATGTTTCATAGACTAACATAACAATCATCTGAATATATCATTATCATGTATGTCGTAGTACGATAAACACCAGGACACAACTAGTATTGCATTAAGGTAAGCAATTAAGTTGGTATTATGCCACAATTTGTCAATACAGCATCAGGACACGACAAAGGCAGCTGTATTTATGATTACTCGACCTTCACTATTTTGGCACAAATCGTGAAGATTCTTAAATATACAAAGCTCGAAAATTAATCGGTGATCTACCAAAAGTTTTAGAAATTGAATATGACATTTTGGTTTCAACTCCGTAAAAACGTATTAAATCTGCTTGTGAAATAGCGAAATACAATGACTTTGGATTTGGCGAGCACATTATAACCTTGCACTTAATGGGTTGATAGAGTAGACCCAAGGCAAGAAGTGTATTGAAATACAAAGTTTCAAAGTTAATTTCATTAAGTACCGGAAGGTCTTTGACCCATGCGGCAAATACATGTTTACACAAGCAAAAATCACAGTGAAATGAGTATTTTTAGGAGAAAAAATGCTCGTTTCGTCGGTACATGTAATAGTTATCTTGGGATAATATCAGCAAATTTTTTTTTTTTGCATATATTCTATAGCAAAAAGCTTTAAAGCGTCGGAACATTATCGTCTCATGAAATCAACGAATTTGACGCACCCCATTCAATTTTGATAGCCAATCAAAATCGCTAATGTTTACGGTTCAATAATTGAAACCACGTCCAGGTTTAATGTCTAGTAAGAGATTGTATAACAAATTTTTAGTATCATATCGTACCAATACAATGCACATTACGTTAGGGATGAACGTAATGGATGTTTAACGATGATAAGGAAAAGTCGATAAAGGGGTTCAGTATTTATTGCAATAAAACACCATTTTTAAGCGTTTGGTTGGAGTATTTTGTTGCTTAATTAGTATTAAAATATGATATTTAATCTTAGTTACGTAAATAACATAAAATATCATTTTACGTTATTTTAGCGATTTTAACCAAGCCCGATACGTTAAAGCACAAACTTACCTACACATGACGGATAAAGAATAAACCAACTTAACTATTAGAAAGTAACTGTACTCGTCGAAGGAAACGGAATAAGTGACATACATCAGCTGATTTATTAAGTCAATCGCCCTAACTTACGGAAAGTGACTAAAGAACGAAAAGTATCCTACAATACGAAAATGGCGTATACTAACTACAGAGCTACAATACTAAAAACAATGAAGATATTAATGCAGGTCAAAATGAACATACTCGTACATTCAACATCGCAATAAAATGAATATAAGAAAGACTTTAAGTATAAGAAACAGTCGTCACATTTAACATTTTTAAAACAAACTTTTATTTTACTTTTATATGAACCAGTATAGTTTATATTCAGTTCTTAGAGCTAATATCATCATTGATCTAGTATGTGTTTTTGATCATTCTATATTTATGTTGTTCCTCATTACAAATTACTGCAACCTTTGTTTACTGAGCGGTTTTGTGATAGCGAAAAGGAGTGCTATCCAGGCTTAAAAAAGAAAAGCAATTAAATTTAGATATAATTATATTTTATGAAATCGAATATTTAAGAAATCAATACCACTTCAAATACACTGAGACAAGAAAGAAACGCTCGCTTGTGATCTATACTAGTTCATGAGGACAGGCACATGCTTAGCCGGTTTTTTTCGTGGACCGCCTGGCAACTACAACCTATGATAGCTAACAGAATGATCAAGTTCTACACACGATAATAAATTGATTGAAGGTTTATTTTTCATTATTCTATTGTAGGGAAACGATATGAATTTGATAATCGTTATCGAACCTTATTCATTGTAGGATTTGTTAGGGTGAAATTTAAAGAGCAGCTGACACGCAAAAAAACTAACCATTCGGCTCGCTTAAAGTACTTTTAAAAGAATAATTTACCACATAAACTCTAGCCTTTGCTGAATGACTGTTCGGAGCGAAACTAGAGAACTTTAAACGCGAATACGCAAAAATGTGAACTACAGCCACAACAAACTTGTCTGTTAATAATTATTGTATTTACATGGTTGCTTATACGTTTATTATATTACGATATATGGTTCCTTGAAAACAGAACATTCAAAATCAACATCACTCGTACTACGAAGTAATAAATCTAATCGCTACTAGCAAGCCCTACAACTACACATAACTGCTAGCATGACTAACGCTTACCCCCACAGTGCACAATGCAGTCGTTAAGGATCGAACCCTAATCACAGACAACAAAGACAACATCGCCAAAGAAAAAACACTAAAAGATTTATACCAGTAATATCGTCAACAGTGTGCACCATAAACCTCATATCATGCTATATAGACACGGAACACCAATATTGTGCAACTTTTTATAACCAGTATATTACTCAACTGTTACAGATAATTAAACGGGTATTACAATGTGATATTCATAATGCAATTGTAAGTCTAGAAGAGAGAACATTCATTGTACCTAATGAGAAAGGGCGGATAGAGTGGACTACATAAATGGACATACTGAAGAACTTTGTATCAGGATGGTTCTCGATAATCCTTATTGCTGTGATTCATCTGCGACTATGTACATGTATGTATGTATATATATCCAGTGTGATAATCTTTGATAGTATATAGTTAACAACACTGCTGCATTACATATTGTATTCCGTATTACATTACTTTGTTTTATATAAAGTGGAGCGAAATAAATTGATTCCCGATCAGGTCCAATATTCAGTTTTTGGGTATTACTCTGTTTATCACGTATCGGTGGCATTTGCAGTCGATAGAAATATCTTCAGCAAGCTATGAATTATTGACTTTTGTATTAGAAAGAATATGTGCTTGTTTGCATACCGGCCTTATGGATTGTTTGCTGTAGTGCATTTTAGTTTAAAATTGATGAAGTATACGTACAAGCATGTTGATATAAATAATTTCATTTCGATATTTTGAACTTCAGGTATCATTAAGCACAGCACTTGGGCAGTTAGAACGGACCACAACGGCGTGATATGTCAGGATGGAGTTAAGCATTTTACGTCAGTTGCGAGCAAATCCCAATGTGGTTTTAGATGTGTGCAGACAAATGGATGTATTGCTTACTTCTACGTACTTGATACTGAAACAAACTGTTTATTAGTTGATTCGAAGCCAAGCATCTGCAAACCAAATTCAAATGCCACTTTCTACTTTTTGTTACATGGTAAGTATGTATAAACACTTCGCAACATTTATGTGCAATGTGAATACTCAGAATTGAAACGGAACCATGTTTCTATTTTCGTAAATCAATTAACTTTTGAAATAACAACTTATATTTTGTGACAAAAACAGTTTATAAAATTAATTCAACTTCAATATGGAAAATAATCAACTTATTACAAGTTGAACATTACAAACTATTACTTATAATCACATGTATATCTATCCTCTTCATGTGCGACCTTTCCAATAAAGATGACAAGATAAAGTTTGCGTCCACATTGATATCAGCAAAATGCTTGTTTGTGGAAATCTACTAGCGTGGTCATATTTAGATTTTTTTTTTTAAAAATACCTTGACCTGAATAATATTCAATTGTGTTCTCTATCAAATAAACATAACTTAATATCCCTATAGGTCACTGAAGTACAAATGTATGTTGAATATTGACGTTTGTGCACAATTTTAGGGTATCCTGGCGACGAAGAATATCGTACAGTGCAACTTTTAGATGGTCCGTTCACATACAGGTATCAATATATGTGTGTTAGAAGTCTTTCTTACTATGTAGTATGTATTACTTGTATTTTAGCCATCGCTAAACATCGTTTTCCTTCTTTGATGGTTCTACATGTTTTATTTATAAACAAATTTATACATGTGTCGTTTCATGCCCAGTGATGTAGTAAATAGAGAAATGAAAATGTCTCATTGGCAACAGCAAAATACTAATCAGTGTCAATTTGATGAACTATAAGAATGGAGTTTGCCTTTAGAATTTTTCCATAACCATTGTAAGTACTGCTGCAAGCGCATGTAGCTTAATAGTTTCTGTCTGAAACCCTAAACGATCATCAGGATCTGAACCCAGCTGATAGCAGCTTCTTCACTCAAAGGTAATCTAACCAACACATGTCGTATTCACATTGGGATAGAACAATCATTTTATTTAGTTACTACTCAAAAGTCTTAGACGTGTCTTTTATCCACTTAGGTTGCTTGCATGAATAATTCTTAGTCGTCTTGTTTCATGATAAAGGATAGTACTTTCATTGGTTAGCGCTTACACAGCCGAGGCAAACTGTACATCTACTGGTGGATTTCTTGCAAGGCTTTCATCAGTCTATAGATTGGAATTCATCAGGAACATCATGATGGTTAGTTCAGGTAACGTGTAGTTCAAATATACACACCGTACATATTGTTTTTCCGATATATCGAAATTTATACTTGTCTGACATTTTTCAATGTGATTTGCCATTATATTAAAGATAAAAATGCAGAGATTTGTAGCAGTTTCAGATCTTATGTCGTAAACAATATGTTTTCAATTGTACATCTTATACATATTGCGAGGGGCCTTAGTGATTGAGTGGTTATAATTCACGACTAGTAATCACTAACTTCTTGTCGCGGTTAGTTCGAATCTCATCCATGACAATACATCGACGTATTTCAAATGTTCGGAAGTTATCCAGCTCGTTAACGGAAGATTTGTGGCTCTTCCTGCAGTGTTCAAGCTTGGAAGTCACCAAAAGATGGTGACTGTTGTTGAAACGTTAAATCGCACGGAAAATAACAAATATTGCAATAAATTTGTGATGAATACGTTTACGGTAGCACTATTCAAATGGCCAAAAAAGAGATTTCTTAAACACGCGCGCGCATTTTCAAAGCACATCTTCAATATCAGGAGAATAAAGTCAGATGACATGTGTCATCGTCAGACCGTGTAAATGTTAATCTTGCGACGATTTATCATCCCCGATCATTATAATATTATGTATATGACATCATTCAATGAAAGTGCATCTAAAATTGACTATCAAGTGACGGATTATCTTAATCTTTGGTCCAATTGATGATACTCGCCAAAATCCATCCAGAGTTGCCGTTACTTATCCTCCTCACACATCTCCGTCAATGCCATTGAAATATTCTTCTTTTTTAAATTGCATTTGTATTGCACAATCCATCTCAATTATAAGTGGAGATATGAACATGGGACTAATAACGTATTACTTCATACATTCAGCAAATTCGGATAAATACGTTCTTAGTTCTGAATGTTAGCGTAGTCGTAGATTTGCTCATTGATTGTTTTGCGAAATGGGTGAACAAATGTCGTGTGTGAACGATACTTTTACCACAGGATTTGCAAGACTTAGTGTGTACTGTTTAATTTTAGGTTTTGGTCGAACTCGGTATTATATCGATGGAAGCAATGCACAGGCAGCTAACTTTTCTGCACCCGATGCTTGGAAATGGTCGGATGGTACTACCATAAACATGAATTTGACTTTCTGGACTCCAGGGCGCCCCAACACTCCAAGAATAAGTCATTGCTTGGTAATTGAGGGTGGTAATTATAACTGGAAATTCAACGACGAAACGTGTGCCGATATATCCAGCTTCATTTGTGAAATGTAGACTTTGTTTTAAGTCCTTACATTTACTATTTGTTACGCTTATTGTAACGGCGTACGGACCTTAGGACATTCAAACATTGGAGCAAAGGCCACCCATGGGGAAGACATATATGTGGCCTTTATTGGCAGGTGACCTTCGTTCGGAGGTTATTTTTTTCTTACTAATAACAGTTTTTGTGGTGGTTTTTATTAGGAGATGGTCACTAGCACAAGTTTCACAGTACTGTTTTTCTATACCAACCATGCAGTTGTTAAACTAGTTAAATACCGTTTCATGTTGCAGTTAAAGTCGGCGAAAATTCAGTTTCCATGTGTACTTTCAGTACTTAAATTTATTACTATACACTTTAAAAAGCATACCAATGACTAATTTCAGCCTAATTAGTGTCGAAATGAACTTTAAGGTTTCGTGTGGCTGAAATAGTTCGACAGGTCAACGAGAACCAGTTAACTTAATCACAAGATTTCAATCGTGAAGAAAGTACACCACAAGAATTTAACGGAAAGTCGAGGTTAGTCGGAAACAACATTTCCGAAATGTGCTTCACGGAAAAAAGTTACTTCACGAAATTCACCTAGTTTTCACAATGAGGAATAAAGTCGTTGAGTGGACTTCGTTTACCAGCATATGTACGTGAATTGTTTCATAGTGTCCTAGTATGAAAAGGGTTCAATAAAAAGATGAAATTTAATACCCGTGTTTTAATGGAATATACAAAATTACTGCTAAAAATGATCATTTGACAAAGAATTGTTATGCTATTCAATATTGACTATATATATACTCGAACACTTCGTAGATCAGATCACCTAGTCTTGCTAAAGTGCATTATGTAGTATCAATCTATGATATTGTACAATTATGTAGAAGTATAAAATTCAATTATGATGCTACTCATCACTTTGTCATTCTTTATTGTTTTAGGTCTCCTTGTTATACTAGTATTACCAAGTTTGTTTATTGTTTTGTTTACTAATGACATGGCAACTTGTCTACGAACGACATACGGTTTTTGTTTACTAACGGCATGGCAACTTGTCTACGAACGACATACGGTTTTTGTTTACTAATGGCATGGCAACTTGTCTACGAACGACATACGGTTATGGGATAAAGTTATGATGGTATATAAAATCACCCGCTGTGGTGAAGTTGACTTAAAAATCGTGTCTTTTTCACATTGGATCATATGGGATGGATGCATGGGAAAATGGCGTGTACCGGCCGAGCACCTTATTATACACAGCTGGTCCTCGGATGCCACCAATATTGTACGGGTATCTACCTGTCCCCGAATCGAGTCCAACCAGTCACAATAAGATGTAAAATACGCCCAACCGATGCCCAACTCACTGTTCAAATTCGTTCGCATTTGAAAACACTTCGAGAATGTTGAGAGTTCTTTTAGCTGCTGGAACCCTTTCAATACCCCGTCGAAGTCTGCTCGGCAGTCGTACGATTGTTCCATATTGTGCTAATCATTGTTTCCTAATGCCGTCATGAAACATGAGCTTCAGCGTGAAGCCGTATAAATCATACGTTCTGAACCTGTCCTGAACAGAGATTACTGAGTGGGTGCTATGATCATCGTTGAGCACCATTTGTCAGAGTAGAACGGCCAATTAAATAAAGTATGGCACCAATGAAGACATTAACAGAGTGTAATCACTGGAAAACTGCCTACCCTGATGTTTCTATTTGTTTAAATGTAAAGGTAATTACGGACCTGGAACTAGGCTTTGTTTGTACTGGCAATTACTGAAAATTAATTTCCATTGATCACTCACCACACAGCATGCAACATTAAACATTTCTATTTACTGAGAAATACATAGAATATTCATTTCGGAGACAATTGTCTGGAAGAGAGAAATACTGACAATTATTACATCGATATTCAATAATTTTGCATTATAATAAAAAACATGTTATGGCTTTAACTTGCCTGTAGTATCTTGTTCAGATTATTATTGGTCTATTTCAGGAGGGCACTTACTTTAAACTATGGTATATCTGCTGAATATAAGCTTAGCACGGTAACATAGTACTGGTCAAGTTTAACCTAAAATCACTTTCATATTTCTTCACCTTGTCCAAGTGCAGTGTTTCATCATCTAACGACACATTTCAATGATGTTAATAAAATGACGTCGTATGAGGTAAATAAAGTGAACATTTTTCATACTATAGATACAATCTTGTAATCGTTTACGGTTTAATAATTGAAAACAGCTTTGATGTCTTGTAAAAATTATTGTCAAAATAGTATCACGTCGTACCAAAATAGAACAGACAGACCATTTATTTCCCAGATAGGAAACAAACATTCTTGATTAGTAACAAACACAAACACAATATATACGAGCCAGATATTACGCTAAAGAGGTTATCAACGGTGAAATTTGACGATTGGGAAATAGTTCAAGACCTCTGCAATTAGCTTTATATGTAGTAGCCATTTATTTGTTATATTTGATTACTATAGATTATTTTGTTGCCTAATATGAAGGTTTTATAATTTCTTAGATTGTAAATGATTTAAGTAATTTATTTTTCATTGATGCGTTAGTGACGAAGAAATGGTAAGTGATACTGATCCATTCGAAATCTTGCATGAAGGGTTTGAAACTACCACCAATTGTTGTAGTACCATAGATGCCTTACAAACAACCACATTCTTAAAACTGTTATTAATAATTAACTTTAAGAGCTTTATAACTTATTAACTGTGCCTAGTTTTGATTTGATAAAATAATATCAAAGACGAAATAAAATGGAACGTATGTATTGGTTTGTGTTAGCTCGTTAGCGGCGATACTCGCTTGCAGTGTTGCAAAATTGTAGCATCCAATTGTATTTCCCATGTGTCGGAATTTATACTTAACATTATTGAAAATTAATCAAATTAAATTGGTTTCTAACCGGAAACCATTTATGGAAACTATCTTAAAACGAAACTACGTCTAACCGACAATACCTAATTGAATTAAAGCACATACATTGGTTTCTAAAATGAAATATTTACTATATGCTAAACCAAGCAGTACTCAAAATTAATGCACTTTGACGAAATGATCTTCAAAAATTTATCAGTTTAATAGTATTGCAGTATTATCTATCAGTTGAAGGATCATAACATTACATTGCTAATTGATATTTATGATTTGGATGGCGCCGCAACCATCGCTGATAAGGAATTTAAGTAGTAAACAACCATTTTAGTGGAAACATACCTAAACCTTGAACGGCAAAATGCTGAAATATTGATACAAGTACGAAGTTTATTTGCTTCCCCTAATACATTCAGTTTATCATAACGTTGATATTAATTTGATAAGAAATTACTTGACTAAAATTTACGTGCACGAGCGTTAATGCATTAACAATTTTCTGTGTCGTCCGTTGTGCATGATAACACGAGGATCATTTCGCATTGCATGCGCATAGTTTCTTGTTAATACTTGGGAAAGAGACGTACATTTCTCTACAGAGAGGCCACAAGGTGTTTGGCAAGAAAGATGTTTGTCCATATATGGATGGACATACTTTATTTCGGCTTAACCTGTCTAGGTCAGAGTACGTATTCGTGTTGTTTTTCTCCTTTCAAACTTCAAGGTGTATTTGTAAATGTATATTTCAGTCGACTACTCAAATAAATAGTAAACAATGTGGTTATTTGCTTGGTTATTTAGATTATAGAGTTCGATTCCTTGTTGCGGCAAGTCAAACATCCTTCCATGAAAATTTGCATTTTTTTCTATAGTACGTGTTTACCATGATACTCATAAGTTGTACTACGATCACTTATTAATTGAGTATCTACAATGTAACGTAATCAATGCGTTAAGATTTCTTTGATTATGAACAATTTGCCTTTAGTTTATGTGTATAATTAATATCAATTATGTTTTCAACTATGCACATTAAACATTTTATTTTAGTGGAAGCCGGAGATAATTTCACACGCTGGGTAATGATGGCTTCGTTTCAAAATAAGATATGCGGAAATACAATAATGACAAATGTTTCAACGTCCTCCGTCACACAATGTTTTCTTAGGTGTGAAGAAATCCCAAGTTGTACTTCAGTCTTCTACACGATGGGCCGAATAAATCTCTGCTCCTTCGTGATTCCCGGAATTGTATCGACAGATAGCTGTACTGCAAGCTACAATACGAAGCATCACATGCGAGATAACGGTACGCAAAACTGACTCTAAACGTGAATTTATTATTTCTTAATTTTAAAATCGACTGGATCCCAAATTAAAACAACCTAAATAAAAGTAATGTGACTAGCTAAAGGGTGTTCTTTCATAACAGCTTCGACGGAGTTTAGTATCCATTTACGGATCAACTTTGTTGCTTTTTTCTAATTATGAAACACAGATTATGTTTTTATTAGAGCCCACAGATGGCCCAACTTAGAACACGTCCTGAAAATGACTTCGATCGGCTGATCAAAATGCCAAAATAACATTGATACGCTGGTAAAATGCAATATACTGATAATCTGCTACAGGATAATAAAACTACTTTTTTATGTATGTTTTACAATTATTATCGATTTTATGCACAACAGTCTATCTTTCCCTCTCCGCCATGTTTGGACGTCCGAAAAAAAAATTCCGACCACTATAAATTGTCACAATTGTTTGAATCATGACAGTTGTTTGATAAAATGTTTAATATATACATTTCTCATTGTAGAATACTTAAACGAGTAGAAACACTCTTACACGCCGACATTCGCAATGTAAATATTCTGTGTATTTCATGTTAACATGACATTTTGTTGGTTGCGATTTCAGATCAGTTTTGCCCTACAGATAATGAAATATTTCACGCTGTTCTACTTTCGGATGGACTGTTTTCATACAGGTATTATTTTTACTTTTTATACAAATTGTATATCTTGTATTAATTATATACAGTTCTCATACTGAAGGTAACCATTTTTACATTTATGGTAATCATTTTCTGAAAGTAAAGTTTCAACTGCATGCCCATATTATCTTTATTAGTTATATTGCTCGAAATTTGGAAATACATGTATATAATACGGTCAAAGCGCATATAGACACATCAAATATTTGACAGTCTGAATATCCTCTATCAACTAAGAATAATGCAGCTAATACGGTAATTTTATTTACTGATAGTTATTACCTATTGAGTATCACCCACAGACAAAGTGAATATCACGAGGTGTCATCAATACAATAACAGGAAAGGAAAGAGGTTGGTGCGATCGTTCAAAAGACGTAATCACTAGAATTAGTTGAATTATTCGCATTTCGACCTGTCACGATTCAGCAGTATATAGAATATAATTATATAAAGCATGTATATGCATATTGTTCATCTAGAGTGGTACGTGAGATGAAGAATGGAACTAAAGCACAACAAATATGTAAACGTTCTCGAGGAACCCTAGCTAGAATATCATCAGTACCAAGGTTGGAGATGTTTCAGAGACTCCTGTCAACCTGTCAAGGTAGCATTTAAAAAGCATACATTGTTTTAACAACTGATGTCATGATTATATACTGTACATAGCTGGTAATGAACACTTCTCGACCCGTTGTCTCTAAGACCTATCATTAATAAGGCCTGATTTCACATATATAATACAATCATGTACATAATAAGGCTTGGTTTCACAATAATAATACAACTATGTACATAAGCAGGGCTTGATTTCACATTTATAATACAACCATGTACATTATTATACAATAATGTACATAATTTATTTATTTTACAACAATGTACATACATTATGTACATTGTTGTAACATTAATGTGAAATCAGGCCTTAATATGTACATGGTTATATTATAAAAATTAATGTGAAATCAAGCCCTGATTATGTACATGGTTGTATAATAAATGTGAAATCAGGCCTTATTATTAATAAGGCCTGATTTCACATCCATAATTCGACCAAGTGCTTGACGTTTCGTGTTCCACTTTTTGCAATTGGTGTTCGATATCAAGGTGAAACGGCGAAAACAAAATCCATTCCAGAACAAAGCGTTATAGAAATGTGATCACCAGCCAATCCAAAGCCAAACAACTGCAAAACTAAACTTAGCAGCAAGATTATAATACTTAAAACACATGATGCTGTTTTGTAGGCTTTGACGATGTGTCTTATTGGGTCGGTGGTAGCAACATTGGTGCGGAGGACTTCTACGCTGACGGGGCATGGACGTGGCGTGATAGTAAACCAATCAACATGAGTTCAACATTCTGGTCAAGTGACTCACCTGATCGCCCAGATGAAGAGCATTGTATTGCTATCTATCGGGAAGATTATTGGAAATTTCGCGATGATTCATGTAGTCTGTCTCATAATTTCATATGTCAGACAAACACACGCGTGAAGAAACGAAGCATAACGTAAGCAGATCATTATAAATCATGGTACAGTTAGCAGCTAATTCGCATGAACGAGCTTTTGTTTTACGTATTTTGGTTGCTACTCGCTTTAAGCTTGTTCTTTGAATTATTCTAAAATGCTTGAACCTGTACATTAGACAGACTAACTAAATGTGTTAATTGTGTGTGAATGTACAAAATGGTCATTCGTGGAATACAAACAACCACGTGATGACCAAATTAATACTCATTCGAAAACTAACATGGTATGAATGTACACTTTATCAGGATGTGCCGTATAAGCTGAGTGATAATCACAATGTGTTCATATAACAACCGGTTTTGTTGAAGTTAATCGCATTCACTAACATTTATCTTTGATCCGACTATAGCGTTTTAATAATCCAATAGATTTTTATAAGTACGCAGTAGTTCTAGTTTTGGTGATTTCTATAATACATTGTTCAGGAAATGGGAGTTTGTCACCGAATATGTGTACTAGTACAGCACAAACACAAACAATCCGTGGATACGTCCAAACTGAACTGATGAACGGTAGAACGTCTGCTCCACTATTTAACTTAAAAAATAATTTAAACTCAGAAATAACTGATAGGACAGAGAGATGACGCCAAGGTTATAAACTGAGTTCGGTTTCCAAGCTAAAAAATCAGTTTAATTCTCAAAGTAATTATGGAAAGACATAATTTTTTTTTTATATTATCAATGATAACCTATTGTGCTGTCTGACTACTGTATCAATTATACAATTATTGTCTGATCATAATCAACATAAAAACATTTAAAGATAAGATAAGAGAATTGAGCTCCGAGTTTTATGACATAGGGGCCTGCGATGACAAAGCCGACGGTAAGTTTTGGCTGACGTGTCATCAAAAGATATCGCTCGTATTTCAATTAGTTGCATGAAGAACAAATTTCAGCATTTGTCAGATCTCGAAAAAACACCCCGATAAGACCATTTTCTTACGACGTCATTCCGTTAACCCGTCTCCTTTGAATTGCCGCTTGTTCTAAAGTTTGTAACAGGAAGGGTAGAAACAGGGTGCTCGACGCTCGACTGTAAGCGTGTAGGCCTTTGATGTACCTCAACTGACTTTATATCTCTCGATTGTGGGCATAAATACTTTGTATAGTTATATAATTAAAAACAAATATACAAATGGTAACTTATATATATCCGAGGCAGCAATCAGATAACAGGAAAGTTCTTTTCGTCAAAGGGAACCAATTCAATGCATCCAATGGATTGATTCGTACAGTTCATTTCCCTTACGCATCGAATGTAATAAGTGATCAACAAGTTTACGAAATTATTTTAGTTAGAACATGAATTGTAATAGTATTCCGATAAAACGAACTCTATCCTATTGCCTCACGTGTATGAGTATCACCAGCTCCGAGGTTATAAAATTTGATATCGATCTCCGAGCTGAAATCTTATATCTTGTCTTATAATGTTTCTAATTTAAGTATGATCAGACTATAATGCAATTATCGGTTCATTAGTATAACATAATCAATCTTAACATGTATTCAAACACCATTCAGCTCTATCCTCTCAATCATATTACTTTGAGAATGGAATTGAGATTGGAGCTAGGAGACTACATTGAAGTTATATAACCATGGGTCGGACAGTCCAATTTGTACAAGGCTAAATCAAGGATGAGTTACTTACACTCAGAACCAGTTGTTTTTTTTACTTTTAGTCTGATACCTATTTGGGATGTAATAATCCATATAAACCTTTTTTTGAATTCCTAAGCAAGCAAAAACAGCCTTGAGTTACTTTACTTTGTTTGTATGCTTTTCTTTATTCACTAATTAAAACGTTATCGAAAGCAACAAGTTCTCATCAGACAGGAAAAGTTGACTTTCTTATCATGCTACTTGATTACGTTTTTATGAATATAAATACAATATAACACACTGTTACAAAAATAATACTATTCCAGTTTAGCCGAGTACTACCATTTGGTGCTTTTCATAGTCAGCCTACGTTAAATTTGTTTACTATAGTAAGATTAGCATAACATACAACTATTTCAATATATTGTAACTGTCCTCAGTTGTTCCTTGTAACGCACTTTTTGGACCGACAGTTTATTCAGACATATAAAAACCAACGAGCACTCCTTCTGTTATAATTGTGTCTGTATATGTAGATTGAATTGTACTTCAATATACTGGAATAATTATCTTCGAAGTCTCGAGTAATTTCACAGAAACAAAATCTAAGCTTATCACAATTATCTAAAAAATTGTTTACGAAGAAAGGCGCGCATCTCTAAGCTATTGTTGTGTTGTACCTAGAAGTGACAACAGTACATTTTACTTTACTCTGTATATAACAACTCGGTCAACACAAACAAATAGCTCCAAGTACATTGAGAAGTGTTTGTCACGTACCCTTACAATTGGACTATTCGAATGTGATTCACGTCAATTATAGGCGCTATTTAAAACGAACTGTTCATTATTTCTCTAGGCTGTGATATTTGGGACAAGTATGTGTTGCAACATCTTGGTATTACTTTTTTATACAAAGAAACTGGTCTTAATATTAACATGGTATAAGTATGATATAATGAGATATAGAAAACTGGTCCAAAAATAAGATTTTTTTAATCAGAATGTCTGAAAATGAAAGTGTGCTGTATCATAAAAGTCTTAAATGAAATGGTTACCGCGCCCATACAGTACAGCCTCTCCAGAACGGCCCTTTCTTGAGCAACTACCGCCCTGCAACCACCATGATTTGTTCCAGGCTTACTGCACGATTTAACTATTAATGTAACCTCTATAGACATACAATCTCTCAACAACCGCATAACATTGCTACTCCAAATGGTGTTGCTTTGAAGAGATTTAATTTATAGAGTGCATTCTCTTCAAAGCAACACCCATTTGATATATAAAACGTTTGATATGATTCAAATTCATGAGCCTGGCGTGCCGGGATAAAACGTTTTATATATCAAAGTATGCATGTCAGCTACAACAGAATAGTATCCAGTAAATAACAGTATATGACCATATAATGACAAGCGCTGAATTAATATTAGTTGTAATTTATATTGTGTTTGCGATATTTTGTGGAACGTACGTCTGTGTAAAAGCATTACACAATCCCGTGATGTGGCTGTCACTTCGTATTTGCTTACACTTTAGTAGAAATATAACTATTACAGGCGAATACATTTCATAGTGAATAAAGTGATGTATTAATCAATCAGAAATAGTTCTGTTTGATTAATGGATTACTAGTAGCTTATTCACTATGACATTTGTTTTAATAACATAATGTCAATTTAAAACAAAATTGGCCGCGTATGATCAATTATAAATACTTTTAATACACTTCAATGAACATTGTTTAAATTATGTATACCGTCATTTTATCTAAACGTTGAAACATTTA
Source organism: Lutraria lutraria (assembly GCA_964023205.1). NCBI lineage: Eukaryota > Metazoa > Mollusca > Bivalvia > Venerida > Mactridae > Lutraria > Lutraria lutraria. The sequence goes on from OZ026847.1 coordinate 25,212,349, forward strand.
AACCATTGGTAATTAACTTTGCTCTTTGAAACTTTGAGAAAGATATCCCGCCAGAAAGCTGGTGACCCTTGGATACGATACCAGCTACTTTAACGGTTAAAATTCATTATTCGTGCACCCAGAAATCACTTAAAGATTAAGTATTTATAATATTCATGTCTAAGAGCAGAATAATAATTTTTGATATTGTCTTGTTAGTCACCTTTCTAATACGGTCACCACTGGTCTCTCGTGATAGTTCTAAGGCACTGTTCTGACCGAAGTTTGACCTGACTGTTGTATGACTTCAGAGTGATTGCTATGTCAATCATCCACTTTATGTCTCTATATTACATTGATCAACATTGATTGGATTCTTGCGAATACAATTGTGCGTATTCAGATTATCTGAAGTATGGTGATCCTTCATGTACAGTTTAATGTTAACAATAATGTTAACAATACAATGGACGAAATAGAAAACTAGAACGGTGACTGTAGATTTAATATTACATTTCATTTGTATTCGATGTCAATTTTGAATACCAGACTATTGATGCGAATTAATATTGTTGAATTTGTAGATTAATTTCTACATAAACAAACCATGTCTGGTATTTCTTGTCTTTCATTATTTCCTTTTGAATTGATTATACCGTTAATTCAAGAAATGAGCGTTGAGTATTAAACACGTTGCAGTCAACATGAAGCGAATAGTTATTTATACTAGCTGCTTGAGCTTTCATTGAAACACAAAGCAGTAGACAGTAACTGGAAAATTAGTGTTAGGAGATTATTGAAAATGTCAATGAATGTAACAAAGCATATTGACAAATTCGTTTCTGTTATACTTTTGCCCAATACAAAATATTACGTCAAATTATGTTTATGTTATTAATTAATAAACGCACTTAATTTAATGGACGCGTTTGGTTGAAGCGTATATGTTGGATCATGTATCATTTTATAACAAAGTATTATAAAAGAACACAGAATTCAAATTCAGGTATTAATTAATAACGTGATCATGTTTTGATTTTATTACAAACCTCCGCCGGTTTGTTTTTGCCGCGCCGGTCTTTGGCAAATACAGTCCCCACTTTTACGCACTTTTGAGAAACAAAAACATTATTAAATTGTAGCATTTAGTTATTTATTTAAAAATTGTAAATCCCGTGTGTCTATCTTTACTAGATTTCTTGAAAAATGCTAAGAAATACTGTCTTTGCCATGGCAAAAGGCGTAACAGTCAAATGTGTTCAGTGTAGTTTTTGTGTAATTTCGATAAAATATAATTATCCTTTTTATTTCATTTCATTTTATGTTCATCTAACACTGACGTAAAACGAATGTCCTTGTCGGAATAAAAATAAAATGGCGGTTTTTTGTCTTACTCAGATTCTCTTGACAATCCCATGACTTCGTGATATATAATTATAGCCGTATGTTGATTCAGTCGTAAATTAGGTATTACGGAATTACGCCGTTTAGTACCAGTCTGATTATATTTTGTTCAATCAGACTGTCATCAATTTCCCCCTGACTTCTGATTTAATAATAGCTGCCATATGTAGATAAATCGGTCAATGTCCAGAATTTCGTTGTGAGAAAAATAAAGAACTGGGTGATTCGCGACATTTCGCGCTGGTACATAACGAGTTCGTTGTAAAAAATGCATTTATGACAAACACCGAAGAAGTACATATACATGACTTTATTGTATGCCTAACTGTACCGAACAAGGTTAAGACAATAATTTAATATACAACTATGGACAGTTATTCCCTTTCCCAAGACAGTTAAATAAACAGTATAAATATAACAATGATAGCTAATGCTCAATGGGTGTTTAAAAAAACATTTTGGACTTTTATTGTTATTATAAATGTGCCCGATAGTCCTCATCCGCCAGTAGGAGACATCCTCGTTAATTTTCTTACTCTGAAAACGGCAACATTGATGGCATGAGACGCCAGCGGGGTTTCTGTTTATGTGAAATCTAGACACTTGTCAAAATTTCTTGGCGTCCTCATAAATACAAGCAACATTGTTTATATTCTATCTTTATAAGGTATCTCCGTAACATCGTTTACATATAGTAATGTTTCCTTTATTATGGGAATTATGACATACCTTGTTTATTCTGATTTGTAATAAAAAATACCAGAAACAATATCATACATATAGTCTGATAGTATTTGCATTATAGAGAATGTTCATGACTGTTGGTATAAATCACCTTAAGTCAATAAATGTTATAGATACTTATGAACTTATTTTGTTTAATTTTGATATTTGCTTGACAACTGAATCTTAAATAAGTTTGAACGTTAACTTAGTCTCTACATTTGGATGCCTCTCATTCATATCCTTGAAAGTTGTAAACAATATCCCGTTTCCAATACGTTCAAAATCTAGAATTTCATATTTTAAGAATGCTCTAAAAATATCTACTAAATACGCAAAGTGACATAAAAATCCACAATTGCAAGAAATGTTCGATATTGTTGTTTAAGGATTTCAATAATGTATTTTAATACTGTATTTTCATTTATTTTCGTTGAGCTCAATTTCGTGGTTTTTACTGAAATAGCTATTTCGTGGGGACATAAATTCGTTGATTTTGATTTTCGAAAAGGAATGCATTATCTCTGTATTTAAATTCGCTGGGATTTGATTTCGTGGATGAGCCGACCCACGAAATTAAATCCCCAACGAAAATTAATGATTCCACAGTATCTATGACACTATTGTTTTGATGAGTAGTTTGAAGACCATGTTGTTATTTATGATATCATTATGTGTTTGTATATATGTCTATACATGTTATCTACTTTATTATTATTATCAACATTATACACGTAATTATGAAAGTTGTTTCTTTTTATCTATAAAGTAGATTTCTACAAAATGCAATTAGAAGAACTGTTCAGATGGTGATGGCATTTCAAGCTGTGTGATAACTCATGCGTCATATTGGTGATAACTTGTAACACATATTTTTTGTACCATCTGCCTTTTCCTATTGTACATTTTGTTGTAGTTTTCAGCTTGTCCTACCAATTGTATTATTGCATTTTAATATTTCAATAGCGTTCATCAAACTATATTATATCATTTTCTTAAGATAGCACTGTTCCTGATTACCTGGATATTTTTATACGATGCTTTAGTACCTATTTAGTATACATATACGTCAATAACCAACTTATCATTTTAATTACACAAACTGTCTCCAATGGTTAATTAAAAAACAATCAGCGGCTTCTTAAAATTCGAACATACGTATAAGCATTAACTGTAGTAGTTAAACTTAACATGCCATCATATTCTTAACTCTTGAAGTCCTATTTTTAATTGAAAAGTACCAACCTTAGCAATGTGCAATAAAATGAAGAACAATGGCAGTAATTTCAGTATCAACATTGGTATTTCAGAAACGGTACGATAATTGAATTGTACTCTCAAATCATTAGTCCTTTAGTGGCAAAATGGCCATTTTTATTATAAGTTAAGCAAAAATAACTGATATGTATTCGACTTTGATGGAATTCTGAAAAGTCAGGTACATGTATACTTGAAAACATGACTAGATGTTTATCACGTGACATAATGCAAGGAAACCATCTGTTGCAGTGTACAATTACTTAGGTTGCGTGCTTCTGTAGGATACATAAACTTGAAAACTGTATTTAAAGTTTGAATAATTTCCTTGTCTATTCGTAAATGAAGTTGTCATTCATCATCACTTCAAACACAAGTAATTAGAACTGACACAGAGTGAATTAAAATACCCCCACATACCGCCTTGTCACAGATCCAAGTGTGACCTTGACCTTGGAGATATTGACGTAATTCTTCCGCATGACACACCGTCCCATGATGGTGAACAAAAGTACCAAGTAATTAAAAAATCTCACAATGAATGTCATAGTTATTGCCCGTACAAGCTCATTTTTACCTTTGACCTCCATGTGTGACCTTGACCTTGGAGATATTGACGTAATTCTTCCGCATGACACACCGTCCCATGATGGTGAACAAATGTACCAAGCAATTAAAAAATCTCACAATGAATGTCATAGTTATGGCCCGTACAAGCTCATTTTTACCTTTGACCTCCATGTGTGACCTTGACCTTGGAGATATTGACGTAATTCTTTCGCATGACACACTGTCCCATGATGGTGAACAAAAGTACCAAGTAATTAAAAAGTCTTTAATCCATAGAAAAGTTACAGTGCGGACAAGTTTCGGGACAGACCGACCGACCGACAAAAATTACTCCTATATAGCCCCCCCCCCCCCCCCCCCTATCAATGGTAGTGGGGGTATAATGACATTCCTTAAATACAGGGAGCTTACAAATTCAGACACAATCTTATGTACAATAAAACCTGTTAGCGGCAACTCCAAAGATCATTCTTTCTAAAATCGCTATTGATCATAATTCAGATCGAAATCACCTCCGTTTAAAGGCCACATTATGTCTTTCCCAAGGGTGGCCTTTGTTCAGAGGTTTAACTGTATGTTGTAATATCAAACATTATAATATTGTGTGTATAAAGTTTGGTTATGTAGACATATAGTGACCTTTTTGACATACCTGAATTATTTTCTATACATTTGCTCGTCATGTTGTCATTTTGAGCAAGAATGATGCAGATACTATTACAATTTTAGTTAAAAGAGTCCTGGGGAAGAAATGAATAAACATTATATTTAAATAAACTTAGTGCAGCTCTTTTATTTAAACGAAATATTCAGATTTTTTGTGTGAATAAATGGCATGTCTGAGTCTGACGCTACAAGACGCAAATGTAATATATTTTTATACGATAATTTATCTATTATGTCAAATATTTATATTGAGCTAAAAACAACTTACAGAAGTAAATTCGTTCTTTTGCTCATCTTTTATCTGTTTCAAAGACGCCAACAGTACTCTTTGTATTTATTCACAGTTAATACCCTGTGAAGTTCTAACAATTTGTTCCGATCAATGCGTATGATCGTTTTCCTTTTGTTGTATACACGTACTAATATCTAGGAATGAGTATCTAGTAATTGGTGGTTTATAAGAACAAGCCAAAATAGACATTTAAGAATGACGTCATATAAATGTCTGGTTTCGAATAATAACGGTACTTCAATAAGGCTTGCTTTGTTCCTATAATTACATTAATAATACGACGTGGTTTATGGTCCCTCAAAGTAATGCTTATTAAGTAATGGACTATTACAACCTACCATTTTCCACCATTTATACACCCATCTTTCCTTTCTTGTACAAATACATTTACTCAGTTTGTTTGAACCGAACAAGAACCTGTTATCATCGATTTTATTATCAATATAAATCGAGTCAAATCGTTGAACATTTACTAGTAATCATCACCATATTGGTTAAATATACTCAACGTAGGAGTACTTTGATCAACATTGTGTATAAAACTATAAATACAATATGACAACCTGTTGTGCATAGAAAACGAGACTTTGATCAAACTGCGATTGAGAGACTTTATAACCAATGGATGATTTAGAGACTTTGAAGTCAAGGGGTGATTTAGAGACTTTGAAGTCAATGGGTGATTTAGAGGCTGTGAAGTCAATGGATGATTTAGAGGCTGTGAAGTCAATGGATGATTTAGAGACTATGTAGTCAATGGATGATTTAGAGGCTGTGAAGTCAATGGATGATTTAGAGACTATGTAGTCAATGGATGATTTAGAGAATATGTAGTCAATGGATGATTTAGAGAATATGTAGTCAATGGATGATTTAGAGAATATGTAGTCAATGGATGATTTAGAGACTATGTAGTCAATGGATGATTTAGAGACTATGTAGTCAATGGATGATTTAGAGACTATGTAGTCAATGGATGATTTAGAGACTATGTAGTCAATTGGTGATTTAGAGACTATGTAGTCAATGGATGATTTAGAGGCTGTGTAATCAATGGATGATTTAGAGGCTTTGTTGTCAATTGATGTTTTAGAGGCTGTAAAGTCAATGACTGATTTAGAGGCTGTTAAGTCAATTGGTGATTTAGAGACCATGTAGTAAATGGATGATTTAGAGACTATGTAGTCAGTGGATGATTTAGAGACTATGTAGTCAATGGATGATATAGAGACTATGTAGTCAATGGATGATTTAGAGACTATGTAGTCAATGGATGATATAGAGACTATGTAGTCAATGGATGATTTAGAGACTATGTAGTCAATGGATGATATAGAGACTATGTAGTCAATGGATGATATAGAGACTATGTAGTCAATGGATGATATAGAGACTATGTAGTCAATGGATGATATAGAGACTATGTAGTCAATGGATGATTTAGAGACTATGTAGTCAATGGATGATATAGAGACTATGTAGTCAATGGATGATATAGAGACTATGTAGTCAATGGATGATATAGAGACTATGTAGTCAATGGATGATATAGAGACTATGTAATCAATGGATGATATAGAAACTATGTAATCAATGGATGATTTAGAGACTATGTAGTCAATGGATGATATAGAGACTATGTAGTCAATGGATGATATAGAGATTATGTAGTCAATGGATGATTTAGAGACTATGTAGTCAATTGATGATTTAGAGACTATGTAGTCAATGGATGATTTAGAGACTATGTAGTCAATGGATGATATAGAGACTATGTAATCAATGGATGATATAGAAACTATGTAATCAATGGATGATTTAGAGACTATGTAGTCAATGGATGATATAGAGACTATGTAGTCAATGGATGATATAGAGACTATGTAGTCAATGGATGATTTAGAGACTATGTAGTCAATTGATGATTTAGAGACTATGTAGTCAATGGATGATTTAGAGACTATGTAGTCAATGGATGATTTAGAGAATATGTAATCAATGGATGATATAGAAACTATGTAGTCAATGGATGATTTAGAGACTATATAGTCAATGGATGATTTAGAGACTATGTAGTCAATGGATGATATAGAGACTATGCAGTCAATGGATGATTTAGAGACTATGTAGTCAATAGATGATTTAGAGACTATGTTGTCAATGGATGATTTAGAGACTATGTAGTCAATGGATGATTTTGAGGCTTTGTGGTCAATTGATGATTTGGAGGCTGTAAAGTCAATGACTGATTTAGAGACTATGTAGTCAATGGATGATTTAGAGGCTTTGTGGTCAATTGATGATTTAGAGGCTGTAAAGTCAATGACTGATTTAGAGGCTGTTAAGTCAATTGGTGATTTAGAGGCTTTGTGGTCAATGGATGGTTTAGAGACTTTGTAGTCAATGACTGATTATAGACTTTGTAGTCAATGGATGATTTAGAGACTTTGTTTTTTAGTCAATGGATGATTTAGAGACTTTTTAGACAATGTATGATTCAGAGACTTTGTAGTCAATGGATTATTTAGATGCTTTGTAGTCAATGGATGATTATAGACTTCGTAGTCAATGGCTGATTTAGAGGCTGTGTAGTCAATGGATGATTTAGAGGCTTTGTTGTCAATGGATGAAATTTAGACTTTGTAGTCAATGGATGATTTGGATGCTTTGTTGTCAATGGATGAAATTTAGAGGCTTTGTAGCCAATGGATGATTTGGATGCTTTGTAGTCAAATGAATGATTTAGAGGCTTTGTAGTTGATGGATGATTTAGAGACTTTGTAGTAAATGGGTGATTTAGAGGCTTTGTTGTCAATAGGTGACGTTTTTAAACATGAACAAACGAAACGTGTTCTTACAAAGCTTTAAATACTAAACAATTGAAACCTTGTTACATATCAGGCTATTTTATGGACGTTTGTATAGTAGCGTCTAGCTTTCTTCTGACATTTTTTAAAAATTGACGTCGATGTTTCTTTCTGAAATAATCATGCTTATTTCCCTAAATGTTAGTTATGAATAAATGATAATTTCTTCGGTATCCACGTTATTTGGTAGAAGAGAATATCAAAATCTTACGGATTGATTAAGTGCAGTAAGGTGAGATTATTAGTATAATATGAAGGTAATGACCGGTGCGGGGATGAAGCATGTGTGAATGTAATATATTGTTGTGATAAGCGACCGGACATAAAGTGAATTGGTTTTCACGTTGAACGTACTAATCACGGCATACATTGTTCCCTTAAAATATTGATTGACTGGCATGATGCTTTAAATGATAACGGTGTTGCGTGTCAATTGCTAAAATCATAAATTTGAAAACACTTCCCGATAGAAAGTCATTTAAAAAATAATAAAGAAAGATAACAATATCTCTTGTCAAATATGTCAGTTTAAAAAAATGGAAAACGGTATTTGAAAAGCACTCAACACTCTTCGACAGAGAAAGCAACTACTTTCAACAAGTAATGATCAAAATAACAAAAACAGAAAAATAAAACAAGAAAGTAACGAATTTTCAACTACAACTGACGTCTCCTAATATAAAACAAGAGGGCCATGATGGCCCTATTTCGCTCAACTGAGCATTGTAACGCTATGCATAATTAAATCAAGGAAAGTTATATATTTGACATGTTAAAGAAGATCTACCCTGACTGTTTAGTAGTTGTTGAAATCAACTGACCCCCAGGACCGGGCCAATATTGACCATGGGGCCTTGATTTGAACAAACTTGGTAGAGATCCACAAGAAAATGGATCATCCAAATATCTAAGCCCAAGGCCTCATGGTTTTGGACAAGAAGATTTTTTAGAATTTTCCTAAAGAAGTCCATATAAATCCAGCGATCCCCGGGGGGGTGCCAATTTTGACCCCGGGGCCACTATTTGAACGAACTTCGTAGAGGTCCCTAGGCGATGCCACATACAAAATATTGAAGCTCTAGGCCTTGTGGTTATGAACAAGAAGATTGTTTTCAATTTTCCTATATAAGTTTATATAAATCAACTGACCCCCGTGGCGGGGCCAAATTTTACCCCAGGGCCATAATTTGAACAAACTTGGTAGAGGTCCACTAGACAATGCCACATACAAAATATCGAAGCTCTAGACCTTGTGGTTTTGAACAAGAATATTTTTTTTCAATTTTCCTATATAAGTCTATATAAATCAAGTGACCGCCGGGCGGGGCCAATTTTGACCCGAGGGCAATAATTTAAACAATCTTAGTAGAGGTCCACTAGGCAATGCTACACCAAATATCAAAGCTCTAGGTCATCTGGATTTTGAGAGGAAGATTTTTGAAGATTTTCAAAAAAATCATTCCAGTTGCTTTGGCAACAAGATTTTTGCATGGAATGGAATTATTTGAACAACATTGGATGAGCTTCAAGCAAGAAACACACCTTTGAAGTTTTGTTAAAATTTATCCAGTGGTTTACGAGATGCTGTTTAAAGAAATTGTTGACGACGGACGGCGGACATAGCTCGATCCTAAAACCTCAACTTGGCACTCTGTGCCAGGTGAGCTAAAAACGAGGAAACTTCAGGCACCGTACGAACATACAAGGAGGTCTTGATTTACGAGAAAAAAAAACACAGTATAAGGAAATACGGCTTTATACAAACACTCAAACAGTGCAAAATTTACTACAAACAACACCAAAACTAAAGGACGTAGATTTATCAAATTCCAGACCCGTAAAGAATACACTCACGTTATGGATTGTAATATGACTTCATCTTATGCATCTTTGTTCATGTGTAAATTAGAAGAAGAATGTGTTTATTCAGTACCAAGATATTTTGATTATATATTCATGATTTGCAATGGTTTATTACAATGTTTGAATTCCTTTCTTGGTGGTGTGAATAATTGCCATAACACTATAAAGTTCATACACAGTATTTCAGAGACGCATGTAGCAATTTTAGATGTTTCAGTATGAAAAATACGTCTGGATGTAATACTACGGATTTATATTGTAAACTAACCAATTTGCTTACGTGTCTTGGTCTTACATTATCACATCTCCTGTCACGTAAGCGGGGTATTCCGTTAAGTCAAGCTAAGCAGTATAGACGCATTACCTCAGATGATAATAAATTTCACCATCTTTAATATGTTTAATGAATTATTTTGTAAATGGAAATTATCCTATATCTATCCTGGATGAAGCTTTTGCAAATGATTAGATTTGTCACAGGAATCTGTTTTATCTTCCACACAACATGTTGCTAACTCAGTATTACATTTAGATGTTTTATTGTTTTATTACTTCTTAATATTGTGAGTTGTTACTCTTGTCTGGAAAAGATAGTTAAATCTCTTCATTCTTATATGCCTATTTTGGCATGTAGAAGACCTTCAAATTTTCAGGACATCCTTTTTTGTACTAAAATACACTGACGACTTGTTTTAACCAATTGTTATTGTTACAATATTACTGTCGAATTCAAATTTTCCAATAAGAGGTTCTGTGCGAAAGGTAAAGGTTTTGTTTATTATAGTGTCATCCCTATTGAAAGGGCCAGCCAAGTTGGCTTATGAGACACCTATCTTATGTTCGCGCAGTACCTCCCAAATCCCTTCTCTGTTTGCCGGGTGAAATGGGCCTACGGTATCCATTAACTAGCTGGCGGTTCACCAACCGACCGAGTCAGTTCTTACCCACTCTCCACTTGGGTTCGAACCTACGATATCCCGATCCGAAGGCGGACACCCTTACCACTCGGTCACGGTTGTACAAAATGTTCTCAACAATATGTCGGTCAAACTAACCAACGTGTTTACCGAATAATGAATAGTGATCAATTTGATTTTTGATATCAATCCTATATCTCATGCATCAACTAAGTGCTGGTCGTCAGATACAAATTGTACTTTGTCGGAATTTACTTTTCAACCCATTACTATTGTCAAACTTGAACGTATTTGCAAAGAAACTTTTTGGATCCATAAGTTAAAATCTATGATTCCAGATGGCTGAAACAATTAATTATTGAACTGTTATTATTCGCAACTTCATTTATATTATATTTAACAAATCACTGATTTATTGACAATTTTATTAAGTAACTTTATTATCTGAATCAGTTTCATTTTATATGTTTTGAAACCACATGAATAGCAAATTGCTTATACAAGATGGCCGCCATTTCAGCTAAAATCTATATCACTTTTTGGCCCTACTCTAGCAGCCAATCAGATTGCTTAAAATGTGGGCCAATATCTATATCACTTTTCGGCCCCGGGTCGGACAGTGATATAGATATTGGCCCGCTTCTTGGAAATGTCACTGTATTATTACACCAGGCAGTAAACAAGTTACAAGGCAGATAATATATAGTTATTTAATAAATATATATATTGTCTTAATGAGATGAAGTATATCTTTGTCCATAGCTTTCTATTACATGTAATGTACTTATCTTTTTTTTCGCCAATATCTATATCACTTCCCGGCCCTGGGCCGAAAAGTGATATAGATATAAAGCCCGCATTTTAAACAATTTTATTGGCTGCTAGATTAGGGCCAGAAAAAGTGAGGACAAATAACAGGGCCTATATCAAATCACTTATTTATTGACAATTTTATTAAATAACTTTATTATCTGAATCAGTTTCATTTTAAATGTTTTGAAACCACATGAATAGCAAATTACTTATACAAGATGGCCGCCATTTCAGCTAAAATCTATATCACTTTTTGACCCTGCTCTAGCAGCCAATCAAATTGCTTAAAATGCGGGTCAATATCTATATCACTTTTCGGCCCCGGGCCGGAAAGTCATATATATATTGGCCCGCTTCTTGGAAATGCCAATGCATTATTACGCCAGGCAGTAAACAAATTACAAGGCTGATAATACATAGTTATCTAATAAATATATATATTGTCTTAATGAGCTGAAGTATATCTTGTACATAGCTTTCTATTACATATATGTAATGTGCTTATCTTTTTTTCGGCTGCTAGATCAGGGCCAAAAAAAGTGATATAGGTATTTATTAAAATTGTCAATAGATAAGTGATTTGATATAGACCCTGTTATTCGTCCATCATTTCAAGTTTAATTCTATGTTAAGTTTAAATTTATAGAACCATATAACAACATAAATCAAACCATGCGGTGGCAAACATGAGAGCAAGTTCAAAGAATACAAATTTACTATTGTTCTAGTGCATCAAGGCTCCAGCCATGTTCATAAATAAATTAAATGCGTTATACACGAATCAGTTATTTTTCGCTTTTCATAGTCACCTTTTTATTATTCATTTCCTGAAAGGAAAGTAACATTAAGTTCAGTCATTAATAATTCATTGACACATTCTAACACATTCAATCAGATTTGTATTTGAGATAGTTATAAGTTACACTTCTAATGCAAACTTTTCAGATCTCTGGCATTCGTTTACATACATCAGAGTTAACATTATCAAGTCTGAATATATGGGACTGATGCCTCTTGTACTCGTATGATGTCGCAGTAGACTGAAGCTGTTTACTTAACCTACATCAAGTTTTCATGACGATCAGTCTAGTAATACCGATACGTTTTCAGAAAACGCCTTGTATCTGAAGTTATTATTTAATTACGCAGGTAACATTCCATTTGTTTAAATAATTAAAACGGTAACACAAAAATAGTATCTGTCCGTTCAGAAATATCTCATTGTGTGTCGGTGAACAAATATATCGAAATGGAATGTATCTCAATGTCTGATTTGACACGAAAACATATTATATTACGCTTTATTCTAACAGCTGACAAACACAAATGACACAGTTACTTTACACATATACGAGTACACATGGTGCATTCTATAACATTGTACGGTTCAACTGGTGTGATGAAAATAATCGTACTAGAAAACATACTTAAATATTCTTCAGTATATCTAACAATACACCAAAAATACGTGTTATAGAACTTTGTATTAACAAATATGGGGGCGGCACGATTGTACTTTTTTATGTTCTGCCGCTATGAAACAGGTTATTGGAGATTGGTTATCGTTACAGCGTTGGTAACCGTGCAAAATTATCAATTCTGTATAGCTGACATTGATTTATATGTTTAAACTTTTGAGGTAAATGTGTGTACTATGTACTCATGGACTGTAAAGTCCTATGTATTGAAAAACAACATAATTATAATACTGCCGTGTGTAATCGTCCAAAAGCGGCATCAATGCGCAAAAAACTGCTTTATTTATAGTCAATTACAAAATTCCCATGGCGTTTACGTTACATTATTACCCGAAGATATTAAGTGTTCGACAATATCCATGAGTAAGCAATTTTCCCCCATATTTAGTTATCATTTACGTTTACATGAGTGGAAAGAGCAGATGAACACCAACAACTCGTCATTGGGATGAGGCCTTAGCCTGTTGGTTTTGGGAAGAATGATCGCTTAAATTGCTGATTTGGGAAATAAAATAGCTGGTATAAGTTTTTTTTTTGGGGGGGACTGCATGATTAAAAGAAATTTTCAATTGGAAAGAGGCCTAAACACACTGAAGGCATAACTACAGTGTAACGATTAGAAAGCACGTTTATTACAAGTTGACATTAGCTTTTGGGAAAAACAAACACTAGTTTACGCTCCGGTATGTTCGCGTATTGTTTTTTATTCAATACGAAATTACGGGCACAAGTACACATTACAAAAAAATCAGATCGGAAAACATGAGGAACAAAAATTCGCCTATCGGAAAAATTGAATGTTGGATTATTTATTAATATATCACGAGGTGGTACATTTCAAAATAACAGACTAATCATTATGCTGATACAAGTTTTTTAAATATTTAAATGCGGCTTAAAAACTGCTCTACAACATTTTAAGCACTGAATAAAATGTCACAGATCATCGATATTCATAAAGAGTGCTATTTAAGTGGTATTGTCCCGCCTCTGTGGTCGAGTTGTTGAGATCGCTGATTTCAAATCATTGTAACCTTTCACGGATATATGTCTATTTGGGCTAGTAGGCAGTTGCTCACGGAGGTTGGGCTTCTAGTACTGGTTCTTCCCAGAAACGATGGTTAGATGAGTTGTCCGCCTCGTATGACTATGGCTGTTGAAAAGGGGCGCAAAATTTAAAATAAATAAAATACATCCTCAAAATTCAATTCTGCTTTGGACCATTGCACTTTGTTAATTAATCGACTGAGCAAATAGAGTATTATTTTCATGTTCATCTGTGATTGCATTATATCAACAAAGTTATGATCAACATATGAGTACAAAAAGTGGGAGAACCAACACGATGGTACTTATGGTCGTTAACCAGGACGTGCGTGCAGTATAATTAGACATTAATCATGAAGCTTACATTTCTTCAGCGAAATGAAACCTATTGTTATATGTACATCGAACTCTCAATGGAATATTTCCTGTGATGATGTATACGTGATATGGTTGAATATATGTCACATTCTGTACTACCCAACGGTGACCAATATATCCGACATTGTTGTAGAATGATAACAACACACGTTCAAAACAGAATAAAGTTTAAAGTTATACTTAAGCAAACTGCGTGTTCATACTTCTAAAAAAAGGCGCAGACTTCCACTCTGGTGTCGGATTTGTTTCTATTTATGACGTTCTTAGGTACTAATTAAATGTGTATTAAACACTCCCGTTAAGAATAAGAGAACTTATATCTATACTACCATTCGTTTGTAGGATTGTTTAAAAAAATCCAATTCGCAGTGTGACCGTATAAGCGGGTTAATGCCTGTCGTGCGTCCTATAGCCGTATGTTAAGCCTTAAAAGACACATTTTTGCACCACATAACATCCATGGTAATTTTATTAGGTGTCTTATAATTCACATGAAAGGCTTGCCTTAAATCTGCCTTAAATATTTTTAAACCTTATTAGTTTTTAGATAACGAGCATAACAATACTCAAACAAAAATTGCTGGAAAATGTACAAATAAAAAGCATACTCTTTTTGGCAAACTATTTCAAATTCATCTTATAAATAACGGAACAAACGCAATTAAATGAATTACATGTTAAAACACACAAACGTCAGATTTGTGCAGTTCGATTGGGCATATACGTAGAAGCTGTTTGAAAGTTCTTAGGATGTTAATTTTTAAACTATTTCATGTAAATCCCATCATCATACAAATTTATCGGTCGTAATAGTTTCTGTTTGTTCTATAACAGAGGAATCCGGTGTGTTTTCCTCCCGTGCGTACTTTATAGCAAGAAAAAAATGTTTCCAAAACAGGGACCACAATGATAATCGTATTTTTTCAATAGCATTGAAACAATAATATTTATAAATCATCTGTGTTTTCCCGCAGTCATATTATGCACACGTCGTAAAGTGACGTCTCGCGCTCTATATATTTCAAGTTTACAAATTTAAATAAAAATTCACAGCGAAATTACTGATTTTAGAAGAAAAAGGGGCTTGTTTCGTCGGTAATAATTATGCTCGGATAACATCAGCAATTTTTTTTTTTTCATATATAGTTGTTATGTCTAAAAGCTAATAATATCATCACTGCGACATTAAATATTGGCAATAACAGTCGGATGAAATCACCGGTTGGCGAACATTGATATGTTCTGGTTCATCTCATCAGCTGCTTAAAATAAGTCATTCCAGTACTTCGGTTTAGTTTTTAAAAAAATGCAATACTATTTGCTTTATGTTTTAAAAGACTGCTTTAAGAGAATTTACATGATGTATCGCCTTTAAATTACTTCAAACACCTGGCCTGCAAATGTCTCCAAGACAATACTCAGAATTGTTTGCCACGAGTGATGTCTGAAGTACTTATGCTAAATCGTTCCCTAGTTATTTGTCGGACAATTTTTGGTTACGGACCGACCGATATATGCAAAGCAATATACCCACATTTTCTTCGAAAGGGGCATACATAATGATCTTAATAGTTTTCTTAAAAGGAAATGTGGGACGTTAGCGAATTTAATTATTCACTTTCTCTCTAAAGCATCAGCTTTAGCATATCATTGTATTCCTCATTAATTCAACAGAATGTCCAATGTTTTACAAAGTAGAATTAAATTTGTCGGAGGGTTGCCTTGGGAGATTGACACTCCCCGAGCTTCTTAAATCAATTTTGCAGTTTTCTAACTTGGAAACAATTCAAGTTCAGAGAAATTGAAATGTCTTAGATTTAGGACGCTTTACTCGCGTACGCGATGTGTCCCATATATTGATTGTACTAGATGGTAAGTGACTAGACATTGGAATGTGTGCCTGCATTTGAATCCATTCTCTATTATAAGTGTCTTTCTTTTTTGTATTGGTGTCGTATTTCAAATGCCAGACATGGAGAACGAAATGACATAGTTGATTGTTATTACATTGAGGGAATTGTATGCGATTTCTCGAAATCAATACAATATTTACGAAGATGACGATCATGACGTAGCTTATCTATGATGTAATTTATCAAGCCGAAATAAATTCAATTTAATTAAATTAATTTTTACTTAATTTTGGTCGGGTGATGTCGACACTGTTCACGGCCTTACAGTCACGTAGTATATTGTTTTGATAATGATTGATACAACAGGGTTTCGAGTTACTCATGTATACCGATTTTCCGAATGCTACGGTACCAAAAATAGCATTGTTATTGCCTATAGTTTTTTCATTATTTGTATACGCCCGTTTGAAACACGGGACGTGTGCTTGGAGCACCCCTGGCGGGCGGGATGGTTGGCGGGTGTCCACAATGTAGTCCGCTCTTTACTTCAATCAGTTTTATTCGGATCCTCACCAAACTTGATGAAAATGTTTATGACCGAAGAATCTCGGTCAAGTTCGATAACCAGTCCAATCGGCACTTATGAGTTATGCCCCTTGATACATTGAGAATTGACTATAAATACAGTGTCCGCCATTTAAATCGACCAATCATCAGCCTATCATCATCAGAATTGGTGGACATGTTTATAGCATGAGATCGTACTAATTTGCTTCTCATAGAATCCCAAATCTTTTGACAGGCGTATTTTGTGACCTGGAAATCTTGTTTCAAATTTTCTGCAGGGTCTATGGACTAACCACGGCATTAACAATCATGCTAATTTTGGTACGGTACTGATGGATTCGGAAAATTGTTTGCTGGAACATGGTCGACATGAAAAACTCTAAACATTTAAATTTACGACGAAAAATACTACAGAAAGTTATCTTCTAACTCGGGAGGCGCCGCCATTGTTCTCGGCCATGTAGTATCAAAGCAATATACCACTGGATTATAGACCTTGACTGTAATCCCGATAGATCTACCCCTACATGTGCACACGGTATAACCGGATGAATGCCCTACAGAGTGATGACTACCCAACAGAGGTAAATACCGATGACGGGTGAGTAGTGGTGTTATATTTTTTACCAGCAATTCTCGAATTCGAGCTTTCTTTTGGATCTAAGGATATGTGAATGACCACGAAGGTTGAAATGAACTATTCAAACAGTCTCGCATGCTATCTTTGCGGAATAAAGCTGATAGCGCCTGTTTATACACGACACGCAGAAAATAATGCTCAAATCTCACATTTATTGCCCGAAATTAAACAGTTTGCGATAGTTTTGAACTATTTAACCTCACAGATCTAACGAAATATCATCTATGAACAATTCTGTAAAGTTACAACTCTGTCCATGCTCTTAAACCGATGTTTGACCCTTCCAAAGAGACCCTGGTATGCGCAAAAATGATGACGTTTACCGCCGAGGAGATTTTGAGAGGATGACGTGAACGACAGATAATGAAAAAATATGGATGACGTTCACGGCTGAGGAAAAGAATTAATGAAATTGCCATTTTGCGCAGTTTCAATCGTTTTTTACCCGGTAAAGCATGGAATCTTTCGAAATGTACATGTCAATGAGCATTTTTCAACAGAAAGTGTTGAATAGGATAGCCTAACACGTATAATTATTATTCATATACGTATGTACATTTATTCAATGTATACTGTCATTCTAGTTACTGTAGTCACTCGAAGAATCTATGACATTTGCAAGACAAATCTTTATAATTTGAATGTAAAGATTCTGAAATCTAGTCATATATTTTCAGCCTAGTTCTGTTCCGACATTACATACATACTCAGCATACTATCCAATGTAATTTAATGGTAAGTGAAGCTAATCAAGACTATTCCGTCATTTTACTGTCATTTAAACAAGCTTCCCGTAATACCGTTTTTATACAGACGGGAAAGCAGTCTGCAGTCTTTCATATCTAAAGGTGTGCATGACTTCTTGAAGATAGGCTCAAGAAAGTTTTTTTGTGATACTCAATCACGTCTTATACTTAATGCGTGCGTACGCAACTTTCAGTATCGAATTCAAATGTAGTATCGATGACATTTGATAAGTGTAAATGTATTGGACGTATAAGATTGTATCTAAATTAAATTAGTAGCTGATTAATATAAATGACTGAAATGCTTTTAATTTGATTACGATTTTAAAGGTATCTAAAAAGCATGAAACTTAGACTTCATATGACGGAGTAATGTTGGTTTGTCAAGTAAATACTTCCTGCCCACAGGTAACTGTATCATCGTCCGTCCACAATTAGCTTGTTTACACTCTAGCAACGAATCGTGATCAAACTTGCTCACAATGAATATGGCCACAATGTCTCGGAAAAGTTCGATTATGGGCAAAATTGGACAATAACTTCTAGAGTTATGGGCCCTTGACTTACAAAATTTGCTATGTTTAGCCTGTTTACACTCTAGCGCCTTCATTTATTCACCAATCCTAATCATATTTAGAATGAATATGTATGACCTTTCGGTCTTTGACAAGTTTAGTTATGGGTGGAATCGGTCCACAACTTCAAGAGTTATGGGCCCTCGGATTAGGAAATTTGCTACGTTTTAGCTTGTTTCCTTCATTGTTGGTGTTGATCTCAAAATCTACGTAAAAATGGATTATACGAGATGGAAACTATATTGTCTGGTCATTAATTATAGTTGTTCTCAAGTGAGCGATCAAGGGCCATCTTGGCCCACTTGTTTGTAAAATTTACACATATATAGACTCTAATAGAAAATATAACTAAATATCAATTTCTGTAAAAAAACTTTATCAATGATACATCAACATGTGTGCCAGCCAATTTATGTTTAAAAAGGGCTTGCTAAAAATATTTTTATCATGCACACCTGACATATAGATATGGAAGACTGCAGACTGCTTTACCGTCTATGTAAAACGGTATTACGGGAAGCTTGTTTAAATGACAGTAAAATGACGGAATAGTCTTGATTAGCTTCCCTTACCATTAAATTACATTGGATAGTATGCTGAGTATGTATGTAATGTCGGAACAGAACTAGGCTGAATTCTATATGACTAGATTTCAGAATCAGTTTACATTCAAATTGATAAAGATTTGTCTTGCAAATGTCATAGATTCTTCGAGTGACTACAGTAACTAGAATGACGGTATATATTGAATAAATGTGCGTATGTACATAATGTATATGAATAATATACGTGTTAGGCTATCCTATTCAACACTTTCTGTTGAAAAATGCTCATTGACATGTACATTTCGAAAGATTCCATGCTTTACCGGGTAAAAAACGATTGAAACTGCGCAAAATGGCAATTTCATTAATTCTTTTCCTCAGCCGTGAACGTCATCCATATTTTTTCATTATCTGTCGTTCACGTCATCCTCTCAAAATCTCCTCGGCGGTAAACGTCATCATTTTTGCGCATACCAGGGTCTCTTTGGAAGGGTCAGACATCGGTTTAAGAGCATGGACAGAGTTGTAACTTTACAGAATTGTTCATAGATGATATTTCGTTAGATCTGTGAGGTTAAATAGTTCAAAACTATCGCAAACTGTTTAATTTCGGGCAATAAATGTGAGATTTGAGCATTATTTTCTGCGTGTCGTGTATAAACAGGCGCTATCAGCTTTATTCCGCAAAGATAGCATGCGAGACTGTTTGAATAGTTCATTTCAACCTTCGTGGTCATTCACATATCCTTAGATCCAAAAGAAAGCTCGAATTCGAGAATTGCTGGTAAGAAATATAACACCACTACTCATCCGTCATCGGTGTTTACCTCTGTTGGGTAGTCATCACTCTGTAGGGCATTCATCCGGTTATACCGTGTGACACATCAGTTATAATTCCTTATGTAATATCTATTGACATTCAATTGAAACATGACCTTTCACACTAGTTACTGTGACGTCATAAATAAAGCTTTTCCATTTCGAATATTTTCATAGACAGTCAATGTGCATTTCATACGTGACTTTACATGACATGCGTGGAAGAAATTTAGCAAACAAACGCTCGATCCAGGTAACATTCTTTGATATCTTCTCTAATTCTTCACCAATTCTCATCGGATAAAGTGAAAAGCCATCCTAACAAAGTAACTAAATTGATTTTAAGGTTATGGTGAGCGCGTAATTGAGTGACATGAAATTGCCGTGATAAATGTCATAATCTTAAATCAAAGCTTTGAAAGTTCTGCCGTTGTTCGGAACTACAAAATTGTGAAAAGTTGAATTTCTTTGCAGGTTGGGGTATTGGGTTGAGTTTTGGAAACCGATCAATAGTTCGCCCATGAATTTTGATGCAGACCAACGTCTGCATTACCTGTCCCTTCGTATACTCAACTTATGCAATGTACTGTGTTGGTACCAGAATGACACTGTATGTTAATAAAACAAGGTATGCAATAGTGATACTTGCTGGAACTTGCTAATGTTGGATAACACGTATTACGGTATAGGTTATTGTTTGTTATCGCTGGTTTACAAACTTAATCGCTC
This sequence comes from Lutraria lutraria, assembly GCA_964023205.1. Taxonomy (NCBI): domain Eukaryota; kingdom Metazoa; phylum Mollusca; class Bivalvia; order Venerida; family Mactridae; genus Lutraria; species Lutraria lutraria. The sequence goes on from OZ026847.1 coordinate 25,233,077, forward strand.
AGGCGCGGTCGACAAATTTGAAAAATACTGCGATACCATTGGTCAGAATATAAATCCGAACATCAAATACTATTTATAGAACAGATGTGTTTTCCCGCAGTCATATTATGCACACGTCATCAAGTGACGTCACGCGCTCTATATATTTCAAGTTTACAAAAGCAAAATTTACAGCGAAATGAGTGTTTTTAGAAGAATTGGGATAATATCAGCAATTGTTTTTTTTTGCATATATTTTATAGCAAAAAGCTAATGGGACTTTAATATATTGCTCTATGTTGTAGTATTATGCATTTGTATATATATTTACTGCTATTCTGGTACCGTACATGTATACACTGTTACTGTTTTTTGGCACTATATGGTTTAATGAAAAGTGTTAAAATGTCTGTAATCACTGTCTGGTACGTGAAACGGTGCAGATTTTCCGTGTTACGGTGCTTCCATCCAAGATGGCGGAGGGAGAAACGGCAAGGAGGTACGTGTCATTTTATACCGATGTATTTAAACAAATACGCTATTTAGAAGGAGAAGAACAGTTGCATCTAATGTTCAAATAAATTCACTGTAAGATCAATGTATTCACCATGTCTGTTGCATAGGATTTATGTGAATTATTTGCTAAAAACTTTGAGGAATAAACCACGCGAAAATCGAACCGAGAGAAGTGGTAAATATTTGAGCCAATCTCCGTACAAAAGCCATTATTCTTGAAGTGAATACGCTTGTTTTTTAGCGTATATGTATAGAATCATTCATAGAAATACTACATCTTCTCAATTACTTTGTTGTGCCTAAATCTGTCTATTTTCTGTTTCGTCAACACGACGGTGCAGACACCTAACAACGGTGCAGATTTTCCGTAAGAAATGAGACGGTGTTGCCACAAATTAGGCAACGGTGCATACATCTACAGCAAAAAGAATACGGTTCAGACACTAGGTTAAAAGAATGTAATGAAACCAAGCATTTGTGGTTACATTTAATGAAATGAAGCATATAATTTTCAAATACATTATTTTCTTCATCTGTATCTATATGTTAAATTCTTTAATATTCTTTAAAATTACATATATTTTTTCATATCCATAGAATCTCAGCCATATTCAGTGTTGTGGGGAATCCTATGTTGAGTGCTGGTCCCTTGAAGCCCACCAGAGAGCACAACAGTAATAAAAGAAAACTTGAACGTGAAAATGCAAGAAGACCTTTACTAAGAAATCTCGCAAGAGGCATATACATAGCCATGAACAATCTGAGAATAAGGAATTTACATGCCATCGGCATTCCTTTAGGAGAGATATGAACTTATTGGTCACATTAAAGGAGTGCATGAAAAAAGTTCACTTGCCCTGCGTGTTTCAAGGAGTATGCCTGGAGGACAAGTTTGCACGGACATTATTTTGAAAAGATGACATTTCGAATACGATTTTCATCTATTTTTATTGAAATCCGGTAGCATTATGAGCTAACTATACATGTATTTTAAAGCAAAATCTTGAACAAATTGAGTGATCAAAGACGTTGTATTATTTTCTAGTCACTTTCATATCTATAATTATGAAAAGGTGATAATACTGTTTCTAAACCGTGCGACTAATTGCTTTTAAGGATAAATGTTGATAAGTCGCAATATTTACTTGTTACGACTCGGTTCTTATTTGTAAGTGTGTTCAAATCATTTAAAGTTAAAAGAGGGTTGCCAATAGATTGCTCCAAATTTAGAATAGAAATATCAATGTACTATGGTATTCAATAGATATTTAATTTACGAGTGGAACAGTGTGTAAGCAAGTTTTGATATATTCTAGACTACTAGTATATATTCACTTTAATAAATGTATATATTGTTGTTTTCTCAGTTATTATATGTTTTGTGATTCTTACTGAGATTTTTTCCTGGTTTATAGTGATTCCCTTTCAGTATACAAATGATAACAAATGAATGTAAATAAAAACTTGTTTTTATGGTATTATTTATTTATCATATTTTGAACATGTTGTATTAAAAAATATAACAATAATAAATAACAATACTCAGAATACTTTCAACGCTAGAAAAATAACTTTTCTAGCACTGTTAAAGTTAAATGAATCTTATGTGAAAAGCACGCTCGAGAATGACAGTACTAGACGAGAGTTAACAGTCGATCTCTCATTACACATTAATCTACACCATAAATTGATGATTAGAGAAACAACGGGTATTATAAGTTGGCAGTCAACTTTAAAGTAGGTTTGACGGTATTTCATCAGCCAGGGCATGAAATTATATCATTTGTTTCATTGAAATGATAGTTATGTAAAAGAAATAATCAATTTTCAATACAAAAGTGTAAGACGAGCACAAAGTACAATTTAGATATAGCACTACCACCATCCGGAGTCAGGACAATATGAATGTTATTTCAAGCCTTTTTAAACTCGGAAGTGTAGATGTATGTCCATCACAAGTATCGTTTCTGTTTCAATTTAGTATCTCTAATCTTTAGGTTTCAAGATTTAATCCACGTCGAACATGTGGCAATACAAATGTTTGATTCATGAGACCAATGATATTCTCTCACAGTGGTAGGTCGTCTTATTGGCTCTCCCGGTTTAGAAATACATTGTATTCCCTAATTTACATTTTCTCTTTCCTCTGCTTATTCCGCTAATGTCAAACATATGATCCCTGCAAAATAAAAAAGGCAAGTAATAGATACACTGACATGGCAAAATGCAGTATCTTCTTAATTGTTTTTTGAGTTGGTGATATTTTTCTCAAAGACACATTATATTTTTCTTGTCAACTTACTGGTTTAAATAAAATTCTTACTTACTTAGTCATACTTAGTAATTCAAAACATCGATTAATACAGTTTTTATTAGTACTTTTTACTGAATGTGAACATTAAACTAGTAGAAGAATATTTGTAATTAACATATTAAGACTTATTATAGATATTTCATATCGATGTCACACTTTTACTCTCAGTAGAAGTTGCATTACTAGTGATTAATGTACACGTAACAACTAAAACTATGTAATTGACGTATTTGAGCACATATCTTAAAATGTTACAACAAATGCATGGTTTCATTACATTCTTTCAACCTAGTGTCTGAACCGTATACTTTTTGCTGTAGATGTATGCACCGTTGCCTAATTTGTGGCAACACCGTCTCATTTCTTACGGAAAATCTGCACCGTTGTTAGGTGTCTGTACCGTCGTGTTGACGAAACAGAAAATAGACAGATTTAGGCACAACAAAGTAATTGAGAAGATGTAGTATTTCTATGAATGATTCTATACATATACGCTAAAAAACAAGCGTATTCACTTCAAGAATAATGGCTTTTGTACGGAGATTGGCTCAAATATTTACCACTTCTCTCGGTTCGATTTTCGCGTGGTTTATTCCTCAAAGTTTTTAGCAAATAATTCATATAAATCCTATGCAACAGACATGGTGAATACATTGATCTTACAGTGAATTTATTTGAACATTAGATGCAACTGTTCTTCTCCTTCTAAATAGCGTATTTGTTTAAATACATCGGTATAAAATGACACGTACCTCCTTGCCGTTTCTCCCTCCGCCATATTGGATGGAAGCACCGTAACACGGAAAATCTGCACCGTTTCACGTACCAGACAGTGGTAATACTATGTTTGCATGTTGACAATACATGTATATTGTGACAAAGCTGGAAATAAATAAGATTATTAAAGAAATACATATAGAGTCTATATATGCTCTGGTCGCACGCTTTGGGATAATGATTGTTATATAAGTAGTGTCGACAGTCATGGTGCATTATCAAATGTCTGGTGCCAAAATGTACATTATGTTTTTCGACAATGAAGTAAAATAGCTATAATACATGAAAGGTGTGTGGAAGGATTCGTATTAATGTTTACGTGACGTATGAATCATGTAAAATACCGATGTCGTTTCTAAATACATTTGTACTTTATTAGAATACATTTAAGAATTTCAATCTCTAATTCGAAACCTCGGATTTTGAAGAGTACTCAATTTCATGAATTTTACTGACATATTCCTGAGGGTCATGGGTTCAAATCCCACTGGGACCATACTTTTTTCGTTTACTTATTAGGTTATGTCGATGGATTAAGAACATTAATTTGTACAGTAATAAGGAAAAAAATATTTATTCCAATTTTGTTGTCTAGTTTATTGAAATTTGTTCATGGTTAATAAACGAAAATCAAATAACTAAAGATTTCTGACACAATTTTTTTTCAAATCGGGTGAAACTTTTTAAAATTGGTGTAGACATTATACACACAGTACTTAATTTTGAAAAAATATCAGCTGTTTCTCTGCTTTAGTTTTTATTTTAATGATATTTATCATTTGTTACTTTTTGGTAAACTGAGGCTAAAATCTTGACTAAATCTTAAAGGGGCTGGGTTACATTTTTCACTTTTTCTGCAACATAGTAATTACAAACATCGTATAAACAATTTGAATTGACTAAACATTGGTTACCCTTAGACTTATACACATTCTTGCATTTATTGTATCATCTGTTAGAGTTTAAAAAATTCACCCGTGAATGTCTTAAAGGATATACAATAGAATGACAATATTTAAAATACGATCCTTAACACTTCGTATTAGACTTCGAAAACCTTAATACAATTACTTTATCTTGAATTCACTATAATGTTTATTTTATGCTATCATAAACCATTATAGATTATTGGTTGTTCAATAATTATTTAGCAGTCTATATTGCGTAAGAAACTTATTTGAAAATGACTTGGCATAATACAATGAGACCATGTGTCCTGTGCAACATACAGATCCATAGGTCGAAGGTCAAGATTACACATTCGGTCAAATATATTTTCCTTGTCTGGGCTATGGCTTCTGTATGCATTCAATGATTTTGAAATAAATTGGTATAAAAATTTACTTCAATTAAATGTGTGATGAATATCACCCATACTTGTAATTCAAAGGACAAGGTCACAATAATTTTTTTGGCAAATTAGTGCAAATTTGATTAAATTGCTCAATATATCGCTTTAGGTAGATAAACCAACACGTGCACGGGGTATATTGAGCCGATTTTACAGCCGCATGATTGTTAATTTCTGTTTTAACTGTACAAAAGTGCAGAGAATAAAAAGAGATTAAACTGAAAAGAACTGAGAGTACCAAAATGGCTCATTCAAACCCGGTTTCCCCTACGTGTAATACTTTACAGTTTACAAAACACACTGCAATTTGTCTAGATGTTTTGAGCTATATATAGTGAACCATTTGTATTATATTTTCGCAGCGCGGTTCCCGTGTCGGAATCCTTTGACAGTTTATGGTTATTTTATCATAAACTTCTAATGGTGTTGTCAATCAAGCCGTGAACGTTTTTCATGCCTAATACTATGTTTTTCTGTCATATCTGATTTTAAGTTAATGTTACACACAAAAAAAACATAATATATATTATTACAAAAATAGTTTAGCTCAATTATCATTATTTCTTTGACAGCTACCTTAGATAATTATACGACGCATTTTTGTTATAGATAAAAGTTGTTGCCTTTGTTGAAAAATAAAAAAAAATGTAGATAATGAATGGTGACCTCTATTTTTTCTGTATGAAATTAGAATGATACAGTGACTTTGTTATTAGATCTTTCATTTGTGTTGTACTGTTCATTGAAACGATACTGTACGACTTACAGTGACTTTGTACAACAAGAGGGCTATGATGGCCCTATATCGCTCACCTGAGCATGGTAACACTAAGGGGTAATTTAATCAAGGTTATTTGACATGGTAAAGAAATATCTACCTAAACTGACCCCCGGAGCTTAAGGGCCATGATTAGAACAAACTTGGTAGAGTTCAACAAGAAAATGCTACATCCAAAATATCTAAGCCCTAGGCCTCGTGGTTTTGGAAAAGAATATTTTTTTAACATTTTACTGTATGGGCTTAAACTTTTAAAAGCTAGTGAGCCCCAACCATAATTCGAACTGACTTAATAGAGGTCTGCTAGACAATGCTACATACCAACTTTCTTTTATATACCATCAACCCTTGGGTGGGACCAAAATTGGCCCCGTTGTAACGTTTTCGAGCTCCCCCTTTTCAGGTTACCCCCGGTAACTTAAAAACGTTTTCAAAGTACCGGCCCCGGTAACATTAAAACGTTTTCAAACTCCCTCCCCCTTTTTGATAATCCCCCCCCCCCTCCCTATGTTGATTCTTCATGGCGAAAACATTTATATTTCAGGGTATAATTCGTACTAAATGATTCGTAGTCAACATGGTTTATTGACATGTAATTCCTGTATTTCTAAACTGAATGTACGCAATAATTATATGAAGCTATGGTTATGAAGAGTACGCGCCTTTAACAAAAATGAAGACATGACCGGTGCAATTCCACACTTACTTGTGTTCAGAAAACCAACAATAGTTAATAAAAATTATTGTTTTTATATATTTTTTGTCAAAATGATTCAAGATTGCATTGGTATTTGAGCAATAACGCTCATAATTCAATTCCATAATGAAGGAATGGACTTGTCAGTACATGACGTCATTTGATTTCGTCGTATGATTTCATCATAAGGACCGCGTGTATAGTCTCATTTAATTTTACATAGTACATGTATTCATTTATGTGTTTGAAATTATAATCTCCTTATTCGTGTGCAAGCTCTCTCTTATTATGAATTTTCGAATTATTACCCGGGGGTATTCTGAAAACGTTTTCAAAGCGCCCCCATAGTTGATCTGAAAACGTTTTCAAAGCGCCCCCGGGGTAACCTGGAAACGTTTTCAGATTACCGGGTAGGGCATTTGAAAATGGAGGGGGTACTTTCAAAACGTTTTAATTGTACCCCTCCCGGGGGTACTCTGAAAACGTTTTAAGTTACCGGGGGGGGGGGGGGTAGCTTGAAAACATTACGACGGGGCCATTATTTGAATAAACTTGGTAGAGGACCACTAGAAAATGCCACATACTAAATATTGAAGTTTTGGCCAAAAATATTTTTTTAATTTTCCTATGTAAGTCTATATAAATCAAGTGAGCCCCGGGGCGGGGCCAATTTTGACCCTAGGGCAATTATTTGAACTCACTTGGTAGAGGACCACTAGGCAATGCTACACACTAAATATCAAAGCTCTAGATCCTCTAGTTTCAGAGAAGAATACTTTTTTTTATTTTCCAATATAAATCAAGTGAGCCTCGGGGCGGGGCCAATTTTGACCCTATGGCCATGATTTGAACAAACTTGGAGGTCTACTAGACAACGCTCCATATTAAATATCTAAGCTCTAGGTCTAGTTGTTTCAGAGAAGATTTTTGAAATAAAAAAATCCTTCTGGTTGCTATGGCAATCATGATTCTGCATGGAATGGAAATCTTTTGGTAGAGCTTCAAGCAAGGAACACACCTGTGCAGTTGTGTTGAAATTGACCCAATGGTTGAGGAGGTGGTGTTGTTTAAAGAAATTGTTGACGACGGACGACGACGGACATAGCTCGATCCTAAAAGCTCACCTTTGTGCCAGGTGAGCAAAAATGATTATACGACTTACTGAGATTTAGTCATAGCGATGAGATAATATTTTTATTATATAGCAATATTTGATGAAATAATGTTTCTTGCCTGTTGTCATTAGGCTTAAAGCCCCATTAGCTTTTTGCTGTAGAAAAATATATGCAAAAACATAATTGCGGATATTATACCAAGATAATATTACCGACGAAACAAGCCCTTTTTCGAATAAAGACCAGAATGCTGGACTATTCTTTTTATAATGGATCCTACCTTGTTTATTCTACCCCCGCGAACGATGTTTGAGAGGGGGTATATTGGAGTCACTCTGTCGGTCGGTCCGTCCGCATAACATATCACAAGTTTGTTGAGCGAACTACTTCCACAGTCTTTAAGCGATTGCAATGAAACTTGAAATATGTTATCAGCATGAAATACAGATGTGTGAGACATAATTTTCATGCTCAATGATCCAGTTATGTCACCTTGAACTTAGCCGTATAGTGCACTATCACATTCTTTGTGCCAAAGCGGCGGCGGGGGTATTAGTGTGACAGAGCTCAAGTTCCGACTGGATTTCGTCTGAACCAAAGGTCACGCGGTGAAGGTACTTGCACAGTTGTTGCAATGTAAAATGGATGGTCTTGTTCTCGAAAATTCACCTTTTTTATTTTCAGCGTTTTTCTGCATACTTAGTTTGTCGGGCATCGATCAGGATTCATTCCGTTTGCCCGCATTGTAGGTTTTATTAATCTCACACATCTCGCGGATTTTCACAGGACCTAGTTTTTGTCCGTCCCTCAGACGATTGCAAATTCTCATGCCCGTTATCATCGGTCAATAGAGAAACATCACTCCAGTGCATATTGCGGTGTTCTTGACAGCTACGAAGCCCAAATTATATTGTACAACAAGAGTGTTTAAGATCAATGTCCGGTATTCCATAAACAGTCTAACAAGGTCAGACAGCGGTTCACCTTTTTTAGGCAAGTTAGCCATACCATCTTTATTTAGCTGCCGTTGCTACATATTCAGAATCTCTCGTAATTTGACAAATGCTGGACCCATTGGAACGGTTTGTTCATAGCCTTTATTACGTATTAGGCGATCAAAACTATAGATAATTCCAAAAGGAATGAAGGCTCACACTCCTCGCCATTTTGCTTTCTAACACTGACTTAGAAAGCGACAAAGTTATGAAGACAGTTCATTTTCATAAATTTCACGATTTTCATTAATTTCTGGTTCTTTAAAGAAATATTACGAATATGATTAGTAATATCGTCCCAAGCACACTTGACCATCTCTATATCTGGGGGAGCAGCACTGTTCACTGTGAAAAGAAAACTACTCACAAAAGATTCAAATTAAAAAGAACAAGTATACACTAAGAACTATAGTATATGTAATCAGTTTGCAATTAAAATATTTCATCGTTTTATAAATATCAGATTAAATTCAATGTAGCCGACAAGAGGTTTGGATTTCAAAGAGCGTGCTAGACAAGGTGAAAAGTTGAAACAAGTGCAAAAGGTATGGTTAAGGAACTAAGTATGTTGTGGAATGCCATTAACTTTGATTAAACATATTTGGGGTCATTTTCCTAATAGAAAATGTTAGGTTGTCAAAATTTATACATGTTTTAACACATTATGATTATCATATACTTACGTACAATGACATGTTATCACTCAAAGCATATTACTTAATTACAAAAATTACATTAGAAACATATGCTGTGCACAGTGATTTCCGAATCCAGCCAGATTTTGGGGTCCCGATACCAAATTTCATAACACAGCCGGTAAAATCTGTCAGACTATTCGCTCTTTGATATTAAAATAGCTGAGCAGTCGGAATATCCTAGACACTGAATTAACTATAATTTTACTGACCTGTAAATGTCCTTTCTATTGCTGAAATTTCTTTTCGATCATAATCAGTCATAGAAAAGATGGGGAGTCCAGACAGGATTCCACTGCTTCAATATCCCAAGTCCTCGACTGATGTTGCCCTTGTTGTCCGATGGCAACGAACATGCAACCATGATGTAGCCCATTTTGGTTGATACACATACGACAAACAATGCTTTGTGCGGTATGTTTCATTCAGTAGGCAAGTTTCACTACCATACTTTAACAATAGTTTCTGGTGCCATACAGTCTGGTGCCCAAAGTTGAATTATTCACTGTTAAACTCAATGTGCAGACATAATAAATAAAACAAATCCTACATCTAGATTACAAGCGCTACGCAAATCTGCAATTCGACACCTTAATATTTTTAGTCAAAATCTCCCAGTAACTTCCGATCTGATCAGTGTTTTTTTACATGAACATGAGCAATAAATGAATTAATACACTTGCGTGTGACCAAAAGACAAATGAATGTTTAAACTGGTTCATTAATCATTATACACTATACAAGCTTCATTGCTGACGTAAGCTTTCGCAGGAAAAATATAGGTCGTTCATTTGTCATATTTATCTCTGAGACTTTCTGTGCGTGCGGACGAATTACCCCTACACTGTACCACATTCAATAAATGTCCAGAAACAGAGAGAAATAAACAAAACGTAACCTCACTTACCTTTCTGACAGTTAAAATAGGCTGTCACATCTTTTAATTCCGCACATGAAGATCACGGTTCCACCAATTAGTTTGTTTACACTCTAGCATCCACAGCTCTTAACAAATCGTGATAAACTTGTTCACAATGTATATGGCCACAATGTCTCGGCTGAGTTCGATTATGGGCAAAATCGGACAATAACTTCTAGAGTTATGGGCCCTTGTCTAATTCTGATCATAGTTTCAGTAAATGTGTAAATGATCTTGGACAGGTCTGATTATGGGCGGAATCGGACCAGAACTTCCGGAGTTATGGGCCCTTGACTTTGAAAATTTGCTATATTTTAGCTTGTTTACGCTGTAGCGCATTCATTTATTCACCGATCCTAATCATATTTACTATGAATGTGTATGACCGTACGGTCTTAGACAAGTTCAGTTATGCGTGGAATCAAATCACAACTTCAAGAGTTATAGGCCCTTGGATTAGAAAATTTGCTACGTTGTTAGCTTGTTTAACAGTATTATACCTTCATTGTTGGTTTTGTTCTCAAATCTACGTAAATGGGTTATACAAGATAGAAACTATATTATCTGGTCGTTAATTATAGTGACTTTGTTCTCAGGTGAGCGATCAAGGGCCATCTCGGCCCTCTTGTTTTCTAATACTACCATTATTTCTTTGTTTATTTGATGTTTAATTCATTTGGTGAAAGCTAATATATGATGTTTGATAGAAAGTTTCTTGTTTTCACTAACCTGACTTACCCTTAATTGTTCTATTGACCCTAGACTTTCTATTAGTCTCTGTGAATTGTTTTAATGCTGTCATGTTCATTCTCAAATGTACTATTCCTACAGATTCATTACAAAAAAGTTCCGGTTCCATGGGGAACCAGTATATAATCATTGTAGGCGTTATGTTGATAGACTAAGTAAGAAATCATCTAGTGAGTAAGAAACAATTAATGTTCATGATGTTTTCTTACCTTTTTTGATCGCCCATGTTATCGCCGATTTTCATGCTTGTCTAACCTACCAACAACTCTCCGATGATTTGTTAATGGATTAAGTCATGGCGAACAGACGTATTTCAAAGCCTTATACGTCCCTGTGGTCCTACTTGCCAAACCTTCCATCGATTCTAAAAAGCAAAGAAAAGTCGTGGTGATGATTTGCATTAGAGTGTCAAGTAACAATTTTACATTATTATGCTGACAAAATGTGCAATGATGTCTGACTTAAATGTGTACGATATCCAATGACTAATGATCAATTAAGGGAACTTCATCAGCAACAGAACAGCGACAAAATTGGATATTGTTCGGATAAATTGACTTAACTAAAGGTTTGTTTTTGTTGAGCACATGTTATAATAATATCCTGTACTCTTATGCGAAAAAATAATTGATCGCAAGAGGCATCTTTCTTCTACAAAGAAACTGTTCAAGTATTTACTCCGTTCTCGAATATCATCGTTAGAAACTAAGCCTTAAATACATATAATGAAACCAATACGTACTTTCTTAAAATTTTAAAGGAAAATAATATTTAAGATGGGTGTCCAGGAGGTCATTATGGCGGACGGGGACTTAAAAATGCTAAACACTATGACCAAGGCTCCAGGTAGGACTGTACACTCATTCATAATATGAGCCACCAAATGTACATTTACGGGACATGTACAAGCAAACATAATCAGAGATAGTATATTCAACCCTAGCATATTTCCGAGGACTAAAATACTCCAAATACATGGCAGTATTTCGTTGTATTTGTCATAATGCCGTATACACAACATAGAATATTAGGACATAGCTACGTGATTACTGATATTATAAAAGACAGAAAAATGTTTTTTTCCGCAACAGATATCCTAGGTGAAGGTACAATAGTTAACAACATAAAAACGCAAACAAGTCGAACAATATTGGATTCTGAAATAACAATGATTAATGCCATTACAGAGAAATCAAACAGGCTCGTGGTAACATTTAGGTAGTATAGATAAGCTGATATTGCCTACTTTAAGTGTATTGTTAGTTAATAAACTGAATTATCACCAGTTTTCGTGACCATGATATTGTTCATTATTACACTTCCTCCACGTAGTCTTAGTAATCTCTCATGATTATGCACAAGGCACAAGTAACAGTAATAACAATTAAAGTGCAAGTACAACGTTATGAGCTATTGAAAGGTAAAACAGAGCAAAGTTGTCATGTACATGTATTACTGGTCTGACAGCCTCAGGTTTGTCATTTTCCACAATCAATTTTTCTTATTTCCCTTTACTTTTACCTTTTACAATGTTCAAAAGAAAATTAAAGTAACAATGCTTTTCGTTAATAAAGTTTGTTTCAACGTCAAGTGAATCTGATCTATGGATAGTATGTAATGCTATCCATTGTATTTTATTATCAGAAATGCCCTTGGCAATGTATGGAACCAACCGGTTGTTTGTGTTTTGTACGGTTTGTCCGCCTCTCGTAGACATCCTATCCTCATCAATGGATTAGGTTCCTTCATCATTCCGACGATGATGTTGATAAATCTTAGTCTGCTACATATCCTGAAGAAATCTCCTGCTTCATTGGCATCATCTCGACATGTACTCTAGTCTTACACAGGCTGCGGCCTATCTCTGTAGGCAGCAGTCACAAAGAGTCAGAAGAACTACTAGACTAAGTATTTCATGTCACTGAATCCTCTCTGAAGGTGTACGATACCTCTTAATTATGACACTATGCTTCGCCTATCAGTACATTGTTGGGCTACTATTTGTGACTTGCAATCGGTACTTTCAATATCTCTGGTCAGGACGAGTCCCAACGGGTTATATCGAAACTAAATCTAATATATTCAAGAATCAAATAACACAAACTGTAAAAATAGGTTACCAACCAAATAATTCATTAACTAAATTTGTATCACTGCCGTCTGCATTATTTAATACATATTCAAGTGATCGTTTTATGTCATTTCCGTTACAAAATCATTCTGTGTTGAAATAAATGTTTGGAGTTTAACCCAACGTATTTATATAACTGCTACATTATGACGCCATGTGGCCTTCAGCGGTTTCTACTTCAGTACACCGTTATTTAGATCATTCGAGGAAAGAAAGGTGACGGTCGACTGCATAGTATTTATTGGTTGTGGACGCAAGATTAGTACAGATTTTGAGCATTAGACTTTGGCATTTCAAAAGGAGACGTGTACATATAAATAACAATATTTATAAAATTAGCTACACCGTTATCCAGTGCCACCTGTATAGTGGAGTCGAGTCCTGCATTGTGAACATTTTTTCTCCTCATTCCTTTTTCATCATTTCTTTTTCATTTTAAATAATCAAAACAGAGCACTTTAACAAATTCATTCAGCAACATATTTACATATATGGCTTCATGTACGTCCAGTATTAAAGTCAATTTAATGTATATAGTTACGTAGTCTACATAAAAAGTTAATTTTGAGTATACTTAAAACTTGTAAACCGATGTTTGTCATACTCATGCCTTGATAAACCAAAGCGGTATTCCTCGCTCATTAATTCGGCCAGAAACAACGATTCCTGGTCACTAAAATTTTGAGACCTCTTCTGGGGGCATTTACATGTACTTCCATGATTGTAAAGATGCAGACGATACTGTGTTATTGTTTCGGTGTCTATTTTTAAAACGGGGAAATTCCCAAAATTCCGGCGCTCCAGAGAAGATGTGCAAGATTAACAAAAACGACATGAGAATGAAGCTGATATCATGAAAACTATCTGCTTCAAGCCATTTAACTAGTGTTAATCCCCTACGCCATCCCACGAATCGTTAATTTGTATTGGACGTCATCAATTACGAGTTTTCGGTTTCTTGAGATGTGTTAAACCCGACATTTGCTTTGGCTGAACCATTTTTCAAAATTTTGGAGATCACATTGAAATGTTTCACAGACTATAATGGATTTGACAGTAATATAAACTGCTGTGTCATTAGCAATAAGTCGCACCTGAGAAGTGACATTACAAGGGATATCGTTGATGTAACGAAGAAGAAGAGGTCCAAGTACTTAGCCTTGAAGAACGCCAGATGTTATTGGAACTTCCATCAGAGGAAGCACTTAAAACTGTTTTGGAATGACCGATAAAAGAGGATTTTACCTAGTTAATAATCTTAGTAGAAACACCATTACGACCGATATATTTATATGCTTATGGGACTTTAAGATTAACCCTGTCAAAGTTTTTGAAATGTCCAAAAGGATAAGATCAGTTGTTTTCCCTCATTAAGTGATTGTGTGAGATTAAGATTTGAGTTTCACAAGAACGTCTGTCCCGGAATCCGTACTGTAAAGTTTGTAAACTTAACGTTCTTTTGTGTGGTGAGGTTAGGAGAAAGGTTGGATGAGATAATATTCTCAGAACCTTAAAGAGAATACAAGTCAGGGAAATGGGCCTGTAATTTGCTGTGCTGCTGGTATCATCCTTTTACGCAAAGGAGTCAAATAAACTGAAGTCCAATCGGTTTGAAGATTTCCTTGGGATAGAGATTTTTGGAAGACGAAATCAGCAATTTCGTTCCTAGGTTGTTTACGCTCTAGCGCCTTTATTTATTCACCAATCCTAATAATATTTTCAGTAAATGTGTATAACCAAGAGATCTTGGATAAGTCTGATTATGGGTGGAATCGGACTAGAACTTCAAGAGTTATGGGCCCTTGACTTTGAAAATTTGCTATATTTTAGCTTGTTTACACTCTAGCACCTACGTTTATTCACTGATCCTAATAATATTTTCAGTAAATGTGTATAACCAAATGATCTTGGACAAGTTTGATTATGGGCGGAATCGGACCAGAACTTCAAGAGATAAGGGCCCTTAGATTTGAAAATGTGCTTATATTTTAGCTTGTTTACACTCTAACGCCTTCATTTATTCACCGATCCTAATAATATTTTCAGTAAATGAGTATAACCAAAAGATCTTGGACAAGTTTGATTATGGGTGGAATCAGACCACATCTTCAAGAGTTATGGGTCCTTGACTTAGACAATTTGCTATATTTTAGCTTGTTTACACTCTAGCGCCTTCATGTATTCACCGATCCTAATCATATTTACAATGAATGTGTATTACCTTATGGATTTAGAGATTTAGTTATGGGTGGAATCAGACCACAACTTCAAGAGTTATGGGCCCTTTGATTAGAAAATTTGCTAGGTTTTAGCTTGTTTAACAGTATTATACCTTCATCGTTGGTTTTGATCTCAAAATCTACGTAAGAATGAGTTTTACGAGATGGAAACTATATTACCTGGTCATTTATTATTGGCCTTTGTTCTCAGGTGAGCGATAACGGGCCAATGTGGCCCTCTTGTTCTAAAATGTGTTGCAAGCATTTAAGCGATAGATGATTTTATTAAAGACGGAATCACTTACTAAAAATAGAAAAAGCCATTACAACTGGTCAAACTAAAAAATGGCGACTTCGGCAAAAAGGCTCAAACTCATATACCATTATTTCTTAGCATCAGAAACAATATGAAAAAGTGCATGAGTTACTTCAACAACCTTTAAAATACATGAAATTAATC
This sequence comes from Lutraria lutraria, assembly GCA_964023205.1. Taxonomy (NCBI): domain Eukaryota; kingdom Metazoa; phylum Mollusca; class Bivalvia; order Venerida; family Mactridae; genus Lutraria; species Lutraria lutraria. Next base: position 25,248,773 of record OZ026847.1, read on the forward strand.
CCGACTGCAGACCCAATCCCAGATAAAATTGACAATTGATGTCGCCAGCCATTATCAGGCCACTACATTTTTCGTTATAACAATATATCCGTAGATTATCATTATTTTAAATATATGAACATTTAGAAGTATTTTGATACATATATAAGGAAGATGAGTTACTCTAACAAAGAGTTATGGCGTTCAGAACCCTCAAGGGGTATCGAAAAACCTATGTCGCCAAGATAATTTTCACTTTTTATCGTTAATATTGAAGGTATTGGAAAAGACAATCGATCGAAATTATTGCATGAATTTGGACATCTGCAGGGTTGTTCTTCATCGGGAAAATGAAATTCTTCTTTGATGAAGATATTAAAATTTTAATGATGGTTTTTATCATGTCGCCAAATACGACTTCATCAACGAGTCCGAACCTAAAAGAATCCAAACAAATTGAATATATTTAAATAGGGCATTCATTTTGCCGTTTATTTGTGTGATGTAAACTAAACATCTAAATCAAAAGATACTTATTTGATATTCAAATACTGAAAAAAAAAATATTTAAGACCAAAGTTGAAAAAACAAAGTCGGAAAAAATGATTTATCATCAAGGAGTCTCTCGCTAATTTTTAAATGAACAAGTTATGGTTCAACGCGCGCCTTTTTATTTCAGAGAGTCTATAGACTAGACATTGCAGGTTTCATTTATATAAATTGAAAAACGTTTCTGTTTGAAATTGCGTCACCAGGCCAATTTACTTGTACAAGTAACGCATAATTTTATCATCAACGAGTCCTCATCAACGAGACAAATACGTACATATTGATGTAATTCTTGCAATTTCTCTGTAAGATTTGATCCCATTTACACCTTTTAACTTATTTAAGCTCAACCGAATGTAAACAAACATAGCGTGCTGTCTAAAATATGAAATAGAAGGGTAACAAAATGTAATAATGTTAGGTGAGTATTCACATGAGTATAACAGTAGCATGAGGCTATAATATAAACATATGTCTACAAAAACATGTACATGTATGCATAATCTTTGCCGTTAAATTTGACCCTTTGTAAAATCATAATGTAAATATGAGATATTCCGTGTTTTCCGTATGACTCGTAAATGAGAATAAATGTCCCGTTGATGAGGCAAAATGTAAGTGCTTCTGATTTCAAGTATAAATAGAACGAAGTGAATTTCTTTATACGCAAATCTATTAATACGCATTCCAAGTATGTACATGTAAATCTATAAACAACTTTCTTCATGTTTCATAGCTCTAAATGGACAGAAATACAACTGGTATCTTAAGTTTTATGATTTCGTTTGTTACTTTTTTGTTTCTTCAAAATTAAAGAAGTTACCAGTTGATTATACATCGAACCATTATAAAATTGTTTTATATGTCTTGATATACGAATATGTAAGACAGTAATACCAAACTATAGTAGAAAATATTGTTTATACCCGATGGACAGAACAATATACTACTAGTATATGTCAGAGACACTACATGTGCATGCAGTGTCTGATCTGTTTTTTTGTAGCGACGGGTTCGATGCACTTTGTGTGTCTGCTATAATAGAGAACGAGTCAGTCGCTTTACATGTAGATAAATGAGAGCAGGTGCATGAAAGAAAGCACGAAGCCTGACAATATGACAGAACATTCGGTACAGGAGGTGGCTGCATACGTAAAGAGAATGAGAATAGTAAAATGAATGTAGGTTTGAAATTAGTCTGTATCTGACTTCACAGTAGGTTGATAAGAAGAAACATGTTATATCGGGCAGGTTCTGGCAATTGATAATGTAGATGACGAAGTCCATGTGAATTTTATGGAAGAGGCAAAACGTGTTTAGTTAGTTGCAAGATCCAAGTGGCCTACGTAACCGGACAAAATATGGATATGTTCTTCGTAAGATTGATTTTCCAGTAGCAAAAGGGAAAGGAAAAATAATATTTCAAGTAACAAATGTAATAATTAGTTTCATGGATTGTGCACATATTGACTGTAATATAAATTTTGATTAAGACAGCACTGACTTATAGCGTCTGTAAAGTTGTCGATTAGTTATACTTCGTATACTGCAGCCTTCATGTTCAACTATGACTACTGTTCATGTATATCTATGAAACTATCACCCAAATATTGGCTGGTATACATGTATTATACAATGCTTGACCCACTCATAGCTAGATATAATATACTATAACATAACAACTGACAAATATATGTTATACGACTAAAATGTATGTTAAAGCGTTATGTAAGAATTTTACACGTAGGTACTTGTATCATCACAAACCATTTTAACCGACTTAGTAGTTTGTGCCCATGTGTTTCCAAGTGTTTGAAGTATTTATGCGTGTGGACATAACAGACAAATGTTTGAACCATGCACTGTACATATTGATATTGTTTTATTGCAGCTTATATTGCAAGCAGGACTTTCTCATCATTTTGTATTCTACAGCCTTCTGTATTCTTCTACTGCACAAAGTCACAAACATTGAAAGTGTAATACACCATTACTGCATTAATTGCCATTTAGATAAGCAACTATGTTTTTAATAATACTAATCAGTAAGACTACGTGCCTTTTGTATGAAACAAGTGTTATAATATAATTATGGTGACTGTATGTAATAACGTATATACATTTGTATCATCAACGGGACAATTTCACCAAGTTAAGAAAAACTAATCCCGCAGACATACTTATGGCTCAGTGTTCGTAATAGGCAAGCTGGATAAACATGATATATTCACACGTTTTATTCATAGCTATAACTGGTGGTTTGAAAGTTCATTTAATTTATCCTTAGGTGAAAGTATCTCAAAAGTCTACAAACATTATTGTCTTTTCCCTTTACTTAGTATAAAGTTATATATTCGTCAGTACAGCAATTATAATTATCAATCTGATTGTTAAATCTAGTCAACATTGCTCTTAAACTATATTCTTTTATTTACTTCGTTTCTAGTCATTGTATTTAAAAGCTTCATCAACGGGACAATTTTGCCATCATCAACGGGACGGAATGTTTTACAAATGTCATGTTTACACTTTGTAAGTTATTGGTATGGCATACCACCTATCTTTAAATATGATATTTGTTATATATATACTTTTATTTTGTGTTATATCAATAGTTCAAAAGCACTTACTAACAAAATCACAAGTTGTGAAATATTACGTATTTTGACTTTAACTATTTTCGATGTTACAGTACTTAAATAACTTGTTACTCAATGGATTCCTCAACCCAAGATACTAAGTAACGATAAGGCGGCATTGTATATGGTTGTCACTAATAGGTTATTTCAATATAATGCTACAATCAGAGATGGTGGTGTTTTTGAGCATTTCTATTTTTATGCTACGGTGTCTCCATACAATCCACAAATATATACTTTCCTGTAAAGTTATGTTGAAATCCATTTAGAATTAGACACTGCTAACCTGGTACAAACCGAGGGTAAACACGATAATGTCATACAGAAAAGTCGAAAAATCACTTTTCAGAAATGCTAATTGTCAATTTTATCTGGGATTGGGCCTGCATCACTCTTTAACTCAAAGGGTTATATTTACTAACGAAAAGTACACGCTTTGCGACAACAATCTAGATATGGGCTTAAAACGAGTTTTCGTCCATTTATGTACCGTAGGATTTCAACATAAATAAATGGATTTTATCCTAAGAAATTGGGCAAATTAGAAGGGGATACTTACAATTTAAGTTTTCGTGGATCTGTACACCAATAAAATGAAAAGTAATAAGTAAATTTTCTATAATAATCTTTTTCAATACGTTCTTAACCGTTTAACAATGACGGCCATCTTGCGCGCGACAGTATTATACCTTGATTGTTGGTTTTGATCTCAAAATCTACATAAAATTGGGTTATACGAGATGGAAACTTTATTATCTGGTCATTAAATATAGTGACTTTGTTCTCAGATGAAGATGGCCCTCTTGTTTATTGTAACCACGTGCTCTACAGAAACTTGATTCTGAACCGCCAGTGGAAAACAATCTCATTAATTTTGTTCTTAAGAAAAACGGCAATATTCGGAGCAAGGGTCGCCAATGGGTCGTTTGTGTTGGTACAAATCTAGACAATTGTCAGTGTTTGTTGGTATAATTCTCTTAGTGTATAAACTAATTACTCTGCTGTTTGCCTGTGGATAAATGTCGTGTTGGACGTTCTAAGACGTAACTGCAATACAGTAATTCACTGTATCAAAATTAAGTTTAATGTTGCTTTATAAACAACTGAAGTATAATTGATATCATAGCTGTGTGTGTGATCTTGCTAATGTTACAACAGGCTTTGGGGTAACATTCATCACACGGGTTTGCTTGCTTACGTACATCATATATTTGGATTACCTAAGTATATTATCAGCTAGCAACATATTCATGACAGGAGAAAACAACCATATCTGTTTTATTCTTTGCTGCAAACCATTCGCGGACAGTAAGTATACCTTTCTGAATTCAAAACTGCTTAATTCTCTGTGATGTTCTGGAAATGTTTACGATTTGATGTGTTCCCTTTATTTCTATTGATATTTAAGAATAACTTATGAGTGGTATGTCGATATTTTTCTTTCCACTTTATGCATATTAGTTTATTACATTTCTTCTAATTATAATATAAGACCAGCTTTGATGAAGGCTTACAAAGGCTTGAATTATGCAATTTTGTTTTTGTGAGCTCGAACAGCATCGACCTTTTGATAAATAATGATGATGTTGTACAAATTTCTGATTTCCAGTAATGGTCTCAATATTTCTGTATTTTGACAAACGTTTGTTCTGTTTACTTATATTAAGGAGCGTTTGATTATCCCTCAAAGGAAAGTATTGATGAGAAATGAACTATTTGTTGTTGGTCCAATAAATACAGTGTATTCATTTGATAAAATGGACAATTAGAGTTTATTTGATGAAATGGATTATTAGATCAGTGTATTGATAAATAAACAATTACAATGTTTTATAGATAGTCAATTAGGTAAATACAATAGAGATAGACAATGCGGTATTTTATAATTATTCAATTCGGTCCGACAATTATAGTGTATTTTATAAATAAACAATTCGGTCCGACAATTATAGTGTATTTTATAAATAAACAATTCGGTTCGACAATTATAGTGTATTTTATAAATAAACAATTCGGTCCGACATTTATAGTGTATTTTTATAAATATACAATCAGGTCCTACAATTACAGTGTATTTATAAATAGACAATCAGGTCCTACAATTACAGTGTATTTATAAATAGACAATCAGGTCCTACAATTACAGTGTATTTATAAATATACAATCAGGTCCTACGATTACAGTGTATTTATAAATAGACAATTAGGTCCTACGATTACAGTGTATTTATAAATAGACAATCAGGTCCTACAATTACAGTGTATTTATAAATAGACAATTAGGTCCTACGATTACAGTGTATTTATAAATAAACAATTAGGTCCTACGATTACAGTGTATTTATAAATAGACAATCAGGTCCTACAATTACAGTGTATTTATAAATATACAATCAGGTCCTACAATTACAGTGTATTTATAAATAGACAATTAGGTCCTACGATTACAGTGTATTTATAAATAGACAATTAGGTCCTACGATTACAGTGTATTTATAAATAGACAATCAGGTCCTACAATTACAGTGTATTTATAAATAGACAATTAGGTCCTACGATTACAGTGTATTTATAAATAGACAATTAGGTCCTACGATTACAGTGTATTTATAAATAGACAATCAGGTCCTACAATTACAGTGTATTTATAAATATACAATCAGGTCCTACAATTACAGTGTATTTATAAATAGACAATTAGGTCCTACGATTACAGTGTATTTATAAATAGACAATTAGGTCCTACGATTACAGTGTATTTATAAATAGACAATTAGGTCCTACGATTACAGTGTATTTATAAATAGACAATCAGGTCCTACGATTACAGTATATTTATGTTATGGACTATAAGGTCCGACAAATATAGCAACATATTTGTATGTATATTTCTCCTTTTATTAACGTTCCGGTTATACCGCCTTTATAAAAAAACGGATATTCGTAACAAACTACATGATCTCAGTACATAAATATTTTTTATGAAAAGTTTTTTAATAAATACGCCTGAGTTGACGTTACAAAATAATTAAATGCGCCAAAAGTACTCACAACATCAAAAAGTTGTGTACATAAAGAGTGTTATACTATACACTAAAACAGCATTGTTGTTATAAATAATATAGTAATAAATAATTTTATGCACATACATATTAAGTTTACTTATATAGAACAAGTCGTACAACATGCTCAAAAAGAATTATGCAATAATCTATTGTAAAAGTAATAATTAAATATGTCATGGTGATGGAAAAATAAAAAAGAGTCATAATCATTACGTTAAGTCTTTATATGTTTTTTACTTCATCAATTTAATGAACTTGTACACCAGGCCCCGGCTTCACTTAAGTCTGCTTCTTGTCAGAAGGTACAGCGTCTAGAGCTAAGATATTTGGTGTGTAGTCCTCAAACATATTTCGTTAAAGGCAAAATTGGTACCGCCCCGGCAGTGAAAAAGTTTAAAAATCTTCTTGTCAGAAACCACAAGTCCTTGAGCTATACTATTTTGATGTGAAGCATTGTCTAGTAGTTCTCTACAAAGTTTGTTCAAATCCTGGACCGGGGTCAAAATTAACTGCCCATTTACTGGCGATATGATCTTGTCTCTCGAGAAGTGTTTTCGGATTGAAGATCGGTGAGTTTAGCCTTAGTTCTTATAAGATGTTGTTGACTTCGGCTTTTACAATGTCCGTGATTTTCAACTCGAATGCTCCATCCAATGTGCCTGTTATTTGTTGGATTTGAGCACCATCAAGGGAGACGTACTTTATCTGCCATACTAGTGGAAGCAATTGGGTCAGTCGGTAAATCAGCCGTGTAAGACTCTTTTGAGTAAGAAAATAATATTTGTGTCTGCTTGAGGTCAATCTGGTCTAGAAGAGACGATTCCATACGTTTCTTGTCTGAGACGGATTTCGCTGATACTTTTTGTATTTTAATAAGTTAATGGTACGCTACCTTTGTAGAGTAGTATAGCGTTGTAAGCATGTGTGCGTGACGATGGGTATAACATTATTATTCATATTCATAAAAAGAGGAAATGAGGAAAAACAGGTGACGGATGAATTCGTGAGAACATTATCAACGTGAATGCATGCTAACACACTAATGTATGCATCCATAGTGACTGACTGGAAGCCAAGTCAGACATAAAATCTTTAAAATTAAAGTAAATAGATCTGTATTGTGCAAGTATGCGATATTTCTTCCTTCAATTGTGTTGCATATCGTAGATTTTCTTTCTTTAATTTATTCCAAATGCCAGATCACATTTTTGAATTGTTCTAAGTAGGGCAAAAAATACGCCCCAAGTTCATTCTGGTACGTATATTTTTTACAGTTTAATCATTTGCCTACTTCACTTCAATGATCATTTCATTTTAACAATTCCTAAGTTTCGAACCGGTTTTCTATAGTTATTTTGTAGCTCATCTTGATCATGCGATCATGAGATCAACATAATATGTTGCATTTTAACGGTGGAGTTAGGACCAATGCCCAGAACCTAATTAGAAGCAAAGAACAGGATGCTCTCGTCCCGGGTAGGGTTCGACCTCTCACGTCTCAATACAAGGCAGTAACAAAACGAACGATATCAGTGTTACAACACAATTAGAATAAATGGTACATGCTAGGTTATACATGATCTCGTTTTTATATAATAGACAGTGTGTTCCATCATTTAGTAATTCTTATGATCTGGAAATAGACCATCTTTCATTAATAATCCACCATCCCTATGTTGAGTCCGGTAACGTTGAACGAGGCGAGTTAGTACTACATAGACACCACCAGTATTCATGCCAGTTCCATTTAAGCACTAGGATAATCATATTGTGTTTTAAACCAACCTAAGTGTCTCTTCACGTAGCGTGATGTTTCCTATCGATAACGTCGATATATACTTGTTCTCTATATGGTTATATGATCGACCGTATAAGTTGTTTTGAATTAATTGATGGATGTTAAAGGCAATGACCAGGTCTTGGTGAAGAACGTGTGGACATTATCTATTGTTGTCATCGTTGACAGGAAACGTACATTGATCTTTTATTTTATATGCGTTTTTTTACGAATCACGGCATGCGTAGTTACCACTTTTTTGCATGCGCAGATTCAAATTATCGGTCAAAATTATACTCCTATCACAATATTTCAGAATTTTAAAGGTGAAACGATATTGAACAATATACAAACAAATTTACAAAGGTTTTCAAAAGAACTGAGTTTATATGTTTTAAGTTTGCATCAAATGCAGATAAACTCAAAACAAATTATCCCGAGCAATCATAGGAATCTATATATAACTCGTTATAAAGACATGTTGTCCAATTGGACTAATTAAAGTTCAGATAAATAAAGTTCGTAATTGGTATTTTCTATCGACCTTTTTTGCAACTAAAATACGGCACAATTCTGTTTGATCGACGTGTATAATTTGTCAATTGTGATGATATACATAACTCATATTTTCACCTGACAAACTTTGATTGACCCCAATCTTTCACGTTGTCAATAAATAAACACCTTATTAATAGGCATATATATTTAAGTACTACATGCATTTACTGAGTGTATTCTTTTTTCATTCGGCTTAAAGTATTTGCCATTGTACAAAATATCAGATTAACCCACTCCCTGTCCCATAAATAAAAGGTATAGCCTGTGAGAGAGATTAAAGGAGTATTACCAAGTAACGATCGGGAACTACACTGATTACAAATATTAGACACATGTACAAATGCTATGTACGTAATGTTAAGTCATAATTTGACACTTTAAAAAAATTGTATTCACGTGAATATATTAAAGTAACTACAATTTAACACATAAGTACAGTTAACATTTTAAATCAGTACGTTCTGTAAATTATTATTGTGCTTATCATTCAAAGTCAATGGTTGATTTTCTTTGTAATAAGTTATATTCTTTGAACCTTATAATAGGATAGTATCTTTGATTGAAAAGGAAAATGTTTTCACGCGTTTGTATTTGATAATTGTGACAAAATATAATCAATAAATTAAAAGCACCATTTACATGTACTTCAGTCGGGTGTACAACTACACATAAATGATACATCATGCTGAAATGGAAACATCAGTAGTATATAATCAGGGCCCTCATTTGACGTTTTTTGGGACCGAAATTCGGCCCCATTCCCCTCCTAAAATCATATACTTTTTCCCCTATTTTTGAAAAAAATTCCCCCTTTTTTTTTGCTTTTAAAAATGATTCATATTAAGTTATTAACCTTTGATTAATAGTATATTAATGTATGTTGTATATTTAGATACAGCCATTTTAAGCTTAAAAGGCTTATTGCAGGGTTACACGGCAGTTGAAAAAGATCCCCTGAAATTCCCCTTTTTCCTCAAAATGACGCAAAATTCCCCTACCTGAGGGCCCCGGGCCCCTTCCCCTAAAGTGCAGCTAGGGCCCTGATAATTATCTTCTATTATTTATCGTTTTTCAAGGAAAAGCTTCGAATACGTCTGTTCAAATAAATATACCATTATACATATTTATGAAACAGCATATATTTACGCGCAGGTTGAAACATTAATCAGCCTTGCATTTCAACTATACAAGAGTTTACAGTCATTGTAAACCATTCAATTCGTTCAGGTATTGTTTTACATTTAAATTAATATTTCCAGTCTGAAAACATTATCTGCCGCATCGTGTATGAAACTTATAGCAATACAGACAGCTACTGATAACAAGTTGGTATACTTAAGTCTAACGGTGTTTTTACCTCGTTTTGGGAAACTGAACGATAGTTAACCTTTCAATAGCCACCACTTGCAAAGATTTTGTTGCGGACCAAGTACTATAATTTTATACATCCGCCATGCAATTGTTAAACAAGTTCCCATTTCATGTTACAGTGCAAATCTATGTAAGCTCAGTTTCCAAGAGCGCTTTCAGTACTTTGATTATATCCAACCAGAGTACCCTACATTATCCATTACAGCTACAAAGCTGGTAGACAGACTTCCTTCCAGTCATCAGTTCAACAATAAACAGAAGCACACGTGTTCGGTACGTTACTACTCCCAACACCCAACTGATTTCCCCAATGATCTAGAAGCTGAAACTTCCTGAAATTCTATTGATACGACTAAGTTATAAACCGACTCGTATGCCATCAAATATCAGAATCTGCAATATTGACAAAAAATGATAACTAACAAATGTATATGTAATAAACAAAAAGTTAAACATGAACATGCAAAGACAATAATCATCCATTGGACTATATAGCATTGCAACTCTACTTTTTTACTTTTCTTGTCCAAATCATTTTCTAAAATTTTCTTGTAAAAAAACGTTCGTTTCCATAATACTGTCGGACGGTTTGGACAAGAAAAGCAAAAAAGCAGAGGGCCTACAGTGACAAAAATTTGAACCGGAGGTAGCCCTTCATGTAAGAACTTACAACAGTTATGGTTTTAGAAGAAACCGGAAAATAATGCACTTACGTGATGTTTTCCTAGTTTAATTGACAGAAAACACGCTTGTAACGATAACATTGTGACGTCACTAAGTCACGTGGATTCCCCATACTGCGTTTTCCTCAAATAAATCAACGTTGAGACTTGTTCGGGTGTTTTCTGACCGATCAAAAATGTACAATATCTCCGCGTAGAAATGTTCTTTTTATACTTGTTTCCCTGTCATAGTCTAGTTTGACGTCCTTGACCCTTTCAGATAATAACACTGGTTCCCTGCTTCGCTAACATGGAAAGATAAGCCGTATATTTCAAAGATATTTCTGTATTTAGCATAGTTACAGTGCAATAGCCATATGGATGCCTGATTTAGTGGGCTTTTTCCCGGTCTACCTTTATACGATAGTTTTGTTAGTTACATAATATAAGATTGTGCTTGCCCACGTATGATATTGATGATCGTGAACTAACGATTACATGCATTCTGAATCTGACATTAAGTCTGCGTCGGTATCGCGATGACTGTCTTCATTCGGCGAGACAAACCTGTCATATCAATGCGCGTGTGCGCGCGCGTGTGTGTGCCTATTACAGTTTGCTATCCAGATTGTGACCTATGTAACCAAATAATTACTATAAAAGTTCTAAATGGAATATAGTGTTCCACATAAAGAAACAATTAACTTCTCCTGATAATAACGCACATACTTCCAGTCAGTTAAAGGATTGTATTGTCGATTTTTCCTATTTACGACAGGCTTTGGTATAAATGTATTGCAAGTGTGCTGAAAGCTCCGCAAACTAAACTATATTCCTAAATTACGCTGCCATTCGTTTGTAGGATTGTGTAACCAAAAATGATTCAAATCACAGAATGGACTGTTCCTACTCTGGAATGAAAAAGTAAGTTTATTCACTCTGTAGAGTAAACATAACACTTTTAATTTGATATCTAAAGAATTCCTGACTTCCATCTTATTGTATTAAAATAGCTAGAATTAGCACTTTACATCTAATAAAGATGCTATCATATTTACTGTGTGTGCTAAATGTAGAAATTAAAGTACCCCCAGGTGCTGGATAGTCGGCGATAGATATTTGTACTTAGTAAATTTGAAATATCTTTACTTGATACATTTACCGCAGTGGGCCTAGTTAATTGCTTATCGGGCTAGTGAACTTTCTAAAAATTATGTACTCGGGCTAGTGGTAAATTGCTAAATTGTTCGTACACCAGACGACAGTGTTATATCATTTATATGTGATACAATTAAATCTAAGTGATTACATTTGTTGAAAAGGTGAAAAATAGCAGATATTGTTCTGAAGCTCCGCTTTATATTAAATTTAACAAAACGCCCTAAATGTGAATGAAAGTTAATGTCAAACTTGGAGACTAAAAGTTAACCTACATAAGTCAAACAGTATTTTCAGACAGTCATCAGAGCCAGCACAATGTCAAATTTGGAAAAAATAATTTCTTATTGGGCTAGTGAACATTCTAAAAATTGTGTACTAGGGCTAGTGGTAAATTGCCATATTTTCAACAGTCCACATATGGCTCGAGCTAGTGCTTTAGAAATTAGTTCGAACACTGTTGAAGTCGTAAATGAATTTGAATACTTTGGACTATTATTCCTTTTACAAAAGCAACATTTTATATCGCGAAACAACCAACGAATGCAATGTTGAAACGAGCTATATTTACCAACATATCTACAAATTGACCTCTTTAATAAATTAGTGGTCAGCTTTTATTTGTCCTCCAATGAAAACGCCGTATTTCTGCCCTTTTCGCTGTGCTTAATTCCATAAAACGCCAAAAATCTTTACTATGTTCATATAGTATCGACGGTTCTATAAATGTATTCAAAATGGGAGGAGACATTTTATTGCGTATGCGTATTCACCGCTAATGACACGGTCATGTAATGTATATTTATATCAGAAATTGAGCATGCGCTCTTCTCGTGTTAAAATCGATTTAAATAACGTTGATACTTATGAAAAAATACTTTTTTTTCATTTGAACATGTCACTTCGTACGCGTCAAACGATGAAGAACTGGCGAGATTAGCTGGCTTTTTTAAAGAGGCGCAGTATTATAGAAAATATCGCCAAAATATGAAAGTATCCAGAATGAATAGAATGACCTTTAACATTGCATAGTAAATACATGTAGGTCAAATAAACCCGCCCACTAAGTTTCGCTTCGCTCCCGTTGATATGCATTTCTAATTTCAGGATGAACACTAAAATATACTTAGAAATACTCCATCCGCACATTTCTCAACATTTTTACATAACATTTACTCATAACATACTAAGTATTTATTTGTTCTGCGTATCGCCTTGTTGATACAAAAAGCTAGGTCAAGTCAAATACAACCGGTAAACTTAATTGATAATTACAAACAGGCCACTCTCTGCTGCGCTCTACTAGAATGACTTACTGGTTACAGAACATAAGTCAGATTAATGTGTGTATGGCGTGATATGGTTCGTTGTTCCATTATCTCAGAAATGTCCAAAGTCGTTTCTTACATTGTTGATAACTGATTGCACGTATTATTTTCATTCATATCATCACAAAAAATATTAAGAACGTTTTTATAGCAAACGACAACAAATAACGTTCACCGGTGAACACAGATTTTGGACAAGTGATTCCAATTTTAGCTTCCTGAAAAAGTCATTATATACGCTCGTATATGATTGCAGATTTATGAGAGATCAGCGCGAGTAATTATTGCCAAGGCGCTTCCAAGACAATATCCCAGATTGTCCTTTGGCGATTGAGGGATGACCTGTTTCCTTTGTGTGTTACTCATATGTTTTACAGATTTGGGTTCTATTATGTATAGATTGAGTCTGTTAGTCGTCACGGAAAGGATGGGACCAATTATAAATTCGAATTATGATATTTAGATTCCTTATAAATTAGATTTTTACTTTCACACAAAAACATCCTTGATAGAAATTACAGTGAATTTATATACACTAGAATTATCATTAGGATTCCAAAAATATTCCCGTATTTTGAAAGCCGTAATAAGGCGAAGTGTCTTTTGTGAATTTGATATTTCCCGAACTGCTTGAATCATGTTCGTCATTCTCAGAATACATACATCTCTAGGGGACATTGTCATGTCATAGATTTTGGACGATTGTCTCACGTGTCTCATTCCTATAAATCATGCTAGATGTTAAAACACACGCATATATAACCTGTTTTTGTATTTAAGTTTCTCTCTTTTGTGTTATTTGGATGTAATATATCAACAAGGGACATATACAATGATACTACTTTGCAGGCTTCCAGTTATATAACACTGGAGGAACTATGAACGTTTGTCAAGTTTGAAACAAGCGGTCATAAATCGTATGTTACGAGTACCTTTAATATAAAAACGAATGTAAGCTAGGCGATAATGATTCAGAATAATTACACCTGTCAAATAACACGTTTCTTGTTATAACGTGTATACATATGATTCAAGATGCTGCCAATCGTTGATGCTCTGAAATCATTGAATGTGTTATGCACTTGACTTTTGTTAAATAAAAAAGTATATTTTAATTTTTTCTGTGAGTTAAAGTTTACGGTCGTAGCTGTACTAGTTCAGATACATTGAATGTCTAATTGTGTGTATAGATATCGAGTCATTTAATTCTATCATTTAGAATATTGTATAACTTATAACACTAATTCAATAACACGGAAATGCCATTACAGGAATATTGTATAAATACCAGAAGGTATATTAAATTGATCTCTCCCTAGTGTTTAATGGTCTTATGTAAATAAAAGTACTGTATTATATATAACATCATCCATCAACGTCCACTACATTTCACAACAAACCGACGTTTCTGTATTATAAACAGATTCATATTCTATAACACCTGTTCCATGCAGACTTGGAACGACCTTCATATTCGCATTGATTTCAGTATATCATATAACAGAAAACAGAAATGAATGATCTTAGATAAAAGCAGATACAAAATATATAAACAAGCGTACATAAAAATGACAATGATGTAGGTATATATCTCAGTCTTAAAGAAGTGACAACAGTACAGTATGTTCACGTTTTGCTCGGGCACACATGAGCTTGGCGTATACATTGATTTTTTCTGTTTATCTTACCGCGAATGGCATGATAAACACGAGCGAAAGCACATTTTTTGCGGTTGAAAACCGTGTAGTATATTACATTGGCTAAAAAGACAAATCTCTAACGTAATGTGCATTGTATTGGTACGATATGATACTATATAACGTGGTTTCAATTATTGAACCGTAAACATTAGCGATTTTGATTTACTATCAAAATTGAAAGGGTTGAGTCAAATTCGTTGAAATCATGAGACGATAATGATCGGACTCTTAAATTTTTAACTGCTCAGCTTAAAAAAAACACAGGTGTCATTTTCAAATTAATATTGCTTATTTGATGACGGATTTCAAAGCGGGTTTCGGTATTTTGTAGCAAAATCACAGGTAACTGTATCGTGAATAGATTATAAAATTATGGAAAAAAAATATTTATTAATATGTTAACAAGGTATATTTCAACGAAAATTCTCTGGACGATCACTGAGGTGACTTGTTTTTCAATTTCATCAAGGGTTCTGGTGAATTCATGCAAATGAATATACTTTTTACGGCCGTAATCGAACAAAAACATATTCCTGCATTGAAAGCTTTATTTATTTACATTATTTTAAATTCATAACATGTAATTCAACGTTTAAATTTCGATTTTATCTATTAAAATATCAACGTAAAAACTTCATTCTGTCGATGACTCTAGAGAAATCCCAGTGTATTTTGTAACGTTCGTTTTCATTGGCCGGGAACAAATTCTTGTACATACGTCATTTCACCTGGGAAAACCCCTTTGAAATCGGCCAATCGCGCGCGTCATATGAACCAAAATGGAGTCTATCGGGGATAAAAATTAAAGCCGAAAATTTGTTTATTGCTTAAACATTCACATGTAACGAATTTACCAATTGCCATGGGGGTAAATGTGTTCCAACAGTTGTGTTTTCTAAGTGTAGCTGTTCATTATGTTTGAACACAACGGTTAAGACTTAATATCGTCTATTTTATGTAAATTTAGTGGATGTCAAAATCACCTCAGTGATCGTCCCGAAGCATTGATTTACATTTTGTGGCATAACTCGTGAACTAGGCGACGGATTTCTCTGAGATTTTGCATGAATTTTGTTTTAACAATATGTTTATGAATATAATCGATCACTCGAAATATCTTTAGCCAAAACATTTTTTGATGCTTTAAAAATCTTGGGATTTTTGTTGAAATATACCTTGTTAATATATTAATAAATATATTAATAAATATTTTAAATTATTTTAAAAAAAAATCATATTTTTATAATCTATTCATGATACAGTTACCTGTGGCAAAAATGTTAATCTAGGGAACAATGCCTCAGAATTTTGATATGTGTTTTCATTTTTTATCTATGGCGTATTACGTAATAAACAGTGGGGATTTGTGTACGGAATTTATTTAAAGTCGAGTATCTAACGAACCGAGGACGTTATAAAAAACTGAGACACGGTTCATTGTATTTTACATTTATAGTGATATAAAGGGTATTTGTTGTAATATATTCTTATATACAGAGTAGTTACCGTTGTTCATACGTGCGATATTGGTTTATAGAAGACCAATCAAAAATAATATTTGTTTCAAATCTCTTGCAATGCACTTTATACAGTGGGTTTACTTTCGTATAATTTATGGTTTAGTTTTTAAATCTATAAATTGGCGAAACTTGATTTGACCTGATATCCAAGCCAAGTAACGAGAGGCCCGATTCTACTCGGTGAAGTTGGGTTATCTATGCCCTAATGTTTGACTCAGGCGGCATTGATACTCGAGTCCCTAGCCCTGAACACAGTAGTATGACTTACACATTCATAAATGAAATTACCTTTCTGTTGTTCTGCACCGTTTATACAGCACCCAAGGATAAAATACATTTTCTAAATTGTTTTTGATTCTGGAAAAGTGTGCAATGTCAGGCGGAGATTATTTTGAAGGTCTCACATGAAGGTCATCTTCTGGAAAGTAATTAAGCTAAGTTCAGATAACCCACCAATGTTGCCAGTGCTTTTCAAACGCTCCTCGTAAATTTGAAAAGGTGATTAACAAGTTATTTGTGTTACAGGTGTTACCTGGAGAACGTGCTATCAAAACATACAACGTAGACACAGTCTGCTATAATTTGTTTGAAACATCAGGCAAGATTTCTCGAATGAACGCCAAAAATCAATCTTTGATTATTGGAACTGTATAATATCATTAACGGTATATTTCGAGTTGAAGGGAAAATTAAAACTGTTTACCGGATTCTTTCAACTAGATATTACCGATAAGTCAGAAGTAAGAAAGTCGCTATGTTGAGTACGTTGGAAGTGCATCTGGGAATATCCGCTGATACGGGTAGGTCTTCTCCGGAATATCAGGTAGATTTCTTTGCGATCACGCGTATCGTTTCGTCTTGTCTGAATTTGTAGTAAGCGATACGGTCAAAATACCTAAAGTGGACATATCATAAACGGTATTCATCATTAGTTGGACACATTAATCTCCATACTAATGACAATGTTCAAGCTTTAAATACACTTTATCAATGCTTACTAAATGTTTTAATGAACGTACCAGATATGTAAATACATGTAGCCACTGTAAAATGTTGGACTTTATCACATTAAAGCGTGCAACAAGAAATTTCTTTACACGTTTTCAATAAATAAACCTATTAAATACTGAAATCTCGTTAGTTAATTACAAGTATTTCCGCATAAACATATGTCCACAGGTTGAGATTACCAGAAAGTTTACAATCTACATAAAAATTATGACTCTAAATGGATGCTAGTTGTAAATTATTTAATTAATTGGATGTTATCAGGCTGAAATGTTCCGTCACGAACTGTTTTAGATAGCGTCATAGTTTCTTTCCAAAGTGATTAATGGCTTCACATGACAAGTTTCTACTTTTATTACTTTGTTTCTTTCTCTAACGTGTATTCAGTTCGATCATTTTAAATTTTCCAATTAAACCAACTTGAGGTAAAATCCTTTTGAATTAGTTAGGTTTGGCGGTGATACGGAATAAATTCATCGGTATTTCATACTTAGTGACGAAATAAAGCAAACCACGTGACTAACTGACATAATATAACAAGGTTTATTCTGTCACTTGCTTTATTAGGCCTAAAACATTGCAGAAACTGGATAAACAAAATAATTGAGTGTGCTTTTTATGTTATGAAATAAGAAAACGCTATAGACAAAGTTGTTATATAAACTCTCTTGAGTTTTCATTCCAACATTCCAAATATAACGATTTATGGGACTATTTTACTGTCGCGCCATGTTGTAGAGCGGTTATGGGGCTGGAAAAGTGAGGCATTACTTGCGTTTTTATATCCAAAGAAATGGAATTGTTCGTCTCATCTTGTTGTCGAAACACGATAAATCGAATACATGGTTGGTGCCGATATGTAGAAAGTGTATCCGGTGATGCTGCGAAAACTGAATATATACATATTATTATCGTATAATCTGCTTATGAAAATTTTTCACTTCTGTATAAAACTTTTTCGTTTGATAACTATCATAACAATTGGTGTAATTTCCATCGATTACGGATTAATAATGCACCATGTCTCTGATCAGTGTGTTGACTGACTGACTGGTTTTTGTTTGATTATAAAATTAATATCTTTTGTAAATTTTGCGCACAAGAAGTCACATGTGTTTGAGCCGTAAACCTCAAAGAATGTTATGTTTCCAATACCTCCCGTCAAGTTTTCGTATTGCAAAGCCTATTCCTATGATCAGCAATGCAACATGATTGTACTCATCAAGGTTTGTATGATCGAAGTTTTATGTTGAACAATAAGTATCCATCGAATGAGTTACTTACAATAGAGGTTCTTGATGAGTTCAAGAGGTTTCAAATACTCCCTACGGTGTTCATGTTCAGACGTCATTGAAACGTCAATTAATTTCACAAACCTATATTCTTTTATCGCCAATGCAACCGTGATTGTGAAGCTTGCCATACGCATCAGCGTAAGTATGAGTTCATATAAGGATGAACATGTCCATAGCCTTATTAGTCCCTATGGTCTTATCTGAAAATCTTTCATCGATTCTATCAAATTCTACATAAAAAGCAAACAAATGTTGCGATATAATGACTTGCATTCGAGCACGATATAACGACTCCATAAACCATACTGATACATCGTATTATGCGTAATCAAAGTGCTCTCTAAAATAATGATCATATCGTGAGTTTATTGTTAATACAAATATTTGGTAATCCGATGAATTAAAGTCAGATATGGTCTGATTGTACTGGATACGCATTGTGTAGATGATGCCATTCTACTCTGGGAAAATTAACTCCACATAACTTTCATTTAAACTGGTGAAATGGATGTTGTTCACTCCGTGAATGAGGCGATAATTTCTCATCATAGCTGATGGCAAATGATACATGACATAAATGTAAGTGATATCCAGTAACTAGTGCACAATTAAAACTACTTCAACAGCTGCAATGTGGAGTTTGTCAGTCAATTGTGTATATGATATGTTGTGACAAAAAATCTTTCAGAAAATTATCAATACATATTATGTCAAATGTTTCATTGATTTTACGAGGACTGTTTTCGTTGATATCTTCTTATTTCATATGAAAAAAAGTACGCTGCTTACTACAAATGGATTAATATTCTTTATTTCATATAACGATTCGTCCACTTTGAAAGTTGAACATTAGACAGAAAACGGTCTCGTGATACGAACTCCGGTAACGGCACATATTCTCTGTGACGTTTAAGTTCAAAACATTGCATGTGAGAGCATTATTCGTCTAGTTATCTAGTTATTCGTCTAGGATAATACAATAATAAAATCAATTAATACAATGCTATTTTGTTCCAAAGCGAATTTATAACGACATTGCATTAACATATTAAAATGGTGAAAGTGATATAAATTATACGAGATATTCCAGGAACTAGTAATATCGTGATTTGTTTCATGAACTTGTGCCTGTTCATATTCGAAAATAGTCAAATAATATCAGCATTCCATTGGTGTCTTTCAGAAACATCACGAAGAAAATAACTTTACGATTTATGTCATTTTATAACAACACGTGGGTAGATGCAAAAACAACACGTCGGTAGATACAAAACAACACGTTGGTAGATACAAAAATACAACGTGGGTATATATATTCTATATATACTACATTATAATTATGATATTTCTGAAATTATGAACTGCCATGAAACCATCATTATGGTACAAAATTTAAGAAATTATTCGAGTATGGTAACATCAAAGGCAGTTCTTTATTAACGCAAATGAAATTTGGTTTGATTATTGTTATGAAAGCTAGGAGAGTTAAGTATAATATACACAATCAAACTTGATGTTTCATCGAAGAGTGCAATGGAACAGAAAGAACGCTCGCGGTAAATCTCTTTCTTTAAATAAAAATAAAAATGACACCTGCGCAATGTTGCGGTAATTGATCTAAGTTTATCAAAAGACTTGAACGAAATAAACGAATATTCACTCTTCTGAGAAAATGTGTTTGAACGTATACTCTAATATCATTTAGGTTGATTGAGGTATTAGATTGTGTGAGTATATCTAATTTGCCTCTGACTTAGGTATTTAGAAAATTACTGTAAAGTATTATGTTCGTAGCTTTTTTGCAGATGTTTGCTTTCTTACATTCTGGTTGTTTAATAGGTTATTTAACCAAATTTATACAGCGTGTGCGAGTGCATGTTGTACATTTTGTACATTGTCAATACTTAGCCATAGCATTCAAATAAAAAGTATAGAAACACAATAATGTAATATGACTTACACAGAGCCTTCGATAGAAAACTATACGTCAGATTCTTGGGTAGGCTCTTCATCTTAGACCGTTTTGTAGAGACATAGAAGGTTGATCAACGCCGGTAAACCAGACATTATAACTGCATTATATTGAAATAGACGGATTCATTGCAATTTAATAAAGAAACTAATGGTCAACTTATATGACACTTAAGCTCCACTAACATATTTCAGTTCATTGTAGATTTGACAACCTATATTATGAACGTCAATCATAACTTTTACAGACTTATGTCTGGTGGCTGCTAGGTGGCTGCAGTCAGATTATTTAAAAGATAGAAATGTCTGTGAAGCAAAAAAGTGAAAATGTTGCTCATTGTAAGGCATCTGTGATTATTAATATTAAGACAATCATATTGGTATTAACGGCTGTCTGATTTGTTTCATTCGTACATAAATAGCACAATCGACTTGTAAATTAGAGTCGATATAAAACAAATACAGATTTGTATCGTTACCGTAACGGTAGTGAAATCGAACCTTAAACTTTCATTGTCAAAATTCACGATATAGTGTGTCCATTCGTTTTCTACATGGTTCAATATTTATTTAAATAATTTATGTTTTTATCATAATCGGGCGTAGACGAACTGTTAATGCATGTATCTAAATAAAAGTATAAGTAACACCGTCAATGACAGTTACTGTATGAAATGTGTAAACGGAAAGGACTTTTAGACTAATAATAGTGTAAAAGGCACGCTGATATACAAATGTACACCATCATGTGTGTATACCATCATACCTTCGTGTTCATAACTTATATTATGAAAAGTTATGAAGATACTCATATCTGTCCCCAAACACGTTCGAAGTAAGAGGCCAGTGTTCGAGGTGTGAATGATGTTAATCGCAACAATTTTATTCAGGATCTAAAACAAATGACATTTAGCATTCTACAGACATTAATTGCACTAAATCTGTGTAGTATCACATTATCCGTTATATCATATCTATTGTAACCAAACCCAACGTTTTAACAATAATCTTTATAGAAAATTAACAAATCAAAAAGCATTTTAATTGCGGCATTTAGGGTAATAACGTGCGTAATTGTCTACGTAACTGGACACATGATATTGCGAAACTTTGCCAGTTTAAAACATTTTATGTTTAGGGTAAAATATCAGAGATTTAATGTTGTTGTCGTAAAATAAATCTTTATAGAAATACAATGACTTAAATGTACTCATTCAGTAAATAGGAGAATTTGTCAACATGTTTAATAGGCTCGTTTCTGTCATTACCATCTTGCTATATAAAGCTGGGCGTACAGAAAGGGAACTCGTGTAGATGACATCTGATTGTTTTTGCTATGATAATACATGGGAAACATAGTGCTTAGTAAGCAGTTGCAATAACGTACAACAGTATTACACGCACAGACAAGGTGCGCGTTCAGTCCCAACGGTTTTATGAAAAATAAATCATTATTCATCGATTGAACACGGGTGCTCTTTATAGTAGTTGTTCTGGATCTTAGATTGTAGTAGAAAATATTATTTTTCCAGACCTAAAATTTAATATATAGTTTACGCATTATCTAAAGCTCTTGAAGCCAGTGCGTGCATGATCATGTAAACAACTTTGTGACGTGATAACTGAATGTATTATATTAAATAAGGTTCCACTACGATCTGTTTACTAATTGAATGTTATCAAACGATTTTTTCTTTTTCATTGTATGTTTCAAATATCATCATTCAGAGAGGTTTTTTTATTTACCAGCCGCCGAAAAGAAATGTTTGAAACATGATTTCTTCGGTCAGACTGTTTTTAATAACGCCCTCTCAGAAATGTGATATTCAGGTAGTAACACCCACTTTCGAGATAAGCGACTGATTTTTATGATTCAAGTTAATGAACTTATCACAACATTTATCTCAAACAACATGATCTTGATGTTTTATTTAACATCCAATATTGTAGAGAGATGTAACTAGAAAATTGATCAATTAATTGATCATCTGTCCACTGTGGATAGGTTGGACAATTGCAACTAAAGTAGACGTTCAATATCCAGTCTTAAATGATAACAAATGTAACAAAATACTTCTTTGGCTTCACCATTAAATGTCATTAGTAATTAAATAACCGGATCTTTAGATGTTTGTCCCTTGAACTTTTCTTGTCAAAAGAACCAAATTTGTCTAATGGCGCCATATCAGATCATAACAATATTGTTTTACAAATCTTCAGTGAACTATTATTTGAGATCTCAGAAACTCTACCTTCAGACATACAGAATCCTATTAACTATTTAAGTTAATTGAATACAAAATATTTCAAAGGTAGTAATTGTGTCATTGTCACATGACGCCTTAACAACTGATGAACCTAATCGTCAGTGTCAATTGGATTTCTTTTCAAGCGTTTACGAGAATATCTAGTCTTGAGATGTTTGATTTTAAGTTAATAACATGTCTAACATACATCTTAAGACTGTTTAAAGTCCCATTAGCTTTTTGCTATACGAAATATATGCAAAAAACAAACAATTGCTGATATTATCCCAAGATAATTATTACCGACGAAACAAGCCCCTTTTCTTCTAAAAACACTCATTTCACTGTGAATTTTGCTTTTGTAAACTTGAAATATGTAGAGCGCATGACGTCACTTTATGCCATGTGCATAACTTTACTGCGGTAAAACACAGCTGTTCTATAAATAGTATTTATTTCAATGATATTGAAAAAGAAATACGATAATGGTTCCGGAAACATTTTTTCTTGCTATAATGTATGCACGCGAGGAAAACGCCCCGGATTCCTCTGTTATAGGACAAATACAAACTATTACGACCGATAAATTTTATATGATTATGGGACTTTAAAGCATCATTAAAAAGTGAAGTATATCTACACATCAATCTACCGTCACGTTAGAATGGATATTTCACCATAGATATTTGAAACTTGTTGATACTGTTGAGAAACATCTGATCAAAGATCCATCACTAGATTGGTGTTCCATCTGTTCTTTATAATATACTAAAGTAATAAAACACGCCACGTTCTTGACTTAATGTACCTGGCCGAGAACATTTCTAACATAACAAACATATTTTAAGCTTTTCTGAAGAATGTAGAGACCCGCCAGCTCCTTGGTCGAGTTGTTAAGGTCGCTGACTTCAAATCACTGTAACCTCTCACTGATAGAGGGTCGGAGGTTCGAGCCAAGCTACTGACCATGTCTCTTTGTGTGTGAGAAAGTATGACAGTTGCTTACGGAGGATGGGAGTCTAATACTGGTTCTTCCTAGTAGGAGCGATGGTTAGGTGAACTGTCCGCCTCATATGACGTAAAACCCGATGAAACAAATAATGAAACAAAGAACTTAGACACTCACGTTGCTGTGTATGAATTTGATATTAATTGATACTGGATTGTAGCTTAAAAACAACAACCTTTTTTTATCTAAGGTATATTTATAACACAACACGCACACACAGTAGTGCTGGTTTTATTTCCTCGATTGATAAAACGTTCGATAGAACGGAAATTATTTTTTAGCCAAATGCTTTGACATGAATGACATATATATCCGGTGTAGTTTTATCTGCAATTGGAACGTCAATCTATCGATAACTCGCCCTAAAAAGAAACCAACTGAAGGACATTACCTTAAATCGCTTATCTTACTGTTTAGCAAGTAAGAGATCTTTTCTGGATGGGCAACAAAGTACTATCAAGTGCTATAGACATAGATATGGAATTGCAATACCGTTAGGTTTATAAATATTATAACAAAACAACAGTTCAGTGAGGCGTGAATGACGCACTTCTGATACTGCCAACTGGCTGTAAGTACGCGGCCTGTTGATTAGATCAACTTTAATGTATTAAAAGATCGAATGTTGAAATAACATACCTGATTTGAAAAGCGCCCTTTTCATATGAAATTACACATCAAAAGGCACTTACAGTTTACAATTCACAGATTATATAAACACATAAGCTGTGAAATGAAAATATGCTAAAGTTATTATGAACAATAGGATATAATTTTATCACATACCCGTGCCGTTTTGCCGTGTCGTTAAAACGGTATGGCACGGTCGTGCTTATGGTATGTAAATGAGCCGATTCACATGAATTTATTCCTACGCTGTTTGTCAACAAAACATAATGGCTGACCTAAATTTCGCAGTGGGCCAATCGGTACAAATTGAGATAAAGGGGAAGCAATCATCATGCAAAAAGTTTATCGGGGATTTGGAACATTCTATATGGTTAAAATGAATGACTTTGACGATGAAGCATAGACATTGATTGGTACATGTTTTTCAAAATTATAACTTCACATGAGTAATGTTGAACTGATTTTAAGAATTTGAGTAAGCAAAGACACTGTTTATATCGTTAAATATGTTCCTACATTTATTATTTATGATGTTTCATAATGTAATTATTGTTTGTATATCTGATTAAAAGGCCTTTTTACGCATGTTTCAAACAGGTATGCTGGTTTTCGCCGTATTTTCGGGGTATGTGATACAAATAATATTAAATGAGTGTGGAGTCCGTCTTGAATGTTTTGAACTCGTGAATAAAACAGTATGAAGCTCACCAGAGGTTCGCTTCATTCGGTTTTATTCTACTCGTTCAATAAATTCAAAACGGAATCCATACTCATTTAATATCCTCTAATATATCTATAAATGTGAATATATTTGAAACAACAAAACAATTACATTGAAGTAAGATGTTTTATACACTAAACTTAACAGACTAAAATCATAGATGGTTTCTGGAATAAACCCAAAGTCACCGCTTCTCTAAGACTCTAAGTTCGTTTAATAGTTCTAGAATATGGAAGCAGTTTGTTTGCTAGATGGAAACGAAATTTCGATTGGACCATCCAGGACTTCATAGTCTTAATGCTTGTTCACTAGATTCAAATTATTGCTTCTTAAAGCACTTTGTTTACTACAGACTCTGGTGTATTTATATAGACTAAAGAGAGGTCCATGCTGACTCTTTTGGTTTACCATATATACTCAAGTTTACGTTGTAAGTATGTTGTGTCACTGAGCTCCTACGTGAATCAGGAACGGTCTGAATGTGATGGGTTTTGCGTCTTTGTCTATAAGCGCTGGGAGTTTCCTATTGTATGTGGATCAAATACTTGTATTCTTCATTAAAATCTGGTGAATGCTTAAACAATAACAATTGAAAGGGACTATCAATGTTGAAGACTTATTTTCATGGGAACGGGTATAGAAGCATTTGCACTTAGAAGCATTTAAATTACATTTTCAAAATAAATAGTTCATGTAACAGTAGTATTAACAGTTTTTTTTTCAGAATGAAAATCACATTTACTCATAAACAGGGCAGACCGGTATTAAAGATACCGTAGAAATTAGTTATGCCTTTGAAAACATAATAATTTAACTATTTGCTGAAACAGCGTGACGTAGCAAAGATCACGTTCGTAATTGGAGTGTAATTGCTTCTACAATCTCGACTGTAAATCAATAACAGCAGATTAAAATACGCCAACCACGTGGAGCAGATCATAACATACATTGCCATTGCAGAGTATACTTCGGTGTATGCGATAGTGAAATACTTCAGGCTTAATATTTTATATGAATAATAAATCCGATTTCTGACGGGACTAGTTCATAAGGTGATATTCTTTTCTGAAGGAAGGATGTCTATGAGTGTGTTACCGATATATTACAAGAATAGAAAAATTGAAAAAATATTTCAGTGAATCGGATTTATATGGGACAGGCAATTATTTATACGATGTGAATGTTTCTTATTTCTATAAAATTTACTGTTCTAGCGGAATCAAAACCTCAATTAATAAAAAATACCTTTGAAGAGGAAAACGTCATTGTTAACGATGGGGTGTGTTTGTGAAAAGATAGACCGTGGAACCAAAATAAAGAAAGCCACTCAAAAGGCCGACAATAATCAAAATCTTCAAACTTTAACAGAATCACAAAAAGAACTTATTCGTAATAATTGGCAGATAATAAAATGTCACGTGGCTAACATTGGAGTTATCACTTATGTCAGGTAAGCAATTAAAACACAATTCTTACTACAGTGTATGGTTTACAATAATCTTCGGTATTTCAATATCCATGGTCAGTGAGTCATTAAGCATTTTGGTTGGATGATAATTAAGGATCATAATTAACGCGTATTGTGTTGAAATATAGATCCATTCTTCAACAATGATCGGGTGTTAGAGATCTTAGATTATTCAATCAGCCTTTCAGGCCATGAATCTTATTGATAAAATGATACCAGGAATGAGATTTCAACGAGTATTATAATAATTATAAAAGTCGCTTCCATTCTGTATCAGTTGTTGCTATAGTATACCATATGATGATCCTCACTCAACAGATTGGAATATGATTTTTAAGCTTGTAATTATTAATAAGATCTTTTAATGGAATATGTAATAAAATACATTAACAATCTGAATTAATGATCTTTTAACATGTAGTAATTATGTTCTGGTATTATGTTATTAATATGATCTTTTAACACGTATCATTATGCAAGAGTTTTTATTATCCTATTTAAAGCCACGTGTATTTTGATTCTAAATACTTTAATTCTATGTAACGTATGACATTGTATCAAATAGTAACTGAAAACGTGCGGAAAGCTCATTATAAGTAGGGACTTTATATTAACTCATATATTTAATTCAAAGGCAAAAAAGCAACAATTAAAACAATAACACATTTACCTATGCGGTGGTAAAAAGTCATAATATTGAAAATCTAGTATTGTTCCTTATTAATTGTACTTGAAAGATATCACAAAGAGAAATCGGCCAATACATCTACTTATCTTTTTTGTAAGGTCACGTGTTGCCAAATGTTAAAACGTCGAACGCCCAAGTCCAGAATTCATGTAGCCAGTGTATGGTCTGCGAAAGCTGACGCCTGTCTGATTAAGTCAATTTGTAGAACATTTGGTATAGGTATAGATGCCGTGTTTCGTGCGTTCGAACCATGTGCGCCACTGTGCGCCGCTTGTGTTATCTGTGATGATTTGATTGAAAACAGTGCGTCTTGCACCATTCGTCATCCGCTGCTGATCAATCACGTAAAGACATATGTGTATTGTGTTCAGATCAATGTTAGTACTGTTAGATAAACCAGGGACACTTCATACCTGAACTTCTAGATGGCATATAAGACGTTGCTGTTGAAATATTGTCACAAACTAGCTTACAATACAAATGAAAAACAAATGTAAATAAAACAGAATATGAATTGATTGTTTTTGGTAATGCTCAACAGAACCGTCATTGAATGTATGAACGATCGCGAAACAAAATAACAAATTTTATATACATTTGTAAGTTACATACATGCATATAGGTGATTTCCTGACAGAGTATCAAATCACTGAAGTCAGGCTAAAAATAAAAATATATCTGTTTGGATTGCTCCGACCCAGAATTTATGCACTGGGTAGGTTAAGGTAGGTAGGTAGCACTTTTATTTGTTTTACTATGAAACAATAGTAAAAATGACCCCGCCCCGCCCCAAAAAAAATATTTGATTTGATTTTATATTTTATTTGCTAGGATTTTCGTGAGTAGGTAGGAGCACTCAAAACAAACGTATTTTTACTTTCAGCCTTTAATATTATATTGACAAAATACAGCAGTTGTCAACAATGAACGTGTTACAAACTTATAAACTTGATAATTGTTATATACATGTATAATGAATGAACCACGTTTACCAGGTTCTCGTGAATATCTTTTATCAGGTATAGTTTGCTAGTAAGTACGAACTGATTCATTATTCATAGCAATACTGTTATAATATTGATTTGATGCATCACGAAAGATTACCTCTAAGTCGAAATCGCATGTTCAGAACAATTGATCGAATAAATGTTTTGATAAAAACGTTAAAAACGTGAAAGATTCCCTAGGGCTTGCTATCATTTGACATTTATTTAGTCGATGTTTAATTATATTGTTACGCTACATACTGCTTGAGATTAAGTTGACACTGTAACATGCACAGCTGCTTATTTATTATCTACATTATATTGTATCAGCAGCTGGGAAATATCACTATAACATAAGTTTACAGCTGTGTGATTGTGAAGGACAAGTGGTTACATGTACCAGCAAATCGCTGTATAAGTAATGCAAAAGATGAATGTTCATAGCATACACAAAACATATCGATTGACTATTTTTTTCTTTATCTTATTTGGCAAATTGAGTATGCCATATATACGCGTATTGTTTATAATCTCCAATAAAACTTAATTATTTTTGTGTCAATTAAGCAAATTTACTTTATTTATTATTCCAATGGATCTGATTATTAAACATTTTACTTATTAATGGAATAGAAAATAGCAAAAAAAAAACTTCGTGTTTATCTGTACTTGATAATGATTTTTGTGAGAATGAAGTGAAACTAAGTATAGGTATTTCAATTATCGCTAACCGGAGTTGATAATTGATTTCAAAAAGCATCCGTATATGACTTTATGTTTTATGAACCAAGAACGATGTAACTCATAATTTTAAGAAGCAATGTATTGAAACAGCTCGAAACCTTTTCACCACCGAAAAAAAGTTAAACAAATTGGATTGTTCATCGTTAGTGGTAGCAATTATCTAAATTTCTAGTAAGCAAAGCGCAGCATCTGATGCTTTAATTATCTGATAAGCTTATCCGTATTCCAGCTGTTGAAATGTTATAAATGCATCTGCGACAGGGACGTGCTCTAAAACATAATTGAAGGTCTAAAAATAATTTCTAAAAAAATACCAGAGACTTTCAAATTATGAAAGTATACACACGTATTTAAAAATTATGCTAGCCTTTAAAATAAGTACTGTATAATCATGTAAACATCCTACTTGTATAGGTGTTACGAATGAATATGAGGTCTATGGATCCACCGGATTGTAATTAGTATATAGGCCTAGAGCTCTATAAATGAGATTCACGCTTACCGTTTGTTCAGTTTGTAACATCTTGTTTAAAGTTCATTTCCAGATTTTATGATCAGCGCAATGTTCATTTTATGATAGATGCCGCATCTTGCTTTATGTGCGTAGTCTGATGAAAAAAAATTAAATTGTATGAATCAATAGTTGCGGCGGAAACCGGCACACATTATGTTTCAGTAAGTTTCCGTATTAACCCCCACCACCCCAACCCACATGATGTCATTTACCTAGCAACAACCAGAAATCAAATACCAAAATAGAACATGAATTATTGACCACGTAAATTACCAAGCAACCTCCGTTGGTTAGTTTGTTGGTCCTATGATGTATTAACTTACTAATTTAGCATTCTGAAAGATTACTTTCATGCGCATTGGTAATCAGATATCGTGTCTAGCATTACCTAACAAACATATTCTTATCTACATATTAACAACGACCATAATGTTTCCTCAAATGTGCAATTAAAACGGTATTTGTGATACTACACCATATATTAATAGAACCAGATTGTGATCGTTACAATATATTTTATTCAAACGTGTCCGGGTTAATTACATGATAAATATTGACAATGTGCCTCTTTCACTCATTGAACAAAAGTCACAGCTAAAATATTCGTGATTTTACTAGAAAGCTTCTTCTGTCAATAAAACCAGTTAATACCGATGCTAAATATGCGATAAAACATTCACCAGGCTAATATTTACACATAAGAGTATTTCCTGTACCACTTACAGAAACAAAACGTGCTGTCAGAGTCTGTAAGGATTCAAATGCGCTCCAATGAAGAATCCTGTTACAAATTGTCAGTCGGCAAGTGTTTCCCTTTGTAATGTATAAGTCATGTATACGAAGTATTGAATGTATATACATGTAATTATGTCAAGTGGTTTACAAGGCAGTGCATTAACATCATTTTGTTTGACATGTGTGTATTTGCTCTGAAACAAACATGTTTTTTAGTTCATGTTTTCTTGAATATATAAAAAGTAGCATAATAGTAAAGCAAATGAAATATAGAATAGTCCATAAAGATCATGTTACTCGTGACTGTATGATAATAATTTTTGTTTGTTTAACAAAATTGAAACGCATGACAAACATCATCCTGTTAATTCTATTGCATTTATTAAAGTAGTTGTTGTATTGTAATATTTATAAAAGTTTTTTTTATAAATAGTGATACACTCTAATATATGATATCAAGGACAACATATTAGTCATATGTAAAAGTCATCCAAAAACCAGACTGCGAACGATCGTTGATAATTCTTTCAAGCTGTGTTGAAATATCTCTCATTACATCGCTCCCGTACCACTCAACATAATTGGATCTGATTTTTGTTTTATTTTAGCATGTTTGAAAGCCGACCAGAGTTGATTCACATTTTCTCATCCTTCAAAGGCCGGGAACTGTCGGACCTTCAGCAAACAGGACTACTCAGGCAGCACGCACTCAGAGTCATGGCGACCATTGATAAATGTATCAGTCGACTCGATGAACCAACAAACATGCAAAATATTCTTAAAGATGTTGGAATACATCATAATCGTTACAAAGTGCCTGCTGAATATGTTGAGGTGATTATCAATGTGATATTTATCTTTTTGCTGCTTTCAACGTAATTAAGTATAATTTTCCACAAATTAGCTTATCATTTTGGAGTGTGAACATTTTGCAAATTATACAACATTCACTAATAGAGTTGATATTTTTTCTAGATGCACATGATTTTATTTGGATAACGAAAATACATCTCTACACGTCAGCTGCCTGCCAAACATGTCATGTCAGCACTGTGTCTTATAACTGGATTACCTTACTTTGTTGTGAGAATATGTCATGGTGCGACATTTACTGTACACATTTTCATGATTCCTTCTACATTCCCAGAACCCTTCGTTCTTTTTCTTATACTTTGTAATAATTCTTCTAACTTAAAAGACGAATCTCATATTAGAACAGTCATGAGTCTTGTACGTGAACCCGATTATACATGCAATACGTTTGTTATTACATTTCAGGATATCTTACCACACTTTCTCAGCGCAATCAGACCTCACATAGGAGATAGTTGGAACGAGGAATCCTCGAAAGCTTGGACAATACTGTTGTCGATAATTGTGCATTACATTAAGGACGGCATGAACAATCCGTAAGACAGCATGCTGATGACATTAAATACGCATTGTCAGAAAGCTTTAGTAGGATGTGAACTGTGTGGTCGATGCAAACAATGTCAGGACAGCTTAATGATCGCGATGGTTGAAAATTGATGAGATTTTCTTGTGAATTGGACCACCGGGACGCATAAAGCGATGAAAAGATTTCATTTTTGATATGATTTGTTTATTTACGTTATGCATTTCGCCAGCGATTAATCCATTAAAATCATTGGAGAGTTGTGTGTAGGTTTGGCACGCTGAGAAATTGTACGGACATTAACGATTAGGAACGATTAAGCTATTTCATCACACTTGACGTGTCAGGACGCTTGTCTGTTAATGCAGCCTTGAAATCATTTACATTGACTTCATTGATAAAGCTACTTTAAAATAATAATATATCAGGCTTATCTAGTTGTTGCTGGCATGTGTATATGAATCCAATTCTTAACGTAACCTTTAGAATATTGAATGTTTACAATGAAGTTTATAACTATTACAAACATTCGTTGCCATAATCTTAAAAGAAACACCGATTTCTTTCCAAAACAAATTATATGTATGTGTCAGTTACTTTGTTGAAACGGCTCTCCACTTTATCCAATGAGAATTCATGAAACATTAGGCAGATACCAAAGAAAATGTTACCTGGTTCAAGCGTTTGTATACCAACTTTGTTCCTCGCACAACATGGAAAGTGACATGGTATAGACACCGTGTTAAGGTATTAGGAAAATCACATGAAAGTATTTTGTAATAACTTGGTTTAATAGAAAAAACATGGTAGAAACTTTCATACAAATACAAGTACCACATCTAACTAAATCACCAAGGAATACCTCCTGACTTAACGTTATACCAAGAACTACGTCGTTTTCTGTAGTTATCTAAGATTATCACAAAACAGCACACATCTTAATTAATTGAAAAACAAAAATGTCTGTAAATATTGTGAACTTTTGACAAACTTAGCTGAAACAAGGCTCGCATGCATCTTTCATCAAAAATAGTGTTGCTTTTGCTAATAATATTTTCGGTCGTCCAAATTAAAAATATGTCAGTGGAAATTCTAAACCGATTTTTGAAAAGCTGTTAGCTTACTTGTTGAAAATTGTATTAATTAACTATAGAATATGGCAGCGGTTTCATAATGGCCGAGCTGGACATCCAATCAGAATCACAGAATCTCATATTAGCCGAGGTTTTTCATAAAGGCCGTGTTTTTTTTCATAAAGGCCGAGTTTGTGCTCATAATGTCTTGGCGAACTTCATATCGGCCCTGATTTGAAGTGAAAACGCCGCCTAATATTGTATTGTTAATGATTTAACATAGTAAATACTTAGGTTTATGTGTTTGGCATATCCTAATGATTTCGAGAAATAACAGATTTAGGTAGAATTGCATTTGCTTTCATATTTCTATCGGATAAATTCCTAATCTTTTTTGTACCAGTTTACCGTACATTCAAAATATATTGCATCGTATTTATCAGCAATCATCGTGGTTATAAAAGTGTAGACATTTTGTTAAAATAATAATAAAAACTATCATGTGAAACTGATATGCGAATATTTACAGAACATATTACCCGGATGAGAACCTCTATTGGTTATTGATAGTCTCATTTAAATCTCATAGTTGTTTAATGGGAATCATCGAATTTATACGTTGTGATAGAATGATAAAATTACAATGTTGAACTAAATGACATTTCATGAAAGCAATTTACTCGTATAAGGAAATAGTCTGGAACAAATCAGTAATGAAAGTGGTATTGCATCTAATGGACAATGCAATCAAACACAATAGAATAAAGATATTGTCTGGAACTATACGTTGTATCTGAATGTATTATTACACAGTAAAAAACCCTGAAAAACCGGACGAGTCCTCTTCCGGACTAGGCCAAAAGTCCCGTTTTCTAAGAACCGAGAATTCCGGTTTCAGAGAACTTTAGATAAAATCCGAAAAAATATTACTTGAAAAAAATATCCGATTTTCAGGGAATTTCGGTTTTCAGGGAGTCCAATTTGCAGGGGTTTTACTGCTATAAGTATACAATACTAGCACATTAAAGGGGCATACCCTACAACTTGGTGCATTTAGAATTAAAGCAAAATGATGATACATTAGAAGCTTGTAAAGAAAAAAGCCGACGAAGAAAGTTTCAGTCAAAAATTCATCCAATTAAAAACAAAATCATAAAAATATGTATTTGTGACACATACATTTCGTCATGGACATTTTTGGGTGGAAGGGATTTATTATTCATAGCTATGTTTTTTGCGGCTAGTACCTAAACTAGTAATTTTATAACCCATGTTCTTCCTGCTATTATCCATTATATATTGTTTTACATATACATCTAGTACATTTTTACACTTTCACAGAATGTTTGTCAGTTGTAGGGTATGCCCCTTTAACCGTGACTAATTTCGGATGTCAAAACATATACCAACCATTAATCTATAGTTATGGACATGTGACCTAGCTGTAGGCCTACATAACTTCCATATTCCGAAAATATCAAACTGTTATTGACTAGTGAATACCAATATGGCATTCTCTCATTGAATATTACATCATATTCAATGGCTCACTAGTCAACAACTGTTTTATTGTATGAAAAGTCTTTGATTTGAAAACATACCGATTCATATTGAGTCTTGATGAATTTTTTTTATAAAGTTTTTAACGTCAATATATCAGTCATAAAGGAAGATGAATATATTACAAATAACAACTAATAATTTCGGATATTGACCTGATTCTGTTTTCGGACATTCCGAAATTATCATTAAATACGTTGAATATGACATTTATGTTGTACGATGGATCAGGCTTTAGCATAATCAAAATATGTTTATTTATAGATTATAATAATAACGATAACAGCTGTTTATGACACTTAATAGTTTATTGTAAGTTTCCATCTTGAAGATTGTCTGGCGTCCGTCTGAACCTGAGTCATTTACGTCTTACAGACACTGTTAAAGTTTGTGTTACATGTATGTGCATGCATATTACTTTATTGATGGTTAGAAAATATTGTGTGTGTTATAGTGAATGGAAAAGATGTATCGATGTTCACCGATCATATTCCCAGACTAATTCATCAATTAGTAAACTATTAAGCCTTAGTTGCAGTTACATAATTATAGATGATATGTCTATGTTTTATTCGTCGAAAAGTATATTTCATTTAATACAAAAAATGAATATGACTATTACAGTATATCATATCGTTCATAATGAATTATTTCGTAAAAAAGTAATACTCATATGTCGTTGAATTGTATATAACTTTTATGATGTACACAGGTTCTTATAATAATAAAATGCTGTTTAAATTCAGTATTTATAGTTTGTATGTCTCCTTTTTGCACCTGTTACAACAGTTCGAGCAGTTTACAGGAAACTTTAGCGGAACGGAAATAAATGTCGACTTCTAAAAATGAACGATACGCGATGTGGTATTACGCAAGAGATTCAACAAAGCATGTTCCACGTCATACCGTCAGGTTATGTTCTTTGAAAAACGGTAGCTCAGCCTTCCATAGCCGTCATTCACTCAGCGCGCATGAAGTTCTTCTATAGTACTACGTTTATCTACAACCGATATGCAACTGTTAAACTAAATCCCGTAATCAAGTTCCAGAGCAAGTCAATGTAAGTTCAATTTCCATGAGTACTTTCAGTGCTTTGATTTTATGCAAGTCATAGATCTATTCTTAGTATACCTTTATTGATAGAATCAATATCTGAATCATTGATCTATTCATATCATTGCATATATAAATCATCGACAGCATCACTGTATTAGTAGAATCAATTTTACTGTATTTTTTAAACTGAAATATGCATATTTTGATTTATTCAAAGCAAAGGGGATTGTTACGAAAAAAATCCTAAAATATGTTATAGTATTACATTGTATAATATATGAATAACATGGAAAAATCTGTTTTAGGATTTTTTTTCGTGAAAATCCCCTTCGATTCAAAGTATCGACATACTCTATTATCGGATCTATTCATTCTATCGATTTATTCGTATTTTATTTATCAAATTAATCAAAATATCTATCTATTCATATGTCCATTCTATTCATTGTATTATTACTATTTATTATCATGCATTATTGTATTAGTTTCCACATTATCGGTTAATTCATAGTATTGATTAATTTACAATGCTTATATTTTATCGATTAATTCACATTTATTTGATCGATCTTTCATTTTATCGAGCTATTCATATAACCGACATATCTTCAGTGAAAATATCAACATTTTCTAGCTAACGCCCTAATATCTAGAACTGTCTGAGCGCCGTATGTGATGTGCAAAGGAAAGCAATTTATATCAGGTAATTAAAGTGAAGTAAGTAAATATCTGTCACTCATTTATGAGAAGTTTCAGACATAATCTGCTTGCCGATGAAAACAGTGCATTGATTTCCTGCATATTGTAGGCCCACGTCTTTTACAATCAAAAACAGACGATATAATTACGTCGGCATGACATTCATTTAATTACAAACTTAACAACAACACACCCAGGAAGACTAAGGTTTAGAAGGAAATACACACGAAGCATTTATATCCAAAACTTGATCAGAACAATATTTGACACAAGTCTTATTTATAACCTCAATTACCTTTGTCCATTTACCAAACAAACGTGTCTATACAACAAACATACGTATACGCGTGTAATCTTCCCAGAAAGTACTTCCAGTGTTTGGAATACGCAGGTTTTATCACTTGATGATATTTCATCCGGTGTTAGCCTTGGTTATTTTTTGTTTGACTAGTACCAATACTAGCTGCATTAGGAGGAGCCAATGGAATGTCGTAGTTACGAATATTATATTATACCAGTAACGTTTTATGCTCCAGCAACATCATGTGTACCTGTCAGTTTGTCACTATGACGATATGCTTCGTTATTGTTGTTTTATGATAGTACAGAACCAGGAGTCTGAAATCCTTGCGGGCACAAGTAATAGGATGATGATAGACAGGAAATATCATTCGTTATTATTTTACTCATTCAATAACATTTTCTTTAGATATTATTTAATTATTAGAAACAATTATTTTAACATACATTCTTCATACTCCAGTTCATATAACTTCATAATGGTTCGAATTAAACAATTCGTTTACTAATCCAATAACGTTATGGTAACTTAATTAAAGTGTATAGATATCTTAGATAGAGACTTTCAAGTTTTACTGTACAATACCACAGTTCAAAACTTTTTTTTGTATTTTTTTATTAACTGATAATAATATACATAGTACATAATAAGGACATAATAATATCATTATATAACATTTCAAGATGTTTTTTTTACAGCATTTTGAAAATCATTGACTTATGTAACAAGATTATCTTTTTTGGAAATACTCGTATATAAAGAAAGATCTAAGACTTGGGTCGGAGTTAGTTATGTAAGAGGAACAATTAGAAAAAATAACTAAACAATAAAAAGAGGGGGCAATGTGGAGCCTATGGAAAAAACGTTAAATATCATTAAAAAGTTTAGAATATTACCTGCGTTGTGTCTCTGTCAAAGCTACCAATGGAGCCCAAAGTTTGTCACATTTGTGTGTACTAAAATATTTAGTTGCATTATACTTTATAATCTTATAAGTTAAGGATAATTTTCGTTTAAAAGACTCACTATTTGGGACAGACGTATTCATTTTACTTTGATAAATGTCATGTTCAAAACTTGCTTAATATAACATTTTTACGTTTTACCGGATATGTTCCCATGCAATTTTATTTGTTTATACAAAGTAGAATGTTATCTCTAGAAATGTTATCAAACTCATTGAAGCAACACCTGATGTACATTTACTGTTCAGGTCATCACGGTGCAATACCACTATTCCAGACTTTCGTATAATGTTTTATAGTAAATGTTTTTGTGTTCTCATAAAATTTTAATGCTTACTTGTGTCTACAAAGTAGAATGTTTTATCTAGAATAACTTAACAAACATCTCGAAGCAACACCTTAGAAGATATATTTACTGTTTGGATAATTACGATAGGTAAATCAGATCATCGTTTCATTAATTTCCGGTCATAATATACGGCTTTAATATCAACAGCTTGAATAAAAACGAACCTTATTAGTTTTGAATCGAGAAAATTATCTAGGAGGAAACTATATCTCCTATATTTCGTTCTAATTCAATACAATAAAGTTGCTGCGCACAACGCATTAAATACTCTCATTAATCAGCCGTTCTTACATATTGAAGGTACAAGCATTAAAAACAATGAAATAATTCAACGTTCACTTGTATCTAAAAAAATAATTCCAATCTAGACATCATAAGCATGAAAAAACATTTTTCATTTCTGAAGTTTTTGATATCGTAAACTTGAAATGTCATACCGGTCGGTAAACAACGCATTATGATATCTAACAATGCATTACTGGTATTAGACATAGATGTAAAATGTTAAGGTCACATATATGAATTGAATTAGTTTCTTTGAATTCCAGTAAAACCGTGATTAACGTCAACAAATTATCCGAATATCTGGTTTTATCCGAAAATATCCACAATCCCGATTGTGTCCCTTAACTGCATATTTACAACGAATCCCGTCTGTACGAATTGAATTCTACCAATACCTGGCCCCGAGATTTTAAAACTTTTAAAATCCCAGCTCCAACCTCAATCTCTCAGCTCAGGGGAGGTCCTAGGCTCAGAACGAAGTTTTAAAACTTTTCGAGTTTGTTCACTGCTGTGCTTTAATTTAGTATGCGGCACAACTTCCATGTTGACTTTTTGCTTCGATTATCCTTAGGCTAATGATTTTTTCGGGCCCAAGCATTTTGAAAACAAATCAGGGTATGTAAAAAACATCATATGTCTAAATGTTTACGTATCTTCAGTTCCTCCAAGCATTTGATTTACATTTATAAACACATTCGTGATACAGAACACTTAGTTTTGGCATTGCCAAGTAAAACAACTTACCGTTGCAAACGATCTTAGGATTATACGAAATTTGATACTTAAATGTTGTAGCTAATCACGAAAGATCATCGGAGACCAATGGACGATCAATTAATGCCCTCTGGTCACATTATGATACCGTCGTAATGGCATTCTCTTGTTAGCGTGCCAATGTTGTAAATAATCCAATAGGCTGAAATAAGTCGGACTTGCGATATACCATTAAGTAAAGTTACACCTGAACGACCGAAGTGATCATATTTTGTTCCTGAGTTCAACATTGCATTTACATTCAAAATGGCGACATGGTCCATCCAACAAAGTTTCCAATGTTGATGTGTTATCTGAAGGTTCAGTTCAGGTTTGACTTCCAGATGTTGTCTATTTTATTTTATGCTCTACATGTCATTCCGGTTCTTTAGTTAATACCAGCCTCTGTAATACTCATCATTTTGTTTGAAATCCTGAAAACATATCCAAATTCACTGAGATTTAAGGATAAAGATACTGCGGAATCATTAATTTTCGTTGGGGATTTAATTTCGTGGATTTCGTGGGTCGGCTCAGCCACGAAATCAAATCCCCACGAATTTAAATGTAGAGGTATTGATTTTTTTTCAAAATCAAAATCCACGAATTTATGTCCCCATGAAATAGCCATTTTAGTAAAAACCACGAAAATTGAGCCCAACAAAAATAAATGAAAATACAGTATACAAAATTATTCTGGTTTAATTCAAGCAGGTTTATTTATACATGTACATCAAACAAGGGACCTACAGTCTGTTTTTCTATAATGTTTATCATTACATGCAATGCATGCTGCATTGGAATAAACAACGCACTAAATGTTTATTTTATGTTATAGATACATGACGATTAAAGTTGATGTTCGTGGGTATTTTTAATACTAGGCCATTGTAAGCCAGTAACTTCTTCATGCAATATCTTAATACTGACAATTCACATTACATTTCTCTTTTGAAGTCAAACTAGATTGATAGACTTTTATTTTCCTCCAATTATGAAGAGTATAACATTTGTACAAGAAATCATATGTATACAAATAATTTGCATAGAAGTACATTTATATACAAGTAAATATGAGTAATACATTAATACATTATAATATACATGTCCACAATATATATGAAACACCTTTCTATTAAAACGAAAGTAAGGCCATAAATTAAACAGTATTTGAGATCATAATATATAAGTATTACTAGTACTGTCCCTTATAACATTCAATACCCTATAATTTATAACGTTAACTACACTTTGAACATTTATCTTAGAACACTAGAAATAGCCTTACTTAATGAAAAATGTACGAATTCGTCAGTATTGGTCTCTGTGCTCAACTTAAGGAGATACACACATTGTTCATAATCATTACTATGAATGAAACGTTTATATTCGTTTATGCCTTGACTATTCAATAAACAAGTCCATATGTTAAACTGCTTTGTTGTCCGCATTGGACAGTGACATAATTTATGAACAACTATATCTTCTGTTCTATAGTTGCATAAACTACAACATTGTACGAATTTTCTTGACACCATCAGACCAACATTATTGACAAGTGTTTTACTTATCGGAAGTATTTTCGGATTTAATTTTGCTATATGCCATAAAGGGGAATAGCCATTCACAGATATAACATTCGTTGTAATACAATATTGGTCAGAGTCTATAACGCGTTGTAAAATAGCGTTCTTATTGCGTTTTACAACATTTAGTTCTATGATTTGTTTCCATTGTCTCTTCGGGGGAAATATTCCATCCATAACGTATTGTTCCACGTAAACTATGTCATAAGATCATATTTTTGTAATATTTTATAAATGTCCGGAATAAATCCAAGAGACTGGTAATCTATATCAATATACCTTAAAAGTCTATTATTGAATAATGCTTTAACCAAGTACCGGGGATTAAGCTTACACATCTGCCCAAACAGTTTTAGTTTCATTGTTTCAAGAATTGTAATTATTGGTACAGCATTGATGGTTGAAATACAAAAGTCAGTTGACATATTTCTCTGGAAACCTTGCATATGCTTCAGGCAGAAGTTCTGTGCGATGGAGAGTCGTAATAAGTCGCTTGGAGAATTGTTATTCCAGAGTGAGCCACCATATAAAGCTTTAGGTATGACTGTTGAATGAAACAGCGTCATCAAAGTAGATGGACTAAGTCTATCCGGTCCAAAACCTTTAACACATAGGTTCATATACGTACCTCTAATCTTCATACATGCATCGTGTATATTAATATTGGTTGACATATATGAGTTACATTCAATACCTAGATGAATGTATCTGTCACATATAGGTACCGAATCTGATCCAAGAAAAAAGTTTTGTTGTCGAATTGAGTCTTTTATTACATATAACAATAGCACATTTATCTGGGTTGTAGAGAAAACGCCATTTATTTGCGTAGCGGGAACAGATCTCAAGCATATTATCCAATACGACACTAAGACCATATCGTCAGCTACAGTGGGCGCGGACATGTTAATGTCATACAGACACAATACATTTCCACTTTCATGTAGTTCGGATATTAGACCATTTATATAGACCAGGTAGCACAATGGTGAGGTCTTGCCACCATGGCGAGTTCCCTGACATATCGGAAATGAATTTGACAGTTGTCCTTGGTATCGTACGCAACTTGTAGAATTATGATACATATCGCGGAGTGACAGAAGGGTGTTTGCGTCGATGGTCGGTGATGATACGTCTCCGCCAGAATTTAGCGATAACAGCTTGTACAATAGGCCGTCTTGCCACACTCTATCAAAAGCTTGCCGGGCGTCTAAGAAGCACAAATACACTGGCGAAGAGAGTTCCCTGGTATAATAAATACATTCACGTAGAGAGAAGCTTGTCATTATACAACCTAGACCTTCTTGAAATCCACCTTGTAATCTATTTAAACAGTTCAAAATATTGTCTTTACATCGATCAAGTAAGATCATTTCATACATCTTCAAGATTGTTGACGATAATGTTATTGCCCTGTAGTTATTCGGTTCGTCACGCCTTTTTCGCCCACCCTTGAATAAAGTAACTATTTCACCATCTTTCATCTTATCTGGAATTTTTCCGGACCTCAATATAAAAGTGTATAATTTAGCGAGAGGTTCCGCAATAACATCTTTACAAAATAAAAGGTGTTCATGGGATACATTATCCGGACCACTCGCCTTTCCCCTTGATAAAGTTTTTATATGATTAATTATAGATTCGGGGTATACAGTCACATTATTACAAGGCGATAAGTTTCTAAATGTTTCGTCGACTTCCTTTTTCACAACTAATTCCCATTCATTTTCGAAATATATTGATTTTGAGGGGCTGTATAAGTCCATTAAGTATTTTGCCCATTGCTCTACTATGTCATCCCGGCTCCTATACGTTTCACCATTTAATTTTATTCCTCTTCCAAAATCAACACCATGTCCACCTTTCCTGGAATTAACTGTCCTCCAAAAGCTCATTGTATCATGTTTTGCATCATACTCTAATTTATTGTCAAGTTCTGATATAAAGTGTTCAGCACTCTGTCGCATCACTCTCCGAAATTTAGACTTAGCTGATTTATATTGCTTATATAATGTAGGTTATATAAGCAATATAAATCAGCTAAGTCTAAATTTTATATTGCTTATATACATAATGATGTGACACTCGCGGCCTCCCTGCACGGCACCACGCATCACGTGATGCAGTCATCTGTCCATGAAGCATAGCAAGTTCCTCTGTCCAGAATGGCTTCAAATGACGTCTATGTCTTTTAATGGGAAAACACTTCTTAGCACATGTATTCAAAGACTGATATATTGTCGAATATAACTGATCAATATTATTATCGTCATAATTAATGGTAGATAATGAGTTTAATAAAGAATTTTGATAATGCATAATATGTTCATTCTTTGCATATTTCCAGTTTATACAAGTCTT
Source organism: Lutraria lutraria (assembly GCA_964023205.1). Lineage (NCBI taxonomy): Eukaryota > Metazoa > Mollusca > Bivalvia > Venerida > Mactridae > Lutraria > Lutraria lutraria. The sequence continues at coordinate 25,291,478 of OZ026847.1, forward strand.
ATGAGCAATATATTGACTCGGTTGTATAGTAAATTTAAAACAACATAATATTGGTCTATGTCTAGAGACATTTAGACAAGCATCATCGGCAATTTCACAATGAACTACACTATCATGTAACTCAGATGGTATAAGTATATAATCAATCAAAGATGTATATAAATCATCATACGATACATAAGAATTATTTGGACCTATGCATGAATCAAGGGTATTAGCTGCAAATATATTCCAATCATGTATGAATGTACATAGTAACCTTTGTCTATAAGTAATAATGCTTGATTTAATATCGGCATTAAAATCACCAAGAACAATAATATCACCTTGATCATAGTACATATTAAAAACATCATATAATATACTAATACTGTCATAATATTTTTCATTTGAATGATTAACACAAGGTTAGTATACTTGAAATACATATATGTATTTGCCTGGGGAAATTTCAAATTGTATACCCACAATTCTATCACTGTCAATGTTTAATGGTGTTATCATGTTATCATATTTCTTGTTCCATAAAATAGAAACACCTCCTCTACCGATCATACGAGAGGACATACTATATTTAACATCACAACAAACAGTATAATGATTATAGTCCACAAGAAATGTGTCCATAAAATGCACATTGCTAGGCAACAGCCAATGTTCTGATAAGCCACAAATATCAATGTTACCGTCATTCAATAAATTAGACAAGTACGCATCATTTGACATAATGCCTATATGTTCCATGTCATCAAAGTAAAGTCAATTAGTGCCATGACTACATAAAATAAAGCATTCATATATAGTTTCATTTAAAACAAGTATCAGTCTATGTTCCCACGTATCATACCATCGTCACAATTTTGTTTCTGTAGTCGCGCTACTCTCGTGAATCTTGGTGCAGGTATTCCATAGTATTGATTGTCCAAACCACGCCTATTGCGCGTTCTTTTATAATTGTCCCCGACCACAGAACGACTCCTCGCATGTTGACCTTTCGGGTTAGAATGTTGTTATTTCACATAAATATACATGAATTTTACAACACTATGACTTTCGTTTTGTATAAATTTGATCTCGACTCACAGTTTACATAAGGTATTACCTCAGCTATAAGCTCTTCCCCATTTAGTGAAATTTTTCTGTTCTTCGCGTTGGTCTGGTTTTGAATTGATTGGTTGTGCTCGGCAGGTAGGATTTTTGTAAGTGTACGTGTGTGCTTCTGGAAACCGTTTTCTGATCTTGTATCGTACGTGTCAATGCCCAATCCTACATTTGTTAAGCCAATTGGCTGCGTTGTCTAAGCATTATTCCTTTAATAGGATTACATTGTATTTTCGAATCTATTGGCAGTTCCCTCGAAATACGCTCGTACATCAAATGGCCACTTTTCGGGATTCGCTAATTCAAATATCACACGATTTAATTTTCCTTCGTGACATTTTTGTCTGACATCGAATTCAGACAAATGCGAGAAAACATGCAGGTGTGTTAGTTTCTTACCAAACATGAACAGAAGCACGTATTCCAATTATTATGTCAACAAGTCAGAATATGATCTCATCGTGTTTCCTTCCTTACGCAATTCCCCATGTGACATTCATATCAGAATAATCCATTCGTAGATGTTTATCTTAGAAATGGATATGTTCCTAATTGTTTGTAAGAAGTGTTAACTGCCATTTGTATCTATCAAGTGTACTGAACTTGGCTCTTACTTTCTTGCCTTTGTTTACTCGCAATTATACAGATAAGGATATTCGTGAGCTTCAGCATCAGTAACAAATGCAGCTAAAAAATACGCGACCTGTTGTTTGTTTCTGTTCCGAAAAACGACGTACTTAGAATGTTTTGGAAAATCAGTTTGCTAGCGAAAATTCAATCAGATTTAAGGTATTAGGATCCAAACACCCAAGATTCGAAAGGTGGTTAAATCTAATTTCTTTGATATCTTTTAAAATTTGTTATTTTACAATGTTATAATGAGTTTGATCACGCATCTTTTTAGTGATGGTTTACATGACAGAAAAGCCTATATTCTTCTATACGGCTAAACACTGTGTATCATTGATCAATAAATAACCCTAGGGTCAGAAAATGTTCACATTTTAGCATTATTTAGCCAATTCATTCCTATAAATCACTTAATAAAAATAAACACATTTTTCATCCTAAATATGTTCTAAGAGATACAAAAATATTGTTTAAAGAAAAAAATAAAAGAAAAAAAGTTTGTCCCTACTGAGGTTTGAACCCACAATCCTCACTTTCAATGCTATTGAGTTTTCTGAAGTTACGTCTGTGTTGTTGCTTGTGGTGACATTAGTTTGTGACAATATAGTCTGTGTAATAATGATGGATGACTTGCGTGAATTATAATGGGGAATCGGTTTTTGCTTTCTGTCAAGTTATTTTCAAAACACTGTACACATGTAAAGACATTCAATATGGTTTCGGGATTTACTGTATTTGAATATGAATGCGCTCATTGAAAAACAAAAACCAGAAAGGTACTGGGTCCAGTGTTCCTCTACTAATTATCTTAATGTATTCGTTCATGACTTCCCACACCAAATGTGATCAAGACGACAATAAATACTGACCGCCAATATCGCCAAAATAAAACGGGTGCCAATATTAAGACGTATACAATATGGTATTCACCTTTGTCTGATTAGTCAAACAAGCAAGTATTATGATTATTTACATTATGAACGACGCCCCAGCAGCAAATGGATTGAATAACAGTGTTTAATGTGCACCAATAGCGTACTAATCAGTTCACTTATAAAATAAATGCAAATATACAATTAGATTAGTTAGCATTTAAGAACACTGGTCCTATCAAACACTAAAAGAAAATATAGTTTGCTATTCTCTGTTTTACCAGCAGCATGATATATGTTTATAATCATTGATACTATTTGCAGTCCCGTCCGCTTAAATATAAATTGGTAGAATGTTTGGTATACGAACTACGTAATTCTTAATTTGAACCTTTGGTGTAGCACATGTTCTCTATGATAATTGAACCCTGGGCATAGCATATGCTCTCTGTGATGTATGATCCCTGGACAGCATTGCTGATGTTCTCTGTAATTATATGTTTGAACCCAGGGCATCCGGTGGACAAGCAACATTGCAAGTATACAGAACAGCCAAACTATGGCTTCATAGACATGTTGGAAATTTTGCAGACGTTTCTGAAGGCAGAGCGTACAGGCAATTGGGGTTAAACCTAACATTTTCACGTATGCTTCCATAATTCGCTGCAGCCGGAAACAATTGACATCTGTATATTTGCAAATAATTCATATAGGTAGAGATGCTATTTTTAAACATGGTTTAAGGCTGGATATCATGTGCGTAGAAGCGACATAATACTGGGCAGGCTTCTCGATTGACTTAATGATCGAACAAGTTTTGATACGGAGTGTAAAAACTAGCGGGGATTCTCAAGAGGTAATGCAAAGGTAATGCCAGTTTGTATCTATCCAATATTCCAAGACAAGCACAGAAATCAAGCCGGAAAGATGCAACTTGGTCATTAGCCGACCACGAACAGCATAATTGAAGATCTGGGTGTATTTGATGGTGGTGGCTCTCTTCTGCAGAGAATTCCATGGAAGCACAGCAAAACATGGTCAAATTTCCGCTTCATATTCTGGACACATAACCAGAAAATATAACGACACAGTAATTATATTTGATGGATACAAATCAGGTCCTTCGACCAAGAATTTTACACATATCATGGTATTGTAGGATCTAATGTTGACTTCGCGGAAACTACTTGCGTTAAAGTGACAACAGAAATGATTCTCAGAAATTCCTAAAACAAGCTAAACTATATCCTTATGGGTAACTTACTTTTGAAAATAGGCTGTAACGATTTACACGCAGAGGACCGACGTACTAACTTAGATGTTCCTATCGTGCGAACAGCAAACGACTGTTTGAAGAAGCGAGAGTGAGAAGATGTGTTGCTGTGCTATCGTGTTGATATTGAAAGCTGTAAAGTTTCCCTTAAAGTAACGCATCGAAGATTATTTAAGTATGAGGAATACCAAGACAATTATTGGATTGCCAGTCTGTCCAATACAACCATACTGGCATACTGGCTGCGACAGAACATTATGTCTCTTTGTAATCTAGGTAAAGGAGTTGCTTTTAAGAATTTGCTTTTTTAATGAATTTTTTCCAATCTTGTCCATAAAAGTAGTACACACGAATTTACTGAACCGGTAGGAGAAAACGCCATTGTCTTGCTGTATTTGTATATACCCGGGCTAACGCTTGTACACTGGGTGTGGGTATAAAAAGTTACTGTAATACTACTGTCAGTACTGTGGTAGACGAACTAGGTATTACACCAACACAATTGTAAAGTTCTTATCAATGTTTAATGCAGATATACGGTATATAGCTCTAACACATAAATCGAATGCTTGGAATGAATTGAATATGTCCGGTCTAAGGGACCAAACACTCTAACACTATCTCTCGTGATCTTGACAAGTACACTACTATACCAACATCCAACTCGATAATCGACTTCAAATATACAGAATTAATAATTTCTTTAAATAAGATCTTTCTCTCACAATAACAGCTGATCGACTGAAAATCGCGTGACGTTGAAGAGTACCAATCACAAAAAGAGCCAAAGTAAATTAAAATATAAAAAGAGACACAGTCACACAAAGCACCAAAAAAGACGATAAAAGCAACCCGGTTACATGTATATATCCGTTTCCACATACTTTAACGTTTAAGTCTGTACTGTTTTCATCTAATACATCGAACTTGCATAGGCAAACACTACTACAATGTGTAATAAGTGGGTGGGGTAACACAATAACTGATTTTTCATGTCTATTTTTGCTACATATTATGTGAAAAGACAGTTTCCCTTTAAATGCATTGAATTTTACTTAATAATATTCCCATCTTACAGCTACATGTATATCGTTATAAAATGACATTGAGTTACAAAACTGTATCGTATAAATTAAAGAACTTCTGAAATACTGACTGATTAAAAAGAAGTTGGATACGTGTGTACAAAATACAAAACAATACATGTTTCCCTTCTTTGATGGTTCTAGACTTTTTTTTACTAATATTATATTTATATACATATAAGTATGATGAATTATTAAGCTACCCTGTTTTATTTCTGTGGCAATTTGTTTGAGGTTATGCTTCTTTAAAGCCTAGACTGACTAGACAATTAATATTTTCACAGATATTCTGACGTTCGTCATCGGTTTTGGTTTCTTTACGATGTAATTCCCTGTCTAATTCTAATTAATCATATCTATCAAATAAATCGACCGTCGCATACACATAATCAAATTACAAGAGAAAATAAAACATAAAAGCCTTAATTTGAAAAAAGGATTTCATGGCAAGACTTCTCTTAACTCTGACTGTATTAGATGTAAATTGATATCATACAACAACAAACAAAGACGAAGGCACGAATGTATTCCATATCTGTTGCTTTCAAGCAATTGTCTTTTTGTCCTATAATTGAGTAATCGCGATCAACATATTAAATTTTCGTAAATACATCCCTAAAAGATTTGTCAAATGATTCACTCGATCGTTCTAACAGCTAATCTTTAAATAAAACTAGGACCACAATTATATAAATTAACATCACAAGGGTGACCTTTGTATGGTCTTCTACTACGAATTTCAGGGATGCCTTGATCACAAGTTGTTAATTCATCAGGTCAATCAGGTGTGCCACATAGGGCCTTCAATATCTACTTGTTTAATATGTTAACTGTTGTTAAATACCATTCTTCTACTTCGTTCGATTGAATAATGTTATGGTTTGTCAATAAATGAGGCCAAATACAGCATTTTATAACTTGATGACACGGAGAGCAAATTTTGTTTTCATTGCAGACGTACTGTGGAATCATTAATTTTCGTTGGGGATTTAATTTCGTGGGTCGGCTCATGAGCCGACCCACGAAATCAAATCCCAACGAATTTAAATGCAGAGATAAGGCATTTCTTTTCAAAAATCCAAATCCACGAATTTATGTCCCCACGAAATAGCCATTTTAGTAAAAACCACGAAAATTGAGCCCAACGAAAATAAATGAAAATACAGTATTTCTTTTGGTAAAACCATTTTTCAATTATCTAGAATGAAGTACAATTAATGTCAAAGTAACCTGGTTTCTGTAGATGTATAACATATATTCTGTCTCCAATTCCATCGATTATATCTTAATTATAGAGAAACAAACTATATTTCATCCCATTATATGTGGCTATATGATAGAGAATAGCACCGATAAAATATGATGCTGTATATACTTGAAGTGCTATTGACTTTAGTCTATTCTATTTTAGATATTATCTAAATAAGTGATGCTTAAAAGACATTAATGAAAACTTTTATTTAGTCTTTGGGGGATTTTTCCGTCACTGATAGAAGGCAATGGTTGGTTTAGATCATCAGTAACTAGGTTATCACATATTGAGAACTACAAGACATATAGTCAAATTGATGTCAACAGAGAGCACATAGGAGCTGTTTGACTAACACGCCGTAGTAATATCTAAGATGAAGCAGATGAGATTACTAGTATTTCGAATGTACTTTCTTTATAGCTTAATTAACCTTCTGAACGTCGGAAATAATCATGAAGCGCTTGAGATTACTATCATAATGAGTCTTCTAGCGGATGTCCCCTTATACCAATAATGGTTTCATCAAATCAGATTTTTCTGATTGTTTGCTGTGAATAAAAGCATCAAATAATTAACTATGGGAACGGTTAGAAATATTTATTTCCTAGGAAGACATGAAGCTTGGCTTATTAGGCTAGCTGATCTAATAATATGGAACTCATATGATTAATGGAAACATTGCTGTCGCATTACTTAAATCACATAGTCAATTGCACCATTAAACATGAATTTAGATATTTGCTTGAAAATATGTACTTTTCAAAATATGGAAATATTGTATACATACATGCGCATTTCTTCCTTGCGTAAATACTTCTAAGTCGAACATAAACTGATGTTTTTGTTAAAGTGCGTACCGTACAGGATACGAACGTTATTTTGTTGGACCTAGGATCTCAAAGTTTAAACAAAGTCGTACAATATACTTTTTTAATCATATGACTTTTTGTGCAGTAATGTGATATCAAATGCGAAAGGTGCAAAGCCCTTACAAAGCTATAATTTAAGATTTCAGAATATGGAAGCCTTTTTAATCAGCTAAAATACATCAGAATTACTCCAACTTTGATTCGGTATAACCAAAGCATTCCATGTTATCCGTAAAATAATGTCATGCAGCTAATTTTCTTCGTTAAATTCCTGGTATTTTTCCTCCGATGCAGACAAGATAGGCTTTTATCTTGGACACATAATACCAGATTAATACCATTAATCTTGAACGATTAGTTCATTTGCCTAACCGTTGTCTGATTAAATTGAGTTAATACAATCGTTATCACATTCATACAACATTTTTACAACATCTATTACGTTATTCATCCTAAGAAAATTACATTAGACACATGTATCATTAAACTATTTGTATTAGGAAACAATGACGCATTAAATGAATAATTCATTTGAATATAATTAATATCTTTATTATGTAATGAGCTATGTTATTATACCTCACGTGATTTATTTACTATATAGTCTTATGTGACGTCAGATGGTGACAATCCTGTGACATTACATTTCGGCCCGCTTTCCAAAAAGAAACATTACTTGTCTCGGGTGAACATTACGTTCTGTCACCCTCCTTTGGATGTGATATTATAAATTAACATCATGAAAGTAATCCTGTAGTAATTGTCTACCGGGCATACAACGGCATGGCATAAAGGCACTCAGTGATTTATTATGTAGGAATCCTACATAATAAATCGCTTAATGTCTTCATGCGGCTCATATTACTGGCTTTTTTAGGTTAGTTTTCGGTAACATCATAAGATATACTCTATCATAAGACATTGTGTTACTTTAGCAAGAACGTGTATATGTACATTGATAATTGTCATTGTACAGAATTTATTTACTACATGTGTGTATATTTTTTAAAAGTCAAATTATTGTCTCATTATGTGCCCCCGTTGTGGTTTTATACATGCGGTTTCCTAGAATTTCCAGGCAAATTTTCATACGACATACGCGCAGTTTTTAAAATGTTGCGTTTTGTCTTTATCAAATTACAAATAATTCATTGATGGCGTGTGAAGTTTTCAAATGTCTTAAACCTTTTTCGTTGGGGTGGTTTTTCTAGCACTTAATATTTAACATCGCCGGATGTCTTAAAATTTAACTGTAATTGAAAAGACCTTACGAAATAGACTGCTACATTGTGAGCTCTAAATATATCCGGAATAACGCTCGGAAGATTTTGAAAATCTAGTTTGTGCCGTTGCAATAGCCCAGTAACTACGCAAATTCTAACGGAAGTCTTGAGTGTCGCGAAAGAAACCTACCTCTAAAATGTTATAATACTAATAAGTAATATCAATTCCGTGGCTGATGAATGAAGTGTTGTTACGCAGTTCACATTTGCTTAAGGCACTATGCGAACCTCTACAACATGTTATCAGCAATATTATATATATTTATAATCATTATTAGAGTGTTGCTAACGTTGTTTTTACAAACTAAGTATGTTATGTACACACACGGACTGGAATGTTATGAAGTTCCCGTCTTGTATTCGTGCAATTTAATAACTATCTGAAAAGCTCGACGAGTAAGCGATCACTCCGGGCAGTAATAATAAGTAATATAGGCTTTTAATAATGAGTAATTCAAAAGTCGACAACCCTTTGAAGATGTGCGTGTTTGTCATACGTTTTTACATTATACTTATGAAATCAGTTACTATGCGGAAAATAAAATATGAGTTTTGATTCTCATTCTCGGTTTCAAATTCCAAATCCTACTGAAGTAAATGGCTTTATACACGTTGCGAATTTCTGAGGCAAGAAACACATTTGTCTTCGAGTTCTCACTCTATAGAGATTCAAATTAAGAAATTCCATTTTCATGAAGTTTCATTCATGACGTTATGCAATGATTTACATGTACATGTACGTTCATTATTTACTAGCATTTTTTGTGTGATCCGGAAACCGTTATTGCTTTTCCTAGGTGTGAAAGATTCATTAAAATTCACAAATTGATAAAAATCGTAAATTAAAAAGAAATGTATTCTAACACACGATTGTACTAATTCATCGATTGAATACAAATTTTACATTTTGTTGATTATTCTAGATTTCTCATTATACGCAAGATATACGAAAAGACAATAATACGCTATAGTTATAATACAGTATTACGTTTTGTCGTCATGTAATGATTATTATAACAGTGTATTACAACATATCAAGTATACCAGTGTCAAATGTAGATACGTTTATAAATATAGACGAAAGACAAAAAAAAGACACATGTCGTGTAAAGCAGCTCTAATATTTAGCTTTGTCACGGCACTTTTCGTATCATAGCTGTTGGTTGTGTATATTAAATGAGATAAGTGGTTCTTAATTGAACCCTTACATCGCATAACACAGAAATGCAGCATCACAATATAAGTGATATAAAGCCATGAACTGTTTTCATGTTGTGATCGAAATTCCACAATAACAAAGTTTGGTATTCATTATGGAATTGTTTGTATCAACTTATTAGAAGCGAATGTAGTTTGTTTATCGTAATTATAGACTGTATCACTGTATCTATACGTGGGTTTGTAATTGGTGTCATTGACGTACCCCGGGATTACAAACAAAGCCACGTGACTAGATTCTCTATAAGATAACGCGACAACTATAATTCATATTGTAATTATAAGAATATGCACCATCATGATGAGGACGATTGATGAAAAACGATATCGACAAGTATTAATTATCTTGGCCATAATTACAGTTAACTGACAATTATTTGTCATTCGAAACGGTAATGACATGTCTGAGAGGTTTACGCCTAATTAATCGTTTTCTTTCCATGACAGATATATCAATGATATGTCTGCTGTTTGTTGTCTACGATATGAAACTGCAGCATGTTGTTCTAAGCAATCCGTCTATTATAGTAAGCAATAACTAAAACAAATTCAATATCTGTAATCTATCCTCGGCGGTATCATATTCATGATGTAGAACACACATCAGTGGCCGGTGATTATAAATACAACGTCCTCTTTTATCGCGTTTGGCGATCCGTTTGATCAAAAGTTAAATACAACATGTAGTAAGCAAAAACTTATTTCGATGTATATTTTAAGATATTTATATACAACGCTAAATTGACTATATATTGTGAACTAAAAGGTAATTCTCAGTAATGGCCCTTTGTTATATCGTTTCATTTTCAAATGATAAATACATACTAGTATATACTTTGTACAGAGATATGAAGTTATGAATAAGGCAATGATGTGCTATCCATGAGGAAATACATGTCCACAATAGAACCGATGCTAATAGAACTGTGGCTAAATTCTTTTTGACTGTTCGATCACTATTGTTTATAATATTTCAACTTTGGATTCACCGTTTGTGCAGTTACTCTGCTCTGAAGGTATAGAGTTTAGACTTTGTACTGTAGTTATGATCCGTTCTCAATCGGATGTAAATGACCATTCTTGTTTACTCCTGTTCTGCTTAGCATGTCATGCCCGCTTAGCGATATGTCACGAGTCTTGAGTTTGTTCATTTGAATGCTGAACTTGCTCGGATTCTTTTAAGTATGTTGTAATGAAGCTGTCCCGCCCAATGTTGTCTTCCACCGCTGATGAGTAATCTTACTGCTGTTTATGAACACAGAAAACAGGAACACTCGATATTAATTTAAACGACAAATAGGCCCTAATTGAACATCGGCACAAAAGCATGTCAAATCGACGCAAAATAAAGTCCATTCGGTCACATTGCATTTTGAATTAATTATCCTTCATTGAATTTATGATTAAGATACAAGGTTACTTGTAAAAGCTGACTTAAAACCCTGTAAAGTTCTAAGTATATCCCCCTTTTCTACTTTATGATGCCATTATTGTTCCTGATGTCTGTATTGTGTTGTTTTTATGTTCCACAGCATTAACAGTGAGTTTACTCTAATGACTAGTTTTATCACTTGATGACTTCAAATGCGTGTTTCATAGTTTATCGACCGTTTTGTTTGCCATTATTATATTCCATATCAAATCTTCGCAAGTTAGCCATGCTTTGGTAGTCGTTTCAACTGACATTGCCACAAAGGTATGAGTCAAGTTGAATTTGGAATGATAGTGTTGTCTAGGAGTCCTGACAAATTGCGTTCACTCTAAAACCATGTATTAGTAAAACTGCATTGTGTGTGTATGAATATAATGACTTATTCACAACGAAAATGATTGTATACTGTAGTATGGTTTAAACATATGTCTTTGAACATTCAGTATGAAAGATATGTTATGCAGACATTGTTGACTACTAACATGGCTCTGGGGATCTGTATCTAGAACAAACAAGTTATAGTTATTTGATTTGTAATCATCACATAAAAAGTTCTTTTCAAATTTGATTGTCTGTTGAAGTTGTGTCATGCATGTATAACTTAAATGCCCAGAAGTTGTATTTAATTTAATACACATTAGATTCTTCTGTTTAATATTGGCATCGCTTAAAAATTGTGACTTGGAATGTCTGCTAGGAATATAAGAACCGTCAGAGATATTAGTTGCATTCGATAGAAAATGGAATGAATGACCTGGTATTAAAGTTACATACCACGACAGTTGAACGAACTAACATTAGAACTTTGTCATGTTTGTTTGGGATGCAATGTCTTTACTCTTTGATAAAATAAATTAAGTTTCGTTTAAAACAAAAGAAATGATCTGATTAAATTTCACATTTTGTTACTGACGTTAGTAATGAAGTTTGTGAGACGAAATACGCCTGGGACGTCTTCCTTATTTCTTGAAGTAGCATTATATCTAGACAAAGTACGATATGAAATGGCTTTGTGCTAAAATATGGTTATTTGTTTTTGTCATACGCCTGACGAATCTCTCAATGACATGTGATTTTGTTGTGAATTACCAAGAGATTTGAACAAGATTTTGGTACAATTTTTAACATTTTTATTGTATCATCGTAAATTTACCCCATTCATCTTACTTTTGTGTTTCTTATGTAATTCTTCTTAATTACACCCTGATGAGACATTATATGTTTGAATTATATATAATATACAAATATAATTGTTTGGTAGAACAAAGATAACACATTGAGATGATATTATTACTAAAGTAATTTAAATGTATTATAGCTCTACCTCACCTTCGCTTCCAATGTTAAGTCGCCTGTACCTGAGCGGACATTCATTTTTGATAAAACCCTGTATATGACATACACAGAGACGATGCGCGTATGTAGTCCAAAAAGTTTGTTTTTTTCGATTATTCAGTTGTTCTGAAAATTTCGGTATAATAATAAAACAAATGTCACATTTCTGAGAGGGCGCTATTAAAAATGATCAGCCCGAGAAAATGATGTTTACCCAAATTATCGATGTATTCATCGAAACATGTTTTGTGGTTAAGAAAACATGTTTCATTGCAAATCCTTCTACTCTGTTATTACAATATAATGTATTTAGCATTAAACCCGGATCTTCGTGGTCCATAAAACTTACATCATTGTTAGGGACAAAGTTATTGAACAGTTTAATAACAAGGCAAGCTGTTATGGATATTTATCGCATACGTCCCTATGAATACTGTTAAGCTAAGTATGTTGGGATTATGAATGCTACAAATATTAAAACATCACTTTTTCCTATGTAGCATGTTGACGGACGTACATGTGTAGTCATCGGGCAGCCATAAATTTACTAAGTGTAGCTATGGTTGCGAAATGTCGGTTTTTATTGCATTCAAAGAGACTAAATAAGTACAATGTAACATAATTATATAACCATATGGTGTACAAGAATGTAGGTTTAATGCTGATGTAATATTATCAGGAGAGTATGTCTATATTTACCTATGTCATTCAGGGTATAAACATAACTTGGGGAATAGAACTTATTATGATCGTGATTATATTTGATTAATTGTATTGATCTAGTTCATATAATTTAAGATCATTTATATCATTATGATGGTTGTATAAGACAAGCTCACTTATTGAACTTGCAGGTAGTAGACTACAGTAAAAGGTACCACAAGCTAGTCCTAACCTCTCTTATGAACTCATATACTAGTAATTAACCATAAATAGTATGTCAATTAATAGACACAACAACATACCAGTGATAGAATTGTGATCTTAGTGATTTTCAAGAACATCCTAATCCAAAACAACCATTGGTATAAATGATAAATTGCATATATGACGATCCGTTCATTTTATATGATAAAAAATATATTATTTAAAGTCCCATTAGCTTTTTGCTATAAAAATACATGCAAAAACAAACAATTGCTGATATTATCCCATGATAATTATTAACGACGAAACAATCCCTTTTTATTCTTAAAACACTCGTTTCGCTGTGAAATTTGCTTTTGTAAACTTTAAATATATAGAGAGCGTGGCGTCACTTCATGCCGTGTGCATAATACGACTGCGGGAAAACACAGCTGTTCTAAAAATAGTTTTTTTTCAATGATATTGAAAAAATACGATAGTGGTTCTGGAAACACTTTTTCTTGCTATAAAGTGCGCACGTGAGAGAAACACACCGGATTCATCTGTTATAGAAAAAACAGAAACTATTACGACCGATAAATTTATATGCTTCTGGGACTTTAAAACAAGAATCATGTAAGAATTATGTACTTCATTGATCTCCAGTTATACTCTACCTTCATTGTAATATTGACTGGATAATAACGTACATCCCACAATATAGCTGTACAAACACGACCCTCGCGGACGTATACAAAATAATTACCTGAAACTCAAAACCCAAAAACACCTATGCTGGATCAAAGCTGTTTATCGTTTGTTAAAAATGACATTACAATTCCCCCACCAAATATTAAGTTCTATTTTGGAGGTACTACAGCCTTTCAACATTTATTATTTAGTACCCAATACCAAGTAAACATACAACGTAAATAACTAGACATCTTACTCCTGTCTGAAAATTGAACCACATTCAATTATTTCCTATGAATAATTAAATATAATCACGATATGATTAATTTTCCTAAATGTAAATATGACAACCTCAGTTGGCAAGAAAATACTGATCAATTTTAATACAGTAAAACAAAGTATAATGTACTATCACATTGTTTATGATAGGAAATGTCAACCAAAAGGCTGTGTAATTTATAACTACATTGTATAGTGATTCAATTTTAAATTGGTCAAATATGAAATTAACATATTTAAGTTTTCAGTTTGTTTTCACATCTATAGACATATAGGCAAAATATTTGTCTAAGAGCAAAAAAACTGGAAACTGTAGCAGTCGCCTTTTAGTCGATTCAACTAAAAACTGAATAAATGTATTATAGTTTTATTCAGTTGTGTTGCCGTAAGATGAATGAAATCTGTGTAAATTGGTGCTGATCATCATAGTGTATGCTGTTAAAATCGTCTGTTCTGTGTATGTTTTTGAGTGATGGTTGCTGTGTTTTTATGTTTAGTTATTATAACGTTATCGTCAGTAATATTTGACGTCGTCATGGTTGGCTGATATAATGATACGTCGGGATAATGGATGTTATGGTTGGCTGATAAGACGTTATGATTGGTCGATGTAACATTAATGGTTGGATGATGTCACCTTATGATTGGTTGCTGCAACGTTATGGTTGGTTGCTGTAACGTTATGATTGGTTGCTGCAACGTTATGATTGGTTGATGTAACGTAATGATTGGTTGATGTAACGTTATGGTTGTTTGATGTAACGTTATGATCGGTTGATGTTACGCTATGATTGGTTCCTGTAACGTTATGATTGGTTGATGTAACGTTATGATTGGTTCCTGTAACGTTATGATTGGCTGATGTACCGTTATGATTGGTTGATGTAACGTTATGGTTGTTTGATGTAACGTTTTGATTGGTTGATGTAACGTTGTCCTTGGTTAGTTTAATATTGCAATATATTCTTCATATACAAAGTAATGTAAGTGAATATGAAATGATTGGTTGATAATATAATAACCAATTTATTGCTCTGACAATTCGTATTATTATCGTATTATTTAAAGAGAGTGTAACATTACTTTGGAATACGACTTTCATATTGTTTGTATTCATTTCATTCTTGTGTACGGTAAAACATGTCAACACTTACTTACAGTTTGTCCTACTTTCTCGCCCAATGAAATGTCCGCATTTCATTTGAAATTTGAAAAATATATCGCATAAAATGTGCCTAAGACCTGATATGGAGAAAATACGTCACTTATTTTCTGTATGTGCAGAAATTAAGACAAACTGTAAATCAGTTATCGTTCATATTTTGAATTTTATGCGACATATCACTGCGCTCCGCTCCGCGTCGCTTGTGATATATCCCATAAAATTCAAAATATGAACGATAACTAATACGTACAATTTTACTTTCTGATTTTTAGGCATTTTCCAGACGTTTTGTGCATACATGTATTTGTGAAATTAATCAAGCTTGATTTTTCGTCTCTTTTTTTCCTATAAGTATTTCTAAAATACCAAATCACAAGTCACGCTTCATACATCTAACATGCAGTAGAGGCTATAGATAAGAACATGATTACTCGAAGAAAACTGCTTGCAACAAATGATACCTTTCCAAAATCCACCAATGCAAACCCCATCCACAATTGACATAGGAACAGTTTACAGGAGGGTTCACCCTTAGAGAGGTCTATAAACAAGCTACTATGGTTTAAACTAGTTCTGTTTACCCGATCTCAAACTTACAGGTAGACTTACGTCAGATCGTGGGAAACAAGACTAATCTATGAAACTGACTGCCTTGAAGAATTGATAGGATGTTGGTTAATGGCCTTGATTACATGAACTCAAGAAAGTAATGAATGAAGTTAACTGGTGTGTAATATTTCATCCTTTGAACATGGAATTATGAATTGTTTATGTATTGACTTGTTTCCAAACGTTCAAAGATTATTTTCAAATTGAGTTCGAAGAGGAATGCACCAGACTAATTGGTTTTTGATGATGAACGGAACACGACGGATCGAACATGCTAACATTCAATAAGATAGATAGATAGATGTACAATGGAGTTGTAAAAATTAATGATAATAATGCACAGCCGAATCGATATACTAGAACCATTTAGACAAAAATGTGAATCGATACAAATTTAATGCTATCTAAGTTAATAATCTGTTGCTCCGTCAGTCGAGTTTTAGTAAAAAACACATACCACTGATGATGATCTTGGTTGTATTTACTGAGAAATCTAACTACAACTCAGGGTAATTAAAGCCCCATTAGCTTTTTGCGGGAAAACTCAGGTGTTCTATAAATAGTATTTATTTCAATTATATTGAAAAAAAAGATAGTGGTTTCGGAAACATTTTTTCTTGTTATAAAGTATGCACGGGAGAAAAACACACCGGATTCCACTGTTATATTACAAACAGAAACTATTAGGACCAATACATTTATAAGCTTATGGGACTTTAATATGTTATTTTATTATTAATAATAAGTAAAATGACGGTCTTATCGTATTCAACATCAAGCTATGAACCAGAAAAATGTCGCTTTGACATTCCCGTCGAGTACTTTTGGTTCCATTTGGTACTTTTTTTGTTTCTTTAAGTTACAAAGAAATTATATTTTTAAGTTGAAAATGTTGATAATTTAGTCAAATTATATGAAATAGTTTCAATGATAAGTGCACTTTCACTAATCACGTTCTAGCTATATTTAAAGTTTCGAACAAAAACCTAAAGAAGTTTCAAAGTTTATTGCAAGTTTCGGGTGTCAAGTGTCATTGACGTTCCTATAAGAGGTATATTGTGCTGCACAGCCTTTGATCTTGCTCTGGGCCCCGTTCTATCAACGTTCTATCGGAAATTACACGTAAATGACGTTCTATCATATACTGACGTAAGTATTTTAGACGTAAATTCGTACGTAACTTAACACCATTTAGGTTACACCAGCCGTCACAAGAAGACGTTATGGATGCTGCTTGATGTTGGGAAGCAGAATCTCAAATGTATAAATGTCTTCATAAAAGTGAATAAAGTATGCTTTTCACTCCGAAGAAAGCATGCAGGATGGTGCTGACTTGTGCCAAGTTACATAATTTGTGTTTGGACATGAATTACAAGCTGACAAGACCTCATCCCGGAGTCCCTTCATATCACGAATCTATGGTTAAGGCGATGGAAATACACATCACAATTTATGTTTATTGTCAAATTTACAAAATTTAAAACAAAGGGAAGTCATTTTGTTTTATTTGTCAAATTGGTAAGTGTAATATGACGCTCCAAAGCGAAATAATTATTTCTTTGTCTTCCGCATAGCTAATGAAATAATATATAAAGACCTATTTATTTTAAAAGCATATTTGTCATTTAAAAGTCATATGATGATTAGTATATTCTATATTGCATGTATGTACTTGATGATGTCTGTGGTTGTACTACGTAACTGTTTATTTATTACTGGTACATGCTATTAGTTGACCTTGTTTACAAAACTTTAATGACACGAGGTAGAAAAAGAACTAAGTAATGAACTTTCTGAATCGATGCATTTAGTCATTGCAATCAATAAGCAGTGTTTTCTGGTTGAGAAACTCATTTTCAGCGCAACGTTTATAGAACACTTAACGCAAAGCGTAAATATTGACTTAAACATAAACTTACGCAACTTACGTAAGTTACGCATTTTTGATAGAATGGGGCCCTGCTGTTTATCACACAAGTCGTTTTTATGCACATGATTACAAATTATCCCCGCAAATCCCGTTTGTACATAGCTGCGCCCAACAAAGTCAAGTTGTACTAACCTTAACCCAACAACTACCCTCTTCGCGCGTTACCAGTGCCCCTTATACGCCCTTAATATCCCTTTTCTAATATCAATCAAAGTCAAAATGTTCAGTTGCGTGGTGAACTAAATACTAGTACAGTGATATAGAAATATCTAGTAGAGTAAACAAGTTGTTCGCGATATAATGTCCTGTCTATATTCATAGGAGTAATTGTACTCTACCACACTTGATAATAGAGTGGGAGACGAGAACGACAAGTACCACTATAATACATAGCATTAACCGACTTCCTGTAAAAGTGAAACAATTGAACGAAAGTTGAACTAAGGATGAAAGAACTTGTGATGTAATTGTAAATATTTTGCTCATTATGAAAAAGGATACATTTAATCAATGACATGTAGTACTTACAGTATTGGATTAAACCATAAACACATGCCGTCGTCCTAATTATTAAATAGTGTTGTAAGTCAATCTTTGATGAAATGTGAGTTTGGTATAAAAATGTTTGTCTATCAACTCAATTAACTTGTATGTATCAGTCTGAATCTACAATGTCAGTATAGCTGTTGTTACTTAAGTCCATATATTTCAAACTTCAAACCAGTCATGCATCTAGGATATGGTCAGGTAACACATTCTTATTGTCAAGACGGATGCCATTCTTAGCTTTTCAACAGTCCGTGCAATTGATCTCGAGGAATTACAAACTATTCTCAATCATTAGTATGTTTTATTGCCTTTACAACACATACTTCAATGACCTGATGCATCAATGTTAACGTTATTTGTGTGTGTGATTATACCTAACTGGGTGACGGTGATTTTTTCTGAAGCAGCTTTTGCGTCGGTGATGACTTTTTAGTTTAAAAGACTTGTTCTGAGCTGGAATCCCAGGCGAAATGAAATGATAGTATGACCATGGCCTGCCATGACCGACCATGTTTTGTTAAATGGCACCACGGTTGACCATGGTAAACCATCGTAATCGACCATGGTAATCGGCCATGGTCGAATACGATGGTCGGCCATGGTCGACCGTGGTGCCATTTAACAAAAGATTGTTCATCATTGCGGGCCATGCTAAACAACCATGATCATTTGATAGGGAATAATTCTTAAAACATAGCCTTACATAAGTTCACCCCAGACAACATACTTTTAGCAGTGTTCCCATTTTTATTACAGCCACACTTCATTTGGTTATATCAGCAGTAAGCCATTTTGAATTTACACAATGCGACCTGCGATGTCATCAAGCATTTATGAACACGGTCGGACATGGCCGACCATTACCTGTTGATCAACCATATTATCTGACCATGGCTGGCCATGGTTGACCAAGCTCCTGATCTTATACCAACACAGTATTTGATAGCCGAACTTGATATGAGATGGTCAACCATCAACTACCTTGGTGACCACGGCAGACCATGGTCATCATTTCGCCTGGAATGGCTCTTCTTGTATTTTACTAATACTTTAGCACTACATCTCTAATGTATTACCTATAAAAAACCACTTATGTCTTTTTTGTTGAATGCTTTTGTATATACCTCTATGTACAAAACACAATCGGTTCCATGGTCTGTAGTAACTGTCACAGCACGAACGTGTAAGCCAAAGAAACTTAGTTTACATTCTGTCCCCTAAATAACATTTATGAACATTTAGTACGAAAGACATTCTTTAAGTGAAGGGATAGCAATGTTGGCGTTTTCTTTTGTGATTACTGTAGCTGTCAGGAATTTGTTTAACTTGGAACAACTGCACGACAGTGTTAATGGAAGTTTTGCATAAATTTAAATACATCATAAAACCTTGAAATTATCATAAACGAGTTAGAAAATGATATGTTAGGCACATGTAATCGAAGGGCTCAGATGATAAACATTGCAATACTTGCAACAGGAAACTCTGGGGAACTGACGAATATAGTTATTAGCATAACGTTGAATTACCAGCAAAAATAAACTCACATGCATTAGAAAAATATACTTCTGTATTAAATGGATCGGGTATGTTGACTCTAGTTGTATTAGTTGTACAATTAATTGTTTTAATAAGTTAATAGAAATATACTGTTACAAAGCTTGTATTCCCTATTGAATAAATTTGAGATTCTATTCATAATGTTGCAACACAAACATCACTATAATTGCCAAAATGTATGACAAAACAAAGACAATTTCCTTGTATCAATTTAATAAAATTTAATCTATCCAAGTCACCATTAAAATAGTTCACTGTAAAAAAGATAACATTTTGCACACAATGCTAAACATGTTTGAATTTGATATTGCATTAGGTTGGGTGAGTCGAAAGGTATGCCATATCAGAAGTTTGAACTCGATTTTTCCCAAAATGAACTAAATGCAACTTACAGCACAGGAAATAATGCGAGGAAACATCATATTGTGTTGTTATACTTTAGGAATTCTCATATGATTATACGAAAGCATGTTTATTAAGGGTAATGGTATCATGTCTGATATGTGTTTATCAGTTTTTATCACATATGCCATGCCAAAGTGAACATACAGCGTATGGTTTCATGAAGGTATCCTGATGCCGGCTACTGTTGCATTAGTAATTATATAGTCAATAATGGAAATACATTATATAGCCACCCGATATATAAGAATTTGATTAATTAGTTGAACCCAATATCGACAACGGTAACATATATCACAAAAACTTAAAAGCACTCTTAAAATGATGTTGATAAACAATATGATGATCACTGTATTTGAACATGTTTATGAATGAGATATTATCTTCATTGTTGCGCTGATATGAATTCAATACTATTCAAACAAAAGTAAAAAAACGCATATCGCTCAAAATAAACCTTAAATCAATAAAAACACTGGTTGTATTTGACAAGTGTTTCGACTCCATTCGACCGAAAATATTCTAATTTGTAATGTTATATTTGGGTTGATGAACAACTGGACCATACAATCATCTTATTTGTTTGTTTAATATTTATAACTATAGCTCGACCAGGTTCTTTGAGTCGTGACGGAAGAATGCACTAAATCAATTGGGTACATATGGTACTTGGGCATAAATTTATCTCATCAATGTTTCAGTCAGATTTGTTCTGAATATCCATCCCCCTATTTGACTTAGTGGATTATTCTGAATAATTTTGTCACGGCTCAAAAAAATATTATCGAGCTTATATATACCACAGATCTTTTATTGAATAACTTACCTTCGTTTAGATTTGTTTTCACTGGTATCGTTAGAACTGTTTTTAAAGACATTTAAAGACCCATAATCATATAAATTTATCGGTCGTAATAGTTTCTGTTAGACCTATAACGGATGAATCCGGTGTGTTTTCCTCCCGTGCATATTTAATAGCAAGAAAAAATGTTTCCAAAACCACTATCGTATTTTTTTCAATATCATTGAAAAAAACACTATTTATAGAATAATGTGTTTCCCGCAGTCATATTATGCACACGGCATCAAGTGAAGTCACGCGCTCTATATATTTCAAGTTTACAAAGCATAATTCACAGCGAAATGAGTGTTTACAGAAGAAAAAGACTCGTTTCGTCGGTAATAATCATCTAAGGATAATATCAGCATTTTTTTTTTTTTTTTTTTTGCATGTATATTTTATAGTCAAATGGGGCTTTAGAGTCCCAGAAGCATATAAATTTATCGGTCGTTATAGTTTCTGTTTGTCATATAACAGGGGAATCTGGTGCGTTTTGCTCCTGTGAATACTTTATAGTGTGACGGAACGTATTTGTTGTGTTTTAACTGTTTCTAATTTCGCTACAGTTGTCTCCCTTAGCTTCAAAATAGACATTTGCTAATTAAATATTCAGCGTCCAGTCCATCGGCTTCTCTATTGCGTAAGTTGTTTATTTTACTTGATATGAGAGATACATTGACAATTACTGTCTGAAATATATCCTTTAATAAAATGTAAATACCATCAACAATCCAATATACTGGCTTACGGAATAGTATCCGTTTCACTGTTTATGTAAAGTATGTAGACGACCGTAATATTTGGAATCATTCGTTTGTATTTAGACTAATTCTTTATTGACCAATCAGAAATGAGCAGACTAAATGTGCACATATATAAGGAGGTGTACAGTCATATTTCGTTTAGTTGCGTTTTGGCTCTCGAAGAGTTAGTATCAAAGCACTTGAAGTAAGTACGTTGTTGACACACGATTGCATTGCTGGGACTTTGGTCAATGTTAAATAAGGGTTAGCGTATATCCTGATTGCGGCATATGTACCATGACGGATTTCTCTGCCCTTTAAATACTAGTACCGGGTCGTAGTAGTCTTTCGTATTTTATTATAGATTGCATTTAGTTCATTGCTGTGACTTTGGTCAATGTTAAATAAGGGTTAGCATACATCCTGATTGCGGCATATGTACCATGACGGATGTCTCTGCCCTTTAAATACTAGTACCGGGTCGCAGTAGTCTCTCTCTTATTTCATTGTGCGTGTCCGGGACTTTGGGCAGTGTACATAAGGGTTAGAGCCTCTCGATTGCGGCGTATGTACCATGACAGAGGTTTCTATTCCCTAATACCAGTACCGGGTCGTGGGCAACTCCAGTGCATTTCTTCACATAGTTATAAATACCTATTGTATATGTGTCGCATTGTCTTTTATTCATAAATTGATTTTTGTTCATTTGATTATTATACCCTTGAGGTTTTCGAAGTCTAATACGAAGTGTTAAGGATCGTATTTTAAATATTGTCATTCTTTTGTATATCCATTAAGACACTTACAGGTGATTTTTTAAAAACTTTTACCGTCAGTTAAGAGAGTTACAACCATTTTTGTTCCTCTACCCCTAACGTAAAATAGTACCTCAAAATCAAATGAAGTCACCTTTATGAAAATTGGCCTATCTCTCTAACAGATGATACAATAAATGCAAGAATGTGTATAAGTCTAAGGGTAACCAATGTTTAGTCAATTCAAATTGTTTGTATGATGTTTGAAATTACTATGTTGCAGAAAAAGTAAAAAATGTAACCCAGCCCCTTTAAGATTTAGTCAAGATTTTAGCCTTTTACCAAAAAGTAACAAATTTATAAATATCATTAAAATAAAAACTAACACAGGGAAACAGCTGAAATTTTCTCAAAATTAACTACTATGTGTGTATAATGTCTACACCAAATTTAAAAAAGTTTCACCGTCCGGTTTTGAAAAAAAATGTGTCAGAAATCAATAGTTACTTGATTTTCGTTAATTAACCATGTATAAATTGCAATAAACTAGACAAAAAAAATTGGAATAAATATTTTCTTCCATATTACTGCATAAATTCATGTTCTTAATACGAAACGTTACCTAAAAACTAAAAATATAAGAAAAAAAGTATGGTCCCATTGGGGTTTGAACCCATGACCCTCAGGAATATGTCAAGATGTCAGTAAAATTCATGAAATTAAGTACTCTTCAAAATGGAGGTTTCGAATTAGAGATTGAAATCCTTAAGTTAAACAATCATACGGACAAAGTAGTCCCCGAGGAAAATTGATATATGTTCATATGAACATTGTACTGTTCAATTGTTATATTCAATCTGCCGTTCTTCATATTTTAGGCCATAGTCGCTCGGCATACAACTTGAAACACGTTACAATAGCAAGAAAAAATGTTTCCTAAACCACTATCGTATTTCTTTCAAAATCATTGAATAAAACTATTTATAGAACAGCTGTGTTTTTCCCGCAGTTATATTATACGCACAACATGAAGTGACGTCACGCGCTCTATATATTTCCAGTTTACAAATTTAAAGCAAAATTCACAGCGAAATTATTGTTTTTCGAAGAAAAAATGCTCGTTTCGTCGGTAATTATTATTTTAGGATAATATTAGCAATTGCTTGTTTTTTGCATATTTTCTTAATATAACAATAAGCTAATAGGACTTGAACCAATTATTATGTCATGTTTATTTTGTGATAACAGATACCCTCATCAATTTCCTGTCAACCTTCAGTTCAATGCTTATCGCGTACGTCATTGATAACTAGTTGTTGGTTTAAGCGATCATTTAAAATAACAATTATCACGATACGCATCGTTACATTTTCATTATAAATGCTAAGATATAATGTATTAAAGTAATTGACATTACAATACATTATGTTGAAGACCTCGGAGACGGCAGGTGTTTGTTTAAAAGTAAAGAAAGCGAACTGTACGTTGGCATCAGTCTTTTGTATGGAATCCTGTTAGTGCCATGTCGTCCGTCGCCCCACAAACGCGACGCACGACAACGTGATACGACAATGCGAAAACGCGATACGACGGACGACAATGAGACAATGTGATGTTGAGTTGCCAAATTTGGCACGATATATTACAATGTCGTATCGCATTGTCGAGCGTCGTGTCGCATCGCATTGTCGTCCGTTGTGTCCTACATTTAAGCGACTTGCGACAACGCGATACGACGCTCGACAATGCGACACGACAATTAGATACGACATTCGTCCAAATGTCGTATCGCATTGTCGTGTGTCGCCTATGTGTCCATACCATGACACGCGACACGAAATTGCGACAACGCGAAACGACGCTCGAGAACGCGATACGACGCGCGTCGACCGGTGTTCAATTAAATAAATACCGCCGTTCGCTTCGATCGTTGCGACAAAATTTACTCGCACCTGACCTGTACAAAAGTTACATTTTCATTATCTTCCACGCGCGGTAGGATGGCGTCTGCTAGTTTCTTAGGTATGTTTTTCTTATATTTACAATGGTTGTTGATGAATTGTCATAATATGATTTATAAGTACTTTTTGTGGTTGTTTATACATGTGCTGGTTTCATTTGCGCATGTGCGTTCTTCTTTAACGTTTGTAATGAACAACTGAACGTTTTAATACGTGTATTGATGAACAAACACAAAGATACAAAAGTAACTCCATTGGATAGAAATGTTCCCATGACGAAGCTGTATTTTCTAAAGATGGCTGATTTCTGTTTATGAATATCCAAATAATTCCAAGGAAGTACACATCCTATACCGATTGAGACTTGAATAACACAACTGCGGATATTCTTCAGGGGTTAACGCTAATGGCATGGTTCGAGACTGACGTTTTAAGTAAATATCAGTTTCAATCTCGTGTCGTTCTTGTTGACCTTGCACTCGTCGGAATCTTCCGAGCTAAAATAGATCTGTCAAAACAGAAGAAAAGCAGACGATCAAAAAACTAAATGAAGATGGAAGATAAAAAAGTGAAACCTCGCGCACCGAACTTCACCCAACAGGAATGAAAATTCCTACTTTATGTGACTACCAAAATGGCAATGTTATCATGTCCTGAGTAATATTATTCATTTATTTAAAAGTAAAATGATTTGATAAGTGATAAGATACATTGGAATCTGTGAACAAAGACCATCATTGGTAAGAAAAAATGTGGTCTTTTTTTTTGACAGGTGGTTTTCACACAGAGGCAAGTAATCGGATGTGAACTCCAACACAGGTTCCACTGTAATTATGAATTATGCTTTTCAACAGTATTAATATATCAAAGTTTAACAAAATATTGAAACTGTCTTTATAGCAGTTAGTATGTGTCCATTTGTTAAACTTTTGAACAAACCTTATAAACACTTTGTTTATCAACTAGAATTAGTATTGTATTTCATTTCTTTCAGAACTTCTGAAAAACCTTTAATGAAAGAAGTACATGTAGGTGATTCTTCCATGATAAAAAGGTAACCTTCAGCTTGAATGTACGTTGAGTATGGAAAACTTATTTGCCACACTTATAATTTAACTAATTACAGCAACAATGAATATTATGACGTTTGCATTTGTTTGCGAATCCTCCATCTGATTCAACAGTTTGAATTTCTTTGATGTTCAAAAAAATGTTGCATACAGTAAATGATAAGTAGTTAAATGTCAATACTAGTGGTTTGCTTACATGTAACATTATGTTCATGAATAGATGTAGCTATAAAATAAATAAGTTACGTTTTATATCATTTCAGTTTTGTACAATCTCATTGTCGCTGCGATAAGGAATTGATTCAGTTGAAGAAAAAGAAGTTGGAACTGCAAATGGCTTTTGATGAAAAAGAATTGAAAATTAACTAAATGCAATAGATATGCAAACAAAATCCATCCATTCAGTTAAGATTCTTTTTGTATTTTGTTATTTTGTATAGTAGTCAGTCAATGAGAGAAAATATTTATTGAAAAACATACTCGGAAAATTTAATTGAGGAGCTTTATGAATAGCACCTTTAAATAATTTTATAATATCTAAGGGAAAATCGTAGAAATCAAAAGGAAAATCCTCAAACTTAAGGAATATTTTTCCCTTAGGAGCTTTATGAATACAACCCCTGATAGTGTAATAATCTTGTAGACGATTGGCGATGCCATCAGATTTAAGATATAGGATTTAGATCATTATTACGGCATTGGAAAGATGAAGTGATCCATAAATCTTCATGATGAAGTCAAACTAATTTTATGTAAAACATTTAAAAGACTTATTATAAATTCACTGAAAGGGATAACAGCACCTTTATTTATTCAACAACTATCAAAATACGCGAAGTCATTTGATAACGTACGTACACAATTTAATCGACCAACAGCTGACATATACGGACTAAGGAGGGTTTTACTTTAAGGGATGATGTATAAGCTGTCTGTATCAAGCTTATGATTTGTTTCGTCCACGTTATGTCATTATTTGAAATATCTGCGAAGAAAGTCAATTGGCAAAGGGTATGAATGCTGATAGTATGAACACATGTAAATCGAAGAGTGATCTCCCTTCCTGCGACTTCATACGTTTTATGAATACTGTACTATAAGAGTGATAATTAGAAGTCTTTAATTTATAATTTGATTGTTGTCGAAATATTTATAACAGAAATAACAAGGATACCTGGAAACAGCTGATGTGTCGACAATTACCCACTTATACATGGTGCACTTGTTGAAGCATGGAGGTATAGCAGTAACCGGACACTGTGCCACGTACATTCCCTCAAAACGCCAATGAGCCTTCTAAAATACTATCAAAAGATATTTATAAGCGTCATACGTGTATCTTAAAAAAGGTTATAACGATACAATGACCATTCAATGTTCCCATATCATTAGTGGAAACAATCCTGCATGTTCAGACACAGACTGGATCTGTTCCCTGATGTCGCCACATTATGTATTGATGAAACACAAAAGGTGTCGGAAAATAATGATTCTGTGCCATGTGCTTTAATCCCCGAACAAAGAGTAAATATCAGAGAAATAGTTGAAACAGTTGTAAAAGCTGATGTAGTTGATTGTGCAGATGAGGGAAACAAGGCAATTTTGTTGTCTTTATATGTATCGAATTCCCCGTTTGATAGGCTTATCCTATTTTCATATTATGCTATGATTATGCTAAGTTTAAAAAAAATGTTCATCAGTTTTAATTCTGCCTATACGTCTATTTGAAGACTAGGAAATGTCCGTATAACTTTAAACTCTGTGTGATGTAATTTTTATGATAACGTCATCTTGTTTATGACGTCATGAACTAGCAAGCAGATCATGGAATTGAAGCAGATTTTGTCCGAGAACGGTGAGGCTACGAAAGCTTCAACGGAACTGCTACTTTCTGTGTAAAGAGGAAATTTCGCACACTACGTAATATCAGCCTCTTGTTGATGTTGCTAAGTCGCTTAAATCATCCCAAGATAATTATTACCGACGAAACGAGCCCTAGGCCTATTTCTTCTTAAAACACTCTTCTAGCTGTGCTTTTTGCTTTTGTAAACTTGAAATATATAGGGCGCGTGACGTCACTTTTAAGTTTATACAGTGCAGTGTGCGTAACCTGACTGCGGAAAAACAGCTGTTCTATAAGTAGTATTTTTTTTTCAATGATATTGAAAAAAATACGATGGTGATTTCGGAAACAATTTTTCTTGCTACAAAGTATGCACAGAAGGAAAAAAACACCGGATTCCTCTGTTACAGGACAAACATAAACTATTACGACCGATAAATTTATAAGCTTATGGGACTTTAATGTTGATGTGCTCAAAATCAGAGAGAACGGTGACAATGCAGAGTTCAATTCATCAGAACACATTCAGGAAATTGTGAATATATTTGGAGACAAGATTTGGGATTCCATTAGACAAGAAGTCGCAAATTCTGTTTTAAGCTCACCATAGCAATAAGCCCTGAGATGTCACTATACTTTTCATTACATTTTCTGTTGTTGCGCCTTCTTAATTTCTTTTGCACCGAGTGAATTTTGAACAGTTTTCGAAACCTGTGGATTCAAGTCAAATTTTCATTGTTGACGTAGAGGGCTCTTCTCTAGCCTCCTTTTTTTCCTGATTTCATCCAGGTGTCCAAAAATTCGAATGAATCTTCCGGGCTTAACAAGTTTTTGTTGTCTGTCTGGGGGTTGTCCTCGATAATTACATCAATTCTGCTGCAGCTGCACTTTTTACAGTTTCTCTGAGACTTCCATTCTTCTGCACTGTGTCATGTAGTAATTGCAGCCATATCTTACGTTCAAATGTGAAACTTGTTTGTGCCTATGGTAACTTCCTATATGTTAGAAAGTTTCTCCGCACTCCGGACATGTGTGTGTGTTGGATTAAAACAAGTGGTTGTCAAGTAACTTGACGTCCTATTGATGTAACTTAAAGCCCCATTAGCTTTTTGCTGTAGTAAAATATATGCAAAAACATTTAATTGCTGATATTATCCCAAGATAATTATTACCGACGAAACAAGCCCTTTTTCAAAAAGTCTGAAAACACTCATTTCACTGTGATTTTTGCTTTTGCAAACTTGAAATATGTAGAGCGCGTGACGTCACTTTACTACGTATACATAGCATGACTGCGGGAAAACTCAGGTGTTCTATAAATAATATTTATTTTAATGATATTGAAAAAAATACGATAGTGGTTTTCGGAAACATTTTTTCTTGCTATAAAGTATGCACGGGAGGAAAACACCGAATTCCTCTGTTATAGAACAAACAAACTATTAAGACCAATACATTTATATGCTTATGGGACTTTAAGCGTTAAGGGACCTAGACATGACGTCGGCGCATGCGCGACCTACAATCAATTTTTAAAACATCGCTTCATGATGGAAGTATTATCTGAATGGTATGAACGGCAGTCTTAAAGGTTTGTCTGTTGTGTACACAGGAAGGTCCAGGATGTCAAGGATGCTTCAATGAATGAAATCTCATCTGGTCAGCATCCATGAAAGGTAGTTAGGATTTTACTCTTGTACTGCAATTTCTGCAACATATTTGCAAATAATGAATATCAAATGTTATGTACGTATACTTTCCAGTTCCGAGTTTTGTGTGTAATGAAAAGCGTGGCATTCCTTTATTTCGTTGTCGATACGTTTTTCCATTAGGCACTCGGTTTACATAATTGCAGTCATATTCTGACACGTACCATGTTTAACCTTCTTTCATTTCGCGAACAACATTGTAATATGTAAGTGGCACTGGTCCAACTTGACATTTCTGACAGAATTTATATCCGTCCAAAGGAACACCGAACTCTACAACTCATCCAACACCGGCGCATCCGTGCAATAATTGTGATCAGTAAATAATATCCTCGTTCTCTTCTTTAAGGCAATAGACCCGGGTCCTTCGACTTCTGCAGTAAGAAGTGTTTCTTGGCCCTAAACTTTCTCTAGCAGACCAAAAATAATACGGCTACACTACTTGTACTCCTAGCACACCTGGTCTGAGGCCTCTGTCAATATCACAGGATGTGTCGAACGTTTCACTGTTGTCAAAACTCGTTACCTTCCATAAAGCTGTCTGAGCCACCAAACCCTTCAAGTACTGGTTCAGACAGACCTGCCAGTATCTGAAATGGAAAATTATTCGAAATAAGCAATTCTTTAAGACAAGGTCATATGTTAATAAAGTTTTACGTTTATGCAAAAGACAGAATTATGACATTCAGATTACACTTATTGCTATATACAGGAAGGGTTAATCTTAAGGCATGGCTTCAAAATCATACAGTGTATCTGAACTAAAACCAAGTGATTCAAGTTAACCAAATATAATCTTCATACAATTGGCTGCTGATTATGAAAATACCCATGTGTTATATTTGTTGTAAATGTGCTTGGTGCGAATAGCATCCGGGCAGAAGAGCAACTGACTTGGTTTCAAGGTTGGTCATCGCATGTAGATGATCTCTATTGATTTTAAGTTCAATAGGTCAAAGGTCACAGTTTCAGAAACATTTTTACATTTTATTTTCAACACAGGTTACAGCATACAATTTGTATAAGGGTATATAATGAAACTGCACACTATTTTGTCATAATTATTTTTCAATCAATGTTCATACTTTCGGTTGCGCACACTTAAAAGAAAAGTAAAGTGAATACGTAAAACACAGGCAATGGTCATCGAGTATGCGATAGTAAAGCTTTGCGACTAAAATGACCCACGTCTATGAAAACAGAATAATAAAATAAATTAAAAGCTAACAAGTTTTAAAATTGATTAAACTTAGTCTTGTTGCTCCCGCCTATGTGAGGAAATTCTTATTTTCTTACAGGATTACATTGAAACTGGTTTTCTTTGAGTTTGTGATTTGTAACTTATATACAAAATATTGCCACGTGTCGAGCGGTGTCCTTATATTGTAGCGGGTTGGCAACCTTAATAGTGTGCACGTTGTTCTTGTGTGGTGTATGTAAGTGTAAAAAGAAATGAAATAATATGGACTCTGTATAAATATTGTAACCGCAAACAAAAATTATAAATATTGTAACCGCAAACAAAAATGTGTATCAATTCACAGTTACCTTAAATAAACTAAGTATAAACAACTCCCAAGTCTGAGTAGAATTTCTGTTGTTAAATTTGATATAATCTTTTTACTTCTCATATAACTATTAAACATTCAGATAATCTATAAAAACATTCAGATGTTCATTAAAGCCCCATTAGCTTTTTAAATTTAGCAATACAGAACAATAGATGTGTCTTCCTAGGTAAAATAAGACCTACTTTAATTTTAACATCCAAAATGCTAATGGGGCTTTAAATACATGACAAGTCAAACAGAAAAATAGCATTAAATACTCAAGTATCGACAAGTATTTTACTCAAAGGATTGAAATGGAGCTAACAATACATAAATCATCTAATTCTTTACCAAGTAAATGTTATGCTTTAAAATTTTAAATGCTTCTAATATCAACTTAAAAATGTGTTATTAATACAGTATTATTAGTTTCAGTAAAGACAAAAAAAATATTTTACTCACCTCGATAGTTCAAAAGCCAAAATCAGAGTCCCAGAATTTACTTATGTTCTCGCTTTTATACTGCACCGAAAATGCACATAAAAATATCTGCTGTTTTGAGTGCACGAGAAAATATGCGTAAATTTTACTATAAAATGCATATAAAAAAATGTGCAGATTCCAACGTAAAACGCACAAATAAAACTGTGCGGTTTTAGACGTATAGTGCACAAAAAAGACTGTGCACTTTCGAACACTAGCGCGTTCCTGAACCATGAACGCTAGCGCTGACATCTTGTGAAAAATAGACTACCTAGTCCCAAAGAAACAAAGATTATGCAATAACAATGACTTAAAAGTACATTATTATTAAACACTATGATTACTTAAAACTAGTGGCATTTAAGGACTAGACTGTACTCTACGAATAACAATCAAAGTTAAAACTTACTTAATAAATGAAAGTTTCCTGCAATATTCGCCGCAAATATACTCAACGTCACCAAGATAAACAACCCAGAATGCACCGCGCATGTTTAAAAATAGACATCCACCATAATGGCTAACTAGTATACACAAAGTTACAGTTAGAATTAAAAAAACGATTTAACATGTAGATCAGGACTTTCAAAAGTAAACATAGTTTGCAATTAGGTTAATATGCTATGCTATCGAGTGTAATAAATAGCGATGACAATGTATCATATGCGAAAAAAATGTTAGCGAAAACGAAAGTAAACATACGTGTAAGTTTGACATAAATATTAAA
Organism: Lutraria lutraria; assembly: GCA_964023205.1. Taxonomy (NCBI): domain Eukaryota; kingdom Metazoa; phylum Mollusca; class Bivalvia; order Venerida; family Mactridae; genus Lutraria; species Lutraria lutraria. Next base: position 25,323,543 of record OZ026847.1, read on the forward strand.
TAACACACGAAACCGGGGCATGACAGTATTATTCATTAACCAAATACGTCTGAGACTTGCGGTGCTTTGATAAGTGCCCAACCACACATGATAAATTACAAAATATTTTATAAAGTATACTATACACGTAAATGAACTCTACAATAGAAGTCTAAAGTCGGAGATAAGGAAACCAGTGCCTTCTTATCGGCTAGAGAAATTAGTTTATTGTGAAATTCTTTTAGATAATTTAAGTAGTACACAAAAACAAGACTCACGGTTTAGATTATAAAAACGTCTGGTCAGGATGTGGGTATTTGTTAAGATCTTGACATTATTTTATGTAAGTATTTCTCAATTACCTTCACTTACCACAAATCCTAGCACAATACATACTTGTACTGATGGCGCGTTTATGCAAAAAATGTTCGGTCATTTTTTGTCTGTAATAGTTGGAATTGATAGTCCTAAAAGTTGTAAGGAATTTGTGCTGAGATATTACACAGTCTTCTAACAATAGATAGTAATTTACGAAGGCCATTTGTACTAGATTAATAATCCTGAACTAACGCGTTTCAATCCTTTATATTAAGGCATCGTGTTCTCGTTCAACCAGAGGTAACAAATGCTTAAGAAAATATTCAGTCGTTTTTTAATCATGTAACGTGTTTCGTCCGGTTCTAAAACCTAAGATCAACAGAAGGAATAAATTTACATTTTTAACCGACATTACCAGCTACATGATATAAAGAGTTTTAAAAATTCATAAAATATTTAAACCTCCGCCGCTTTGTTTTTTGCCGCGCCGGTCGTTGGCAAATACAGTCCCTACTTTTACGCGCTTTTGAAAAACAAAAACTTTATTAAATTGTATCATTTTAGCTATCTATTTAAAAATTGTGAGTCCTATGTTTCTATCTTTACTAGATTTCTTGAAAATGCAAAGAAAAACTGCCTTTGCCATGTTATTATTAATAATATTTAAATAACAAATCATATTTACCGGGACCGACTTAAGATGAAGTTACAATTCTTGTATTGATTGTGTCAATTTTTTCTTTCCAATTGTTTTCATTTATATAATGCGCGTTTTGGTGTAACTGAATAAACAAACACTAATAAAGGTTTTACCATGTACATATGTAAGGATTCAATATTCTTGTTGATTTACACAACAGTTGAAAATTAAGTTTAGATAAATACAAATGCCAATAAAATTTGGGCAAACAATCAATCTTACTTGTCTGTTGTTCGGATTTATATAACTATTTTAGCAATTCATTTAAAACACTAACCACAAGTAGTTGTATATATTATGTTTATCTACTAGTAGTATGTATTATACATGTATATTGATTTTGGATGTTATACAGATTCTAGTTTTCCAGACGGCGGACTCGACGTCATGCAATTCAAGTAAGAATTTTCCTTTGTTTCATCACTTACATTTCTCAAGAAGGCATACTTAGTCAATCAATATCAGTTTATCTACTAAGTCGGTACACCAATGATACTTATGAACAAAGTGTGACGATGGCCATATTTACTACTTATAGAAAGTTTTTACTAAGTATTTATGAACTACCTTGTATGTTTGATCCAACTGACTACATAAAAGCATCATTATACGACTTAGAAACCTTTGGTTAATGACCTATATCATTATATTTAACAGAAAATATGGCAATTATTGTCTGGGCTTTCACAAGTATAAAAATTGACTTAATACCTACTCAGACGGGGTATTTATAAATAAAATGATAGACAGGCATTTATACTCCAACCATATGATACGTTGCATTTAGTATTAATCTTTTGATACTAGATACTTAGAACACAAGCATACAGGTAAAGGATCATGAATCTACAGACATTGGCTATTGAGGCGCAAAACAATATTTATCAATTTTAATGTTAGCTAATTCATTCATCAGTTCTTTCACAAAAGTTCTTTAATATAGAGTTTTTATTCGCCAATTTGATTCACTCGCGAAAATGAAAGCACTGCTTCGGAAACATTATAAGATACACTTGTGTTTAAGGTACATATGGCACGGAGTTCTATTTTGGAATCATGGAAGCGATCGACGACTGTTGTCATGGCGGAAACAACAAAGTGATTGTTTACATCACAAACGTGTCTCCATACACATCCGGTGTTCGGGTACAAATCCCGTACAGTCATTTAGACATTAACGTCACAATAAGCCCCCGAAATAGAACGACAATTGATGTGGACCCACAAATCCAACGTGAGGGTGTATTTAATTCAACCCGTGGTATTCGTGTTTCTTCTGACAACCCTGTCAGTGTTTTGGTAACAAACGCATTTAATAGTGGAAACACAATAGATAATTACAATGTTCTACCAGTCAGCAACGTCGGGAAAGATTATTTAATCTCATCATACGACAGTAGACAATCAAATGACAGAGGTAGCGAGATCATGGTGGCAGGAATACACAATAATACAAAGGTTGATTTGTACCATGGATATAAGATCACCAGGTCTGTCACCCTACAACCATTTGATGTATTCCAATATCGTGTGCCAAATGACGATTTAACAGGTTGTCGTCTACGATCAACGAAGAATATTTTTGTAACAGCCGGCGCTTCGTTCGTTTATATTCCAGGAACAAGTCCAATACATTCGTACAATTACATTGCGTCTGAACTGTATCCTATGAACACATGGTCGAAGTCATATATAGTACCACCTATATACCCTAGGCGACTATTCATACTGCGGTTAATGTCCGACAATGCAACAGCGATAGACATAAGAAATGGATCACGGTTGTTCTCTGTTCAGCCATCTACATCAGATCATGAATTCGGAACATTGCCTGTCGTTATTACTGCTGATCGTCCAATTATGGTTACCCAGTTTGGAACTTCTTATCGTTATGACAACACTGAAGGCAATCCTTTTATGGCAATAGTTCCCCCTATTGATCAATATGTGAATGATTTAAAGTTCACTGTCCCAGATGATGTGTATGGTGCAAAATCATACATGACAATCATTGTTCCCGAAGTCTACGTATCCGGTTTGGTTTTGGATTCAAGGAACCTATCGTCAAGCGTTAGCATAGATTTTCAACACGATGTCTACACTCCATTCGGGAATTACACAGTTTTAACGTTTCCTGTTAGATCAGGATTTCATCATGCATACCACCCGGTAGAAGACGCAAGATTTTTAGTTTTTATACTAGGAAACGGACGTGAACTGAGCTCCGGGTTTTACCCAGGGTTTAATCTAAACGGTGCGTGATTTGAGTTACATGTACTTTAGATTTTATCAATTAATAAAAGCTTTCATTCTTACCATGTATTCAAATGCAGTTTTTGCAGTAATATCCTGAATTAGTCTCTAAAGTGGAACAAATTATAATTGCAACCGTAGTTAAATGGATTTTAGTCTAATTGCAATTAGTTTAAAGTATTAAGAACTAGCAATATTACAAGTTACCAATGAAATGTACGCTGTTAACCAATTAGTGTTGTTTAAATTTAAAATTATTCCATTTCATTATAATTATATAATAGTTTGTAATGCAAAACTTTTCGGTACATACAGTCAAACCTACGACCAAGGGTCACCATTGGTAAAGACAACGTGTGGCCTTAATCAAGAGATTACCTTTATTAACAGTTCGTTTTAAATAATCAGTGAAGTTTCTTTTTTAAATAATGACCTTTATTCACATGGTGACGTTTATTCGGAGGTGATAGCTAACAAGTTAGATAACATTTTTTCATTTTGGTTTAGGCACGTGCTCAAAAGGCGAGGAGACTAACGGACAGTATCAATGTTACAGTTGTGAGGATATGACTCATGTTGAGTTATGTGACACCATCAAACAATGTGGACAACATGAGGTACGTTATACAACAACAAGTTGGGCAAAACCATTTACCAATGCATCAGAGTCGTTTACCAATGTACCAGAGTCATTTACCAGTCTATCAGTCTTTTACCAATCTATCAGTATTTTACCAATACTTCGAGTTTACCAATGTGTCAGAGTCATTTATTTATCAACCCGAGTATTATGCATCAAAGCCACTGTTGTCATCATTAATTTTGTAAATATGATTAATACGAAGAAACTGTCGCAGCAATTGCTGTAACGGTTGAAATTGGATTCCTCGCTAAATCTATTAGATATTTCTTAATTAAAAGTCAGATAATTCTGTGTAGCATTTTGAAGTTTAACACAACTTAGAAAAATGCGATAAGACCTTACTAAGCGACCCTTCAATATTACGACCCTCACATTAGTAGGAGTTCTTATATATTGTGCGGATTTCAATGTTTTCTTTAGAATACAACTTGATAATGAGATAGTCTCAATATTATTAAAGTGTGTTAGGTATTATCCGACAGTCGCAGAGTGGTTGCTTGTACGATAAGCAAAGTTTGTTCTACAATGCAGCCTCTCCAGAGCGGCATTCTCATGAGCAACAACCTGCCTGTTTTTTCTCACTGTACGATTTGACAATTATTTTAACCTGTCTAGAGCAACAACACAATTTTGCGTCTCCCAAAGGGTGTTAATTTGAAGAGGTTGTACTGTGTAAATATATTTGAAAGGGAGATAACTTTGAAATTAATAGATAACAAAATCAAACATTGCCAATGCTTAATCAGGCATAGTTTTCTACTTTTCAATGTAAAATACAGGTGTTTTTGTGAAAGCGTGTGGGGCATTATTATGTATTTGTATGCACAAAATAAAAAAAATGACATATCGTTAAAATGTATTCCACAGGTGTGCTTTTTGGAGAAATATACGAAATCAGGAAGAGACGTCTATAGATCAGGATGTCTGGCTCAAAAGGTAAGTACACGTAACTTATAACATTCAACATTGAAAACTTTGTTCGTACTATTTTTAAACAAGTGTATCCGTGTTGAACGGTTTGAATCTGTGTTTTAGTCTTTTCGCTACTATGACTTACTCAGCAATGTCTGTTGCAGGTATGTGCTCATCAACAAAAGATCAATGATGGAAATTGTATCGAGTGTTGCCATGGAAATTATTGTAATAGCCATGGATGTGGGGACAGTGGTAATTAGTTGTTATAAATTTGCATTTTGCATACAGACATTAAGTAAGAATTTGAAATTTGCTTTATAGAAAAAGATCATGTTGACTAATGTGCCTGATAAATGTATGGTACTTACTCTAAATACATGTATAGTAAACATGCATACCGTCTTTATTTTGATGTGATCCGCCTCCCTGGTTGAGTGGTTAAGGCCGTCGACTTTAAATCACTGTAACCTCTCACTGACAGAGGGTCGTTGGTTCGAACGACCATGTCTCTTTATGAGGGAAAGTAGTCAGATCCTGACGAAGGATGGGAGTCTTGTACTGGTTCTTCCCAGGAACGATGGTTAGGCGAATTGTACGCCTCATGTGACTGTTGAAAAAGGGCGTAAAACCCGATATAAACAATATAAATAAATCTTTTAATGCTGTTCAATACATCATACATAACAAAGTTGACATCATTCGACAATGTTAATCATAAACTTTGCATTATTTCGACAGATAAATGGCATAAAAAATATATTTAAAAAAATATATTACAATATCTGCTGAAGTTTGCTGCAAGACTGCGTATGAACGTAATTGTTTGTTGTTTGAAGGTGAACAAAAACCAAAATATCCTATCCTAACTTAATAATACTAGTAACTTACTGTATTTGGTTGGCATCAGTCACTTGAATAATTCTATTATAATAATTATTGTATTTCAGGTTTGCCTGTAAGACCGTATCGTGGTCCTGTTTGTTTTGATTGTCAACATGTTCTCTCTCCTGACGAGTGCACAACATTGGCGATGTGTGATCCATCACAAGTAAGTCATTACCTACCCTATTATCGTGCAGAACTGCAGATGCATCAGTAAGACACCTTATCGGTAATAATTATCTTGGGATAATATCAGCAATTGTTTGTTTTTTTTGCATATATTTTTATAGCAAAAAGCTTATGGGACTTTAATTTGAACATTAATGATTTTTCAACACTGATTATAGATAAGAACAATACGTAGACATTAGTTTATTCAATCTGTATCTATCCCTAAGAGAGACAAAACGTAGTCTTTATTGACAGATGGCCCCTATTCGGAGGTTATTTCACCCTAAATAATCAATGACGGTTTTTAAAAGACTGACCTTTATTCGGAGGTGGCCGCTAACACAGGTTGAATCGTATTATTAACAGCCCGTTCCAAGAAGTACTGATTTGTGTTGGTGTAGCATTTATCATTCATTAGATCAATTATCTTGATATCAATGACGGTGTCGGGTATATTGTTACTTGCATAAGATGGTCAAAATTTTGTAAGTGGGATATAAAGGTGGTTCATTTATTTGTTTACTAGTATCTAAAAAGAACTTCTTACTTCAGGTATGTAATATTGAAGAGTTCAGGTGGGGAGACCACTCTCACTTCAAGATGGGTTGCGCCAATGAACTGGTAAAACACATTCACATTAAATGACAATATTTATGATATTTTGTGTTATGAACCAGTATATTTAGATTTGTTCAGTTATTCTCATACAGACAATATTGGACTCGGAAATGGCGCACTTAATACGTACATACTTTTTAGTAAATCGGCTTTTATGGGCTTTTGGTTATTTACAAACATATTATACATTTGAAGAAATATATAAATGATTGAGTCACTGAGTAATTAAACAAGATGGCCCCATATCGCTCTCCAGAAAAAAGACCGTAAGAGACAAACGTTTTTCCCTGTATGAGCCTTTGTAAAATCAAGTGACTCCGGGGCGGGCCAAATTTTTCCTCAGGGCCTTAATATGAACAAGCTTGACAGAGATCCGCTAGATGAAGCACTAAGCATTTTAGTTTCTGACAAGAAGTGTTTTTTTTTAATTTTCCTATGTAACTCTTATGTAAAATCTAGTAAATGAAATTTAACTTTTTGAACAACATTGGTAGATCTTCATGCTAGGCTTCATGCTAGGAACATCCCTGTAGAATTCCGTTTAAATTGGTCAACAAGCTTAAGAAGGAGATGTTGTTCAAATAGACATTTGCGATTTAAGACGGTGACGGTGTTGAACTTCGGATTAAATTGAATTCGAGGGGTCGTCTCACATTTATAATGAAAATGAATCACATTGGAGTACATGCATGTTATTTTAATATCAAGCCATATTTACAGAATTAAACCGATTTGCTTTTCTCCGGCACACACGATCCGGCGAATATTTACTACACGTGGTAACACTTTCCCGACGATGTCTTCATATTGTTCCTACTGATTTATAAAACTTGAGCTCAACATAAAGACGATACTGTCGAATATGTCTGTTTAATTTTCGGTACCTTCCAGGGGCGTAGCTTGACCAATAATAGTGTGTACGCAAGATTTTTGAATGCTCGTTTGGGTTATTATGTATCTCGGATCAAGTGCGTTTTAGATATTTCGCTTGAAAATCTATGCCTGTTTCAATTTCGTAAAATCTTCCATGACTTTTTTGTCCCCACACACTGCAATACCTTTCGACTGAGGATATTTTTTAACACTGGCAAATAATTCGCATGTACATACTATTCATTAGACCAATAAATCTAACTGCATACGAAGTCGCATGTCTGTTATTTCCACAGATATCAAATGCGAACAGCAAAACAGTAGATCTACATGTACCTTCAATATTTACGCAAAAACACGTGACGAAATGTATTTAGTTCTAATCGAATATCTGTGTAATTTTACGATTCCTTTTTCGGCTGATTACATCTAGAACATGTTCAGAGTCCAGCTGTTTTTCAGTATAAACATTTAGTCTTAAGCTTGACAATCTACTTGTTGTCATAGTGTTTCTGCTGTAACATATCAATAAACCATCGCTCAGCTGTAGCTGTAGATACTAGCGAATACACAGAGCACCATGTGCACGGACGGGTACAAATCTCGGTTTGTAGCCTTCAATTTTCTAGACAAAGTTTAGTCATGGGTATGATGTTAAGTTTCCCTATTTTGTCTCCAAGTAGGAAAAGGTAGCTCAGTTTCTTTAATGTGGCGCATTAAACCAAACCGCTGAGCATCATTCAGATGTCCTACAATATATATGATGCGTATATTTAGGTATGTTGCTGTCATTGTCAGGGTAAATTACACTACAACTATAAATAGTCTAGATTCGTGATCATTTTGAATTAATTTACTTGTATTTTGTTCATTAACAAATTTTGATTTCAACAATATGACAAATACAGACGTAAGTAGTTTTGTTCATGAATGTGCATTTCTGTTTACGATTACATTCTCATAGAATCAGCTTAGAGCTTTTGAGTATGTACCAATTTAGGAGTCACTTGAAAACTCACGGTCGCCCGATGCCAGTGACGGGAAAGAGCCACGTTGACGACAGGTACCTGGTAGACGCAGGCGACAGCAGAAACGCCCTCTGGCAGAATAAATTCGGGACAACCAAGAGTCGTATAACAGATTCATTACAAAAAGTACCGAAATTGATGCGTATACTCGATTTGGTTCTAGTTCTTATGAAAATGAATAAAATTGTAAATTAAACATTTTTTTTAGTTGACATGCAAACACAATGATTAGTAACACTAGCCCTATACAAGAGTATGTATCAATAATTTTGAGATGACCCCCGAATTTAATCCCAAATCCGATGTCCACCACCGTCACCGTCTTAAACTGCAAATGTCTAATTGTTGACGCACGGACGACGGACAACCCGCGATCATAATAGCTCACAATTGCTCTGATGAGCTAAAAAATAGACTGAGAGTATACAGTACTATACCTTAATAATCACTGAACGTATATATTTCAACTTGAAGGTTTATTACACTCAAACTTGTGAACAATGGCCACCTATGGGAATGACAAATTGTGGACTTTACTGATAGGTGATCTATTCGAAATGCATTTTGTTCTAAATAATCAATGACGGTTTTTGAAAGAATGAGCGTTATTCACAGGTTGGCCTTTACTCGGAAGTGACCGCTAACACAGGTTTTACAGTATTCATTTTTCATTCTATTCTTCAGTGTGATCCATTAAAGCGATCTGTTATGCACAGACAAGACAGGTCATTTCCAATTTGTCACGGCTGTTGCGAGGACGATTACTGCAACAGAAACTGTACAATTATCAAAAACGGGGCGAACGTAATAGGTAAGCTTTATACAAACATGTACATTTAATTCAAACCGTAACTGAAGAAAGGTTTTAAGGTTTATCTGTCTTAATAATAGTTTAATCAGACATTTACTTTATGCATAACAAGTTATATGGCCCTAGGTCGTTCACCTAAGAAGAAAGACACTACAATTGATGACCAGGTAACATAGATTTCATCTCATGTAACCCGTTTTTACATATATTTAAATGAAAACTAACAATGCAGGTGCTATAATACCGTTAAACAAGCTAAAACGTAGCAAACTGTCTACTCCAAGGGCCCATAACTCTTTTTAAGTCCCATTAGCTTTTTGCTATAAAAATATATTATGCAAAAAACAAACAATTGCTGATATTATCTCAAGATAGTAATTACCGACGAAACGAACATTTTTTCTTTAAAAACACTCACTACGCAGTGAATTGTGCTTTTGTAAACTTGAAATATGTAGACTGCGTAACGTCATTTTACGCTGTGTGCATAATATGACTGCGGGGAAACACAGCTGTTCTATAAATAGTTTTTTTTTCAATGATATTGAAAAAAAATCGAAAGTGGTTTTGGAAACATGTTTTCTTGCTATAAAGTATGCTCGAGAGGAAAACACACCGGATTCCTCTGTTATAGAACAAACAGAAAATATTACGACCGACATATTTATATGCTTTAATATGGGACTTTATATTGTGACTGTTGGATTGTAATTTATAGCTTCAATCCTTTAATTTTTCTCGTAGATAAGTTTCCATTAGCTTTAGGACACCAACAATCTCTACCATTCACCCAAGCATATGTTATGCATTTTGTTTAAACCTTGTGCGTTGAGAAAATTAACGTCATCAGATCATGTTTATAGGAATTTCATGTGCATACAACGAATTCTTCAGTTTTCTAAGATATAGAAATGCGACAAAATATGCTTTTCAGATTGCACACCATTTCGTCCTTAGTTGAACTGCAGAAACTGTCAATGAACTTGTCTGGTCATATGACATAAATATATACGTTTGTACACAAATGTCAAAATAGAGATAACATTTGTGTTCCAATAAGGTGCAACTTAAATGAATATATAAACACCTTCTGTTACACTAGCTGTATTTATATCAACACAACTACTTGCAAAATTCACTTTTGGCTTTTTAACTTAATAATCCTTTACAACAGTCTTAGTCTCAGCATCTTTTCTGTCGGTTTCATTATGTCGTCTTTCAGATATAAATGTATCCATTACATGCTCATTGGTCTGTTACTTTGATTGTCAGTTATTTCAACGCTTACATCGTTAGATTTACTATTTCGTTAATGGTATGGAGAGACTAGTTGAAGTTTTAAGATTTGGACGTTGGAATTTAATGTTCTTAGCATAGAACGTTGTCTATGGCAATAAACCAAACAATGGTGGGATAATGTATGTACATAACCAGTAACATACACTAAATATAAATGCAATACAAATCAAACAACTTTTTTCATTGATTTATTACGTAATAACAATTTCCCGTCTATTAACCCAATACATTTCCTGCTGGGACAGAATAATCTTGCTGTAACAAGAAACCAGAGAACGAACTGTACTGAGTTCCGTGCAGTGACTCGTCAGCGTCAACATTTCTTACAGCCACATCGTCCCCTGCATTAAGTCGTAGTACAATTGTCATAGAAGTTGATGCGTTCGGAGATTCTGTTCCACGAACGAAGATATTGCCAACATTTGAACCATTTCTTGCAAAATAGTAATGTGTTGTATGAGAACCGAGGGCCATCAGTGATGTAGAGAATACGTAGGTTCCAGCAACAGGTGCACGGAAATCACCAGCATGCACGTTGTAGGCGTTTCCAGTATTTGTATAAATATGATCAAAGGCAATGTTTTGGTTCACTCCAGCATGTTGAAGATGGTTTGTTAATCCTGCGTAAAATGCTACTCCAAGTTCATTGTCAGCTCTTTGTATACGATTTACAACTGTAATGAAACGGGTAAAGAATACATCAGTTAAATACATTAATGCATGTGTTCACGCCCGTTTAACTCACAACGAGTGTAATTTATCCTTCGGCAAAAATGTTGTGAGGAGCTTCCGTCCTCGTTGTTAGCACCCATATTGTTTGTCAACAAGGTAAGTTTTTCTAAAAACATGAAGAATACAGGCCTTCATGTAAAAATATCGAAATGCAGTAAGCTAGCTATGGGTTTTTCGAGTACGCACATGTGAAGATATTGACCAGGATTGACGTTTTGGATCTTATATTTGGTCAGGCGAGAAGTTCATTCTCGTTTACAAGTCACCCCGAGTGACTGCGTCGTACGGTTTTACCATCAAATTGTCCACCAACATGCAATATCTTTACATATGCTGACTCGGAAAACCTTAAGCTATCTAACTGCATTTCGAATTTTTTTCATAAAGGCCTGTATTTTTCAAAAGTTGGAAAAACTTACCTTGTTGACATACAATATGGGTGCTCACAATGTGGACGAAAGTTCCTCACAACATTTTTACCGAAGGATAAATTACACTCGTTGTGAGTTAAACGGGCTCCTGTTACAATATTCATTCTTGAACAATTAACGTTACGAATTTCTGTAATTATGACAAAGTTTTTCCCATATCTGTGTAAATATTATCAAAGGCAATGTTATGGTTAACTCCAGCATGTTGAGGATGGTTCGATAATCCTGCGTGAAAGGCTACTCCAAATTCATTGTCAGCTCTTTGCAAACGATTTACAACTGTAGCAGCAGTAATGAAATGGGTAAAGAGCATACCAGTTAAATATATATTTTTTTATTAATTATGTCGTATTTTATTCATTATAAATTTCTGTAATTATGGTCAGGTGCAATGTAATTGTGTTTAAAATAAAGTATTAAAGAATGACGTGGTAGAACATTTTTTGCATCAATTCATGTAATAGAAATATGTGAGGGTTTAATGGGTAGGGTGAACTATGGATACAATTACAGGGTTTAATGGGAAGGGTGAACTATGGATACAATTACAGGGTTTAATGGGAAGGGTGAACTATGGATACAATTACAGGGTTTAATGGGAAGGGTGAAATATGAATACAATTACAGGGTTTAATGGGAAGGGTGAACTATGAATACAATTACAGGGTTTAATGGGAAGGGTGAACTATGAATACAATTACAGGGTTTAATGGGAAGGGTGAACTATGTATACAATTACAGGGTTTAATGGGAAGGGTGAACTATGAATACGATTACAGGGTTTAATGGGAAGGGTGAACTATGTATACAATTACAGGGTTTAATGGGAAGGGTGAACTATGTATACAATTACAGTCTTTTTAAAACTCTTTGCTTGTAACACCTCGGACTTCATTAAGAAATTACAGGAAAGACAACGTTACATGAATTTTATAACATTCAAACATGTAATAATTATAATTTTAAAACGAAATACAACGTGCACCTAGCAAAATCAAGTTATTCAATTGCTACCTTTCCTTGAATTATGTACACCATGGTCTTTCAAGCTTCTGCCCTCCATTTCTCCAATTGACGTCTCAACTCCTCCAAATATTTTGAGAATTTTCGAGTCAAGTTTCTTATTTTTCTTTATGGATTTTTCGTCATGTTCATGCTTCTTTGTGTTCATATGTTTTCTTGTTTGAACGTTCATATTAAGTTCTTTACACTCGATTTCCATTCCAGTCATTCTGTGATTTAACTTTCCAATTTCTTGTTTAAGTTGTTCATTTTCATCTAGAACAACATTCATTTGAGATTTGATATCGTCAATTTGTTGTTTCCACAACTCACGTTCAGTTTCCCTATCATTTTCGCGATTTTCAAACTCTTCTATACGATTAAGGATATCATTTATGTCTACAGTTTTCGATTCGCTGACCTCATCATTACATACAATCAATTCAGCATGGAAGCTGATCGTTACCAGAAACAGCACAAAAGTCACCATATTTTTAAACCGAATATTACTTAACAGTTCGTTTGAATTGGCAATGATACAATAACTGAGTTATAAACTGTATATTTGATTGACCATTTTATACACTATGTGACATTGACTTTCTTTGAGATAAGATAGCACGGAACGGAAGGAAGGGGTTGAGAAATCGTAGCATTAGAATGAGATTAAAAGAAGTATACTTTGTTAATAAATTATATTATGTTAATGTTTATGTCTAATTTAGACGGAATGTGTTACATTTGACAGTGTGCACTGTGTGTTGTAAAACGCAATTCTATAATAGTAAATTTATCAGTCAGATTTTGTTGTAGATAATACTTGGATACACAGTTAACTATTTATCCAAGTACAGGTAACATAATTGTATTGTTAAACCTAGTTTTCTTGTTCAATGTTTATCTTAATGACATTAGAACTTGTTATAGAGAGTCAATGAATATTCAAGGTTTTCGTAAATTGTCCAAGATGTTGAAATACGACGAAAAATGATATTCAGATAATCACCTACACGTACTCCCGTGAAACGCAGGAACCGCCCATGAACTTGTCTTGTCACAAATACATACATATATCTCCAATTCTCGGTCTTAGAGATAAGCGTTGTGTTCCAATTAGTTTTCACGTTGATAAATGAAATTAACATAACCCGTTACCTTAATTTTATCTATTTTAACACATCTACTTCCAAACATTCACATGGGGCTTTCAATTGACATTTTATACGACATTCTTATCATCAGCATCTTTGCGATTGGTTTAATCATGTTGTCTTTCAGATATAGATGTTTCCATTAATGCTTATTTTCCTGTGATTTTGTCTGTCAGTTTATTTAACGGGTACATTGTAAAATTCATTATTCTAATACTTTCCTAGAGACTAATACATAGTTCCCAAATCTACAATATTTACCTCCCATGGCGGCCATCTTGAAAGGCAAATTTCTTATGTGTTTAAAAGAAAAAAAAAAAAACAGAAAAATAGTTATTAAACAACTCAATTTATCATAAAATATAACTAAATCAGGAAGTTGGAAAAAACATAAACACATCAGGATTAAGAAAATGCAGTTGCCACATATCCTATATTTAAAATTACCAAAACAAAAATATTAATATATTCTACCAATGCTAGTCAAATTTGCCTTTTAAGATGGCCGCCAATTTAAAACAAGGGAAGTAAATATTGTAGATGTGGGAACTATGTATTGAAGTTTCAACGCTTGAGCGTTGAAATTTTAGTTTACTTGCTCTGAACACAGTTGGTAGTAAATGGCAATTAACCGATCTTTGGCTGTTACCCTCGGAATATTGTCTATGCATAACCTGTATAACATACACTATACATGAATGAAATACAATGATATGAAACACTGTGTTTTTTTCATTGATTTATTACGTGATTACAATTTCACGTCGAATACCCTAATACATTTCCTGCGGAAACAGAAAAATATTGCTGTAACTGGAAGCCAGATAACGACGTGTAGTAAGAACCGTGCAGTGACTCGTCAGCGTTAACATTTCTTACAGAAACATCTTGCGGTTACCAGAAACAACACGAAAGTCATCATTTTTGTTTATTAAAATGTTACATTCACATTAACGTCTTTGTTTTCTCTGTGTGTCAGATGGGAACAGTTTCTGAGCATTTACTTTATCAAATTGTCTGCATATATAAGCATATATTTGTGTCATGGTTCAATATGTTAATTGGCGAATGCATTCAATGGATTACAAACTCTATACAGATAGGTATATACAGTTTACTTTCACTAAAACATTCAAAATACAAAATAAGTTATAAGATGCGCATCAATTGTCATATAGTTTTTGTTCAGCGCATTGCATGCAACACAACCGAATCTGTATATGTGACATATTTACATGATTTGTTCGTAAAATTTAAACTGAATATGACAAGTTTGAGCAAGCACTAAATGTGTTCTAATTCATGCGTGATCACAGTATTGCTTATTTCACGAATGACCACGGTATTGTGCAATTCACCCGTGACCAAAGAACATGTATTGTCTAAATTTCCGTATAATCACAATTTGGTATAATTCTAATGTAATCACAATTTGGTATAATTCTCGTACAATCACAATTTAGTATGATTCTCGTTTAATCACAAACACGAAAATCCACATGTAACACAAGTATTGTTACATTACGTGTAATTCAATTCCGGACTTATTCAGTAGCCTAAATCCGCACGAGACTGACTTATTCACGTGTTATTTTTTATAAACTTGAAATATGCAGAGCGCGTGACGTCACTTTACTACGTGTGCATAGCATCTCAGGTGTTTTATAAATAGCATTTATTTCAATGATATTGAAAAAAGTACGATAGTAGTTTCGGAAACATTTTTTCTTGCTATAAAGTATGCACGGGAGGAAAACACACCGGATTCCTCTGTTATAGAACAAACAGAAACTATTAGGACCAATACATTTATAAGCTTATGGGACTTTAAGTTGTGGTCCGATTTCATCTATACCTTAACTTGTCAAAGACCTTAAGGTCATATTCATTGTAAATATGATTAGGATCAGTGAATAAATGAAGACGCTATCTAGAGTGTAAACAAGCTGAAATATAGCAAATTTTAAAAGTCAAGGGCCAATAACTCTTGCAGTTTTGGTTCGATTTTTGAATGTAAACAAACTTATTGTGGACGGACGACGGACATTCATTGATGCTAAAAGTTCACCTGATTGAATCGGGTGAGCTAAAAAATAATCAGAAAACGAAATTCTTATCCCTATATACATGTAATTTATATTTCTTATCGTATTTTAGGGATGTGTGGTTTTTGTTTTCTGTAGTTTCATGTTCAAGAAATTTGTATTTCCTTTTAGTTGGATAGATTGAAACCAATAAGTGAATAAGTACGAAGACTTCTTGGAAACACATATCGTGGTACAGCGTTATACTTGTAATTTAGCAACACGTTCTATTCATTAATAAACACCATAATGCATTTTATTTGTTATCTTTGACCATACATGTTCTCAAACACACAAGAGTGCCAGGTCACAAAATACGCCCTTCAAGAGCCATATATCAGATGTGCCTGGGCCGATTGGGCAGGTTATCGTACTAGGTCGAGATCTCATGGCCATAAACATTTCCATACAGTTTGGTGAGGCTGCGGATAAAACTGTTTTAATTAGAGACCGGACACCGTTGTGGACGCCGCCCACCAACCCGCCGATTCCGCCCATAATCGAACTTGTCCAAGCAAGCTCTTTTGGTTATACACACTTACTGAAAATATTATTAGGATTTGTGAATAAATGAATGCGCTAGAGTGTAAACAACTCAAATATAGCAAATTTTCAAAGTCAAGGGCATATAACTCTTAGGTTCTGGTCCGATTCCGCCCATAATCGAACTTGTCCAAGATCGTTTGGTTATACACATATACTGAAAATAGGAGTAGGATTCGTGAATAAATGAAGGCGCTAGAGTGTATACAAGCTAAACATAGCAAATTTTCTAAGTCAAGGGCCCATAACTCTTGAAGTTATTGTCCGATTTTGCTCATAATCTAACGTAGTCGAGTCATTGTGGCCATATAAATTGTGACTAAGGTTGAACACGATTCGTTAAGAGCTGTGGTAGTCCAACTAATTAGACTGCTTCGTGACGGCGAGACATTTTTCGACTTGGCTCCGTCCCGCACAGTCTAACAAAGATCTGCATATTTGTGTGCGGAAAATCCCCAATTAAAACCCGTTGGGCCCGATAACTACAATATATGTGACCAAAGTGAACCATTCCGTGGGTAGAAAACACGTTTCTATACTCATATGAGTATAAATTATTCCAACATACCTTTTCTGAAAGATGCATTAATGATTTGTTTCTCCCCACTATTTCCCAACTGAAAACGAAACTGACGTAATGGCGGTAAAATGCCGGTGTCATGGTAAACATTGTCTACTATCAAAATAATTTTAAGTACACGTTTAAATAAGCTGGCATGTCAACGAAACGTTGGCAAGTTAAACTTAAATCAACTTTCGTTAATTCTAGGTACTCATTATAAAGATCGATTTAGAATTAAACTGTCCTACGGTATTTGTGTACGGAGATAACTGGATGCGGCTAAAGTCCGTTCGTACCGTTTTTTTTTCACGCGACGTAAAATTTAAGTTTAATATTTCAAATTTGACATTTAACACATATTTTTACAGCGCATTCACGCAGACTATTGTTATTTCTTTCGATTTAGGTAAGTTATGCCTGTTATTGAAGAATTTTGACGTAATTTGAATTTCCGCACGTAAATATGCAGATGTTTGTAAGGCTGAGAGGATGGCCTTTCCGAATTCGTTCACGAAAATCGGCCAACCGGAAAGCCGAATAAGTAGGGCTAGAGCTGTGGATGCTAGAGTGTAAACAAACTAATTATGGACGGACGCCGGACATTCATCGAGGTGAGCTAAAAATAAAATTATAAAAAATCGCATTTTTCTCATTATTGAAGAAGGCGAAGAAAATCCACAGGTACATGAACTAAAACTATCACTGAAGGTGATGAATACCCCCAGATGCCGCCTTAAAACAGTTATTGTTACATTTTACAGAGGGAAATATAACGCATTTTCATCTTTTTAACACCTGCAAATTGTTGCTTAGAAATATGCTGACCAATTTCTAAATATTCATTATATAAAAAATAATAAAGGTCCATAGCTCATTAAAATTTAATAGGACAAAACCTATTGTGGACATGCACAACTTGGCAGACCACTTATCACTTCGAAGAAGTTTCACTGAATTCCTGCATGTAGTTACTGAAAACTGGTTTGGACAAAATTTATGTATAAAACAAAGGACCATAACTCAGTGAAAATTAATCCGAACAAAACTTGGTTATTGCATGCACAACTTGGCTTACTTTTTATAACTTCTGTGAAGTTTCATTGAATTCATATGAGTAGTTATTGAGATATTGTACATACATGTATACACTGTATAAAAAACAACAAAGGGTATAACAATCTTAAACAGGAGAGATAAATAATCTAATACCTTTGTTATAGCAAAGGTCTGTTCCCTGGGCATTGTCTAGTAGAACGGAAGGATACGCAAAATCCGCACAGACTCGGAGCTTTTCGCGGACAATTCTGGAAACCATGTGCATTCTTTCTCGGAGGCGCACGCCATTGATGAAATGCTCACAGCTTTTCATCTACCAAGTGTCACAGAAGATAGAACCGATTAAAGTTTTTTTAATTGTAAATTATTTTCGCGCTTGAGAACTCCTATTTTCTTTTAATA
This sequence comes from Lutraria lutraria, assembly GCA_964023205.1. Lineage (NCBI taxonomy): Eukaryota > Metazoa > Mollusca > Bivalvia > Venerida > Mactridae > Lutraria > Lutraria lutraria. Next base: position 25,341,996 of record OZ026847.1, read on the forward strand.
TCGTCGTGGTAGTTTATTCACGTGCGAATACCACGTGACTTTTTGCTAAGGTTGGGTGTTCCAGCAATGGCGGATTCTGTCGAATCAGGTAAGATTTTTCATTATTGTTGTCTTTTATGTACTTTATATAAAAGTTTTCCGCTAGAGCCCGGCCATTTAAAAACACACCATCGGTTGTTCCATTTTAAACGTAAAATCCCCTAGTTAAGTCGTGAAGTGTCACCCCGCATTTTTTATATAATCTATGTAAGGTGGGTTGAGATTTCTATATTTTGAGGACTCTATTGCGATAGTTTGTGACAGTATATTTCCTGCTTACCGAGCTTTTGCAACTTTAGAATGACGGTTTGAATCGATGCGAACAGATTTGAATAACAATGTACATTCCTCGTGCTACCCAAGCAGTGTGGTGGAAAGGGAGTTAATGGAAAGGTATCTACCGAGAAGGCTTTTAAACGGTTATTGATCTGCCTAGTAAATATAGCAAAGAACAAATTTTAAAATGAATTCTAAACAATCAGTAGAAACATGTCAAGTACGAAAAAGAGCGTTGCAGTACGAAAGATACACGAACAGTGGAAAAACGTCGTCATCCCTACCAAGACGAAAGTCTACGCGGCTAACAGATGCTTTCATGTGTAGTGAATTATTGCTGCGACAACTCGAGCGTTTCTGTGTGGCTACCGGTATATGGACTATAAGTAGGCGAACTGTGGGTAATTTGTGATGTGAGTTATAGTGTCATTGTTGTGACAGAATGTGACATTTCGTGTCATTCAGTTCTGATGGAAAAAACATCTGAGGTAGAGAATCAGTGGATATTATTACAGATGCTCTGACTCCACACACAGAAACTCAAACTTCACAGATGTGTGTATTTGATATAACTGGCACAAAGTTATTCAGCATGAAGTAATAAGACGTGAAGCTGATGAATGCTCACAGTCACGAGCTCAATGGTATTGAGTGTATTTATGAGACATTTGACAGAAAAGGTGAGTCTGTTGGTAGGCATGGGCATGATACAAATGCCAGTTTCAATAAGTATGTGCGAGAACGCTAACCGGGCACTGTGAATTAGTATATCCCTTGGCAAGTTTCTGTGTCTATTGAAAACAAATGAAGAGGTGTTGTCATGTGCTAAGTGTCGTGAATTGAAAACATGATCCCTGCAGTTTGTTGATAAAGTGCAACCGGTTAAAACTCACATCAAGTAGGCAATGCGACACTGCAATGCAGATCCATCCAGACTTAAGACAAATACTATGAACATTGTGTACCATTACCAAAACAACCACGATGCCCGTTGCATTAAAGTCCCAAACTACATCCCATGTCGCCAGATACTTGCATATTCTTTTACCATATCCCTATTAGATAAAAAAAACCTTCAAAGCAATAGATGTGAATAGACATCCAGAAAACTAGTCATATGTCATGGACACTTTCTTTGTGGAATCTTGCAGCAATACATTGAACATTTTTTCAGGATAAACGAATTGGTTCATTGAGTGATACTAACTACATTTCAATAAGCAATATGGCTATTCTCAAATGGAATGAAAATAAGATCCAACCGGCAAACATATGCGTACCGAAACAGAACTTGCGCGATTGATGGGCAGAGTATATGGCTGGAGGTAACTTAACCGTGTCGTCAGGGTTTTCTACGATCTAGAAACTTATTCAAGTCCAGATAGTCAGAAATTCCGGGTGGAATAGGGAGTGGTTCCATTCGTAGGCATCCATCTCAAACAGTCGCTGACGGAATCTTTTCAGAAACTTAATGACCTTCTGGAAGAACCGGAGGTGGCCAAATTGGGCAAGGTAGGGATGGACCGGGCGGAACCGCACGATACCTTGGTAAGACAGATGCAGAAACTCCAGCGAGTTTTATGTCTGTAGCCCGAAGATAACTCGTATTTTGGATTAACATCAGTGCTGAAAAAGTATGACAAGAAACCCAGTCAAATAGAGACAATTCGGAAGATACACCGGAGTAGGCTCCTCCTGGAGACCGACTCGCCGTACTTCCTCCGTCAGGCTACCGGAGATCAGTCCCAGCTCTTCTTGGGATGATTGCTTCCAGAGTGGGTGAGGTATTCACCGACTCGTGGAAGGAGCTATTACAGAACGCTTACCGTAACGCTGAGCGGTTGTACGTTCATGAGCCACCGCCCATTGAACAGTTGTAGTACCATTTGGAGCAGGGGGATATGGCACTCCTTAGCCCTTTTGAAGCAGGATCCTTCCAGCTGGATGAGTCGGTACATCATGCATGTGTTGTAGGGATCCTTCCCTCTGCTATAGGACCACTCCGATTTGAACTGGACCGACCCCTTCGTATAGAACAGGGAGGGGTATGGTGATTAGGCCGAATCTGAGTGAGGATGAATGAGACGAAACCGGAAGTTAGTGCTCAACGCTAGGCTTTCCGGAAACTAACGCTAACGAAAAAACATACATCTGCTAATATCCACTGTATTGTAATTATTATATCCACTGTATTGTAATACATCCTCTTCATAAGTTATTGTAATTATTTGAATCCTAATCTGTCGATTTACATCAGCACTTGTCTTGTTCACTACATTCACTTTAAGCCGGCAGATTCATTAATCCCTTTGTAAATAAACATGTGTTATCCGCGGCTTTAATTTTCAAGGCGTTATTAATGTGTAAAAAATTGACCTAATTTCTTTAATTATTTCACACCATGTGTTGACAAGATTGTTCAAATTGTCTTCACAGCAAAAGCACGTGGGTTTGTCTTATGTATAGTATGATTTTATTAACCTGTCAAAGCTGAATAATTACACGGTTGCTGTATGCGATTATTAGACATTTGCGGTTTAAGACGGTGACGGTGGTGGACATCGGATTTGGGATTAAATTCGGGGGTCATCTCAAAATTATTGATACATACTCTTGTATAGGGCTAGTGTTACTAATAATTGTGTTTGCATGTCAACTCAAAAAAATGTTTAATTTACAATTTTATTCATTTTCATAAGAACTAGAACCAAACCGAGTATACGCATCAATTTCGGTACTTTTTGTAATGAATCTGTTATACGACTCTTGGTTGACCCGAATTTATTCTGCCAGAGGGCGTTTCTGCTGTCGCCTGCGTCTACCAGGTACCTGTCGTCAACGTGGCTCTTTCCCGTCACTGGCATCGGGCGACTTTTCAAGTGACTCCTAAATTGGTACATACTTAAAAGCTCTAAGCTGATTCTATGAGAATGTAATCGTAAACAGAAATGCACATTCATGGACAAAACTACTTACGTCTGTATTTGTCATATTGTTGAAATCAAAATTTGTTAATGAACAAAATACAAGTAAATTAATTCAAAATGAGCACGAATCTAGACTATTTATAGTTGTAGTGTAATTTACCCTGACAATGATAGCAACATACCTAACTAGAACTATCACTAAAGGTGATGAATACCCCCAGATGCGGCCTTGACACAGTTATTGTTACATTTTACAGAGGAAAATATAATGCATTTTCATTTTTTTAATACCTGCAAATTGTTGCTTAGATATATCCTGACCAGTTTCTAAATATACATTATATAAAAAATAACAAAGGGCCATAACTCATTAAAATTTACTTGGACAAAACCTATTGTGGACATGCACAACTTGGCAAACTACTTATCACTTCTAAGAAGTTTCACTGAATTCCTGAATGTAGTTGCTGAGAAATAGTACGGACAAAATTTACCTAATTGTATAAAACAAAGGGCCATAACTCAGTGAAAATTAATCCAAACAAAACCTGGTTATTGCATGCACAACTTGGCTTACTATTTATAACTTCTGTGAAGTTTCATTGAATTCCTATGAGTAGTTACTGAGATATTGTATATACACTGTATAAAAAACAACAAAGGGCCATGACTCAGTGAAAATTTAACCAACCAAGACAAGCTTAATGCATGCACAACTAGGCTAACTACTCATCACTTCTGAGAAGTTTTATTGAATTCCTGGCAGTAGTCAATGAGAAATAGTCAGGACAAATTTTGCCTATTGTATATACTGTAGAAAAAAACAAAGGGCTATAACTCAGTGAAAATCAATCCAAATGAAAAATGATTTAAGCATGCACAACTAGGCTAACTACTTATTACTTCTGTGAAGTTTCATTGAGATCCTGTGAGTAGTTGCTGAGAAATTGTCCGGACAAAATTTGCCTATTGTATATACTGTAGAAAAACAACAAAGGGGTATAACTCAGTGACAATTAATCCGAACGAAAATTGCTTTAAGCATGCACAACTAGGCTTACTACTGATCACTTCTGTGAAGTTTCATTGAGATCCTGTGAGTAATTGCTGAAAAATTGTCCGGACAAAATTTGCCTATTGTATATACTGAATAAAAACAACAAAGGGGTATAACTCATTGAAAATTAATCCGAACGAAAATTGCTTTAAGCTAGCACAACTAGGCTTACTACTGATCACTTCTGTGAAGTTTCATTGAGATCCTGTGAGTAATTGCTGAGAAATTGTCCGGACAAAATTTGCCTATTGTATATACTGTAGAAAAACAACAAAGGGGCATAACTCAGTGAAAATTAATCTGACCGAAAAATGCTTTAAGCTAGCACAACTAGGCTTACTACTGATCACTTCTGTGAAGTTTTATTGAAATCCTGTAGGTAGTTGCTGAGAAATTCTCCGGACAAATTGTGTCTACAGACGCACGGACCGACCGACCGGCCGACCGACCGACCGTCAAGCGTGAATCCAATATAGCCCCCATATATTTCATATCTGGGGGTATAAATATACGCATCATATATATTGTAGGACATCTGAATGATGCTCAGCGGTTTGGTTTAATGCGCCACATTAAAGAAACTGAGCTACCTTTTCCTACTTGGAGACAAAATAGGGAAACTTAACATCATACCCACGACTAAACTTCGTCTAGAAAATTGAAGGCTACAAACCGAGATTTGTACCCGTCCGTACACATGGTGCTCTGTGTATTCGCTAGTATCTACAGCTACAGCTGAGCGATGGTTTATTGATATGCTACAGCAGAAACACTATGACAACAAGTAGATAGTCAAGCTTAGGACTAAATGTTTACACTGAAAAAACAGCTGGACTCTGAACATGTTCTAGATGTAATCAGCCGAAAAAGGAATCGTAAAATTACACAGATATTCGATTAGAACTAAATACATTTCGTCATGTGTTTTTGCGTAAATATTGAAGGTACATGTAGATCTACTGTTTTGCTGTTCGCATTTGATATCTGTGGAAATAACAGACATGCGACTTCGTATGCAGTTAGATTTATTGGTCTAATGAATAGTATGTACATGCGAATTATTTGCCAGTGTTAAAAAAATATCCTCAGTCGAAAGGTATTGCAGTGTGTGGGGACAAAAAAGTCATGGAAGATTTTACGAAATTGAAACAGGCATAGATTTTCAAGCGAAATATCTAAAACGCACTTGATCCGAGATACATAATAACCCACACGAGCATTCAAAAAGTTTGCGTACACACCATTATTGGTCAAGCTACGCCCCTGGAAGGTACCGAAAATTAAACAGACATATTCGACAGTATCGTCTTTATGTTGAGCTCAAGTGTTATAAATCAGTAGGAACAATATGAAGACATCGTTGGGAAAGTGTTACGTGTAGTAAATATTCGCCGGATCGTGTGTGCCGGAGAAAAGCAAATCGGTTTAATTCTGTAAATATGGCTTGATATTAAGATAACATGCATGTACCCCAATGTGATTCATTTTCATTATAAATGTGAGATGACCCCTTCAATTTAATCCGAAGTTCAACACCGTCACCGTCTTAAATCGCAAATGTCTATTTTTAGCTTCGTGACACAGTTGATAGTTTACCATTATGGAATGTCCCAATGAATGTGTTTATATAACAGTAAAACAACAATTATCGTATAACTTACGAACGTAATCGAACCTCACCGAAGCTAAACATAAATGAATCATTGACCGTATAATTATGCAGCTTAGACAGGTTAATAAAATCGCACTATAATGTATGTGGAGAGACGTGGTGTTGTTTATTCAGCACGAAGGCTTTGGCCGTGTTCGATTCAAAACTCTAGGGCTACACTATAGTTGAAAGAGAGCATGCGGGCGCATGTGTATTAGAACCTCGAATAAAACGGGTCGGGTAGTAATGAGTATTACTTTTGCTGTAGAAAAATATATGCAAAAACATTTAATTGTTGATATTATCCCAAGATAATTATTACCGACGAAATAAGCCATTTTTTGTCAGAAAACACTCATTTCACTGTGATTTCTGCTTTTGTAAACTTGAAATATGTAGAGCGCGTGACGTCACTACTACGTGTGCATAGCATGACTGCGGGAAAACTCGGTATAAATTTCAATTACAATACAATTGCCTCTGCTTTTTATTTGCTCTGATGGAATGATCTCAACTTATGGGATTTTTATTCAAACATATTCAGCGCATTATAAATAGTACTATCGTGGAAGATAATTCCTGTTTTGTAACAAAATAAGTGTGCAATTTTGCGCACTGTCTGCTTTTTGCACTTGCTCCCGCCATCTTTTTACGTCACAACCTAGGGTCGACTCGTTCACTCCAGGCAAAAGCTTGATCAAGTTCTTGACCCTTGCTTAATCTGTACGCTAGCGTTAAACTCTTGTCGTTCGTAATCTTAACGGAATCGAACGTACTCTTGATATCACCAATAACAGAACGTTGATAAAGTTCAAAAACAACTTATGTGCCCGTGGGGTGTGCTGTTTCAACGCACACAGTTTGATGGCATAGGCATCCATTTCGGGGAAATTGAAGTTCAGGAAGATTTGGATTACATAAAATATTTGTAGGAATAACTCGAAATTGTGAGGCCAATGTCAGTGTTAGTAAAACTGCTAAAACCAATTGAGCCTAGAGCATAGATAGTTCAGATGTAGCTTCATCTAGCGGACCTCTGCCAAATGTGTTCATATTATGGCCCTGGGATTAAAACTTTGCATGATATTAGCATATGATAACAGAAATATTTTAAGCGAACCAAACAGGGGGGTTACTGATCTCGTTTTTAGCTCACATGTCACAAAGTGACAAAGTGAGCTATTAGGATCACTTTGCGTCCGACGTCGTGCGGTGTGCGTCGTCAAACACTAGGGGCCACATTTTTAGCTATATTTTAGCAAAACTGGGTCAGAACGTTAATAATAATCAACAAAATCTCGGACGAGTTCGATACTTGGCCATTTTGGGTAAAAAACTAGATCACCAGGGCCAAATAAGGGAAAACCTTGTGAACACTTTAGAAATCACTGTTTTGACTGGATCTTCATGAAACTTTGTCGGAATGTTTATTTTAATAATATGTAGGTCAACTCTGATAATGGGTCATTTCCGGTGAAAAACTAGGTCAAATTGCTGGAAAACCTTGTGAACACTCTAGAAGTCACTGTTTTGATTGGATGACCATGAAACCTTGTCAGAATGTTTGTCTTCATAATATCTTGGACGAGTACGAACATGGGTCATCTTGGGTCAAAAACTAGGTCGCTAAGTCAAATCTTATGAAAAACCATGTTAACACTGTATATTTCACAGTAATTATTGGATCTTCACCAAACTTTGTCAGAATGTTTGCCTTAATGATAAGTGGGTCAAGTTTGAACATGGGTCAGCCGGTGTCAAAACTGGGTCACCAGGTCAAATCTTAGGTAAAAATCTTGTAAAAGCTCTAAATGTCATGGTTTTAATTGGATCTTGGCCAAACCTTGTCAAATTGTTCGTCTTAATAATATTAAGGACAAGTTCCAATATGGGTCACCTAGGGTCAATAACCAGGTCACAAGGTCAAATCTTAGGAAAACCTTATTGACACTGTAGATGTCAAATTTTGATCGTATCTTCACCAAACCTAGTCAGAATGTTTGTCTTAATGATATGTAAGACAAATTCGAACATAGGTCGTCTGGGGTCATAAACTAGGTCACGAGGTCAAATCTTAGGAAAACTTTGACTATGCTGTAGTTTTCATGGTTTTGATTGGATCTTCACCAAATTTTGTCAGAATGTTAGTCTTATTTATATGTAGGACAAGTTTTAACATTAGTCATCTGGGGTCAAAAACTAGGTCATTGGTTCAAAACAATGTTTTAATGAGTGAACAGTGATTGTCATGTGAGCGATATAGGGCCATCTTGGCCCTCTTGTTGAGTTATCTGTCCTTGAATGTGGATTTTTTGCTCATTTTAGGTCATTTCAAGGGCAGATAATTCACCATAATGGAAAGCAAGGCTTTATCTATTTTCATCTTTATGTAGCCGACTTCTTTTCAAGTCATCGTGAAATATTTCATGAATTATTAAGGTGTTTTTTTTTTCTTTAACTAAACCAATGCCAATTTTTAAAAGAAATGGCCTAATTTTGAAGAATGTTCAGTCTCTTAACTTCAACTGAGAAAAGACAATATAAATGTTTAAAGCCCCATAAGCTTTTTGCTATAAAACATAAATGCAAAAATAAAACATTTGCTGATATTATCCCAAGATAATTATTACCGACGAAACAAGCCCTTTTTCGTCTGAATAACACTCATTTCACTGTGATTTTTGCTTTTGTAAACTTAATATGTAGAGCGCGTGACGTCACATTACTACGTGTGCATAGCATGACTGCGGGAAAACACGATACGATAGTAGTTTCGGAAACCTTTTTCATGCCATAAGGTATGCACGGGAGAAAAACAAACCGGATTCCTTTGTTATAGAACAAGCAGAACCTATTAAGACCAATACATTAAATAAGCTGATGGGACTTTAATTGTAATGCATGAAATTTGTTTTTAGACCAAGAATAAAATGAAAAACATTAACCAAAAGTAAAACTATGGTATTTGAGATTTATGTATGAGTTATCCGCCCTTGAAATGACTTAAAATAAGCAAAAATTGAAATTCATGGGCAGATAACTCAAAAACGAAATCAGTGACCCCCAATTTTTTTTCGCTTCAAATGTGTCTGTTATTACACATGTAAGGGAATAAGAGCGTCAATCAAATTTAAAAGCCGTGTCATTGTCTGGGTGACATAATGCTAAGAAATCTATCGCGAGACATAATATCACTAAACCCTTTCATATAATTATTTAGTGGATCAGATGACCAATAAAGGTCATAGCTTGAGCGCTTGAATACCAGTTAACAGAAGAATAGCAACAAAAGCACGTATCTCATGACGACTGGTTTCACACAATTTCAAATGGCGACTAAATGGGGGCAAGTTTGGATGAGAATCCAAGAATTTCAATAACAAACATATCCAAAATGTCATCATTCAATAATAACATCATTCCATCTGAGTTTCTGATGGCTCTTCCGGCAAATGTTTGGTCCTGCACTATTCCTGTCGAAATCCAGCAACCAGTTATCGAGAAATTCATAAACACTGGACCCCGGCGATACATCCGCTCGGCACCTAGCTGTGCATCTGGATCAATATCGGAATCAGAATAAACTACAGCATCGGCAATTCTGAGAATTACAAAATATTGACCGTCTTATACATGTAATGTTGTCATAACCCACAAAATTTCAAATGATGAATATGTTTCACATAAATTTGAAACAAGCAACCATTATTTGCATGGGTCATACTTTGAAACATGCAAAGTGATTAACATAGCGATCAGTTTATTATTATTATCTGTAATGACAGATTCAAACGTGTTCCAGAGCAAATATAGACCACTTTAAGAACGAAACTTCATCGCACACAATAGTAAAGTCGTAAATATTGGTAATTATTTTCATTTAACATTGATAAATAATAAATTCAGGCCGTGAACGACAACTATATAATGTTTAGCAAACACGAAAATAGAGAATTTCCGGGTAGCGAAAACACATTAGATATTGATAACCATGGCCCAAAAAGTCACCCTCGCTATCAGCGAATAATTCAGGCAAAAGTTCATGGGTATTCATTCGTGCCATTGTGTTATAAATTAAAACTCCGAAATTTCATAATTTGTTCACGACATTTTAGAAATATCTTAGGCAACCTTGACCTTCAAAAATATATGTTAGGTAAAAAGAATGACGACTTTACGCGAGAACGGAAAGCCGGTCGTCTTGTCGCATGAAGGCGACCCGAGCGGCACGGAATAAAATCATCGTGTCGCCTCGGAGCGACGGCAGTGGTACGACGTAACGTCATCCTGGTGCATACATGCGACGGCAGCATGCTAAAGGTTAAATAAATGTAAATGGTCAGTATATTTTCTAAATGATAAAATCACTTATTAATTGTTGGAGTTTGTATGATTGTGACAGGGCCATAAAAGCACTTTGAATGCCTTTGGCGGGACTGACTGACTGTTCTTTTCAAGTCCCCCTAAATGTCATTCAGGTTTGCTTCAAATTTGGTTAGAATTTGACACCTTCTGAGGGGCCTGAAGTGCATCTTTCGGAGGTTAACAGTCAAATGAGCTTGTTCATGGGCTGGCACGGCCAGGTGAGGTGATGTCAGAGGAAGCTGAGTGGCCTGCTGAAGGGCAAGGCTATTTTGGCATTGTATTTCCTTTTCTTCCTCATCTACTCTCTGGTAAGCAGGTACTGAAAAATGTATGGCCAGTAACTACCATGATTTAAGCTGCTCCTGACATGTTCTTTGACTGGATGATGACATGGATTTGCACTGCAGTACTACACATCTTGGTCCTCGTCAAAAGAAATTCTAGGTTTTTGCCACAGAAGGTTATTATCCGGATGAAGATGGCGTACGTAGGACTCTAGGAATAACTGGACAGTATTGCGAAACTGTAATTTTGTGATGTTTATTATAATTAACCCCTAAATATACCACTAGGAACCCTGTATTATTCTACCAATATCTACCATGCAGAGAATTTTGAAGTGGACAGACTGTTTCTTTTTTTCTAATTTCTCTGCAGAGTATATACTTTATTAGACAAACTACGGCAGTAACAATTCTAACTTTAGCAACGCACGCACATGTTATCTACGGTTCTTATGTCCTCACATACCTAGATTACCGGCGCTTCCAAAACTAGAATAATAGCTCCGCCCATAACCGTAACGTAGCGACCTATTTCCCCACTTCTATGTTAATAAATCTGCTATTTAACGAATTCAAAGTATTTATACACAATGCAATAGTGATCATGTATTAAATACACTTTTAACGAATAATTTACTCTATTAATCAAGTACAGGATATACAAAAACTGTTTAAGGAACGCCTACCTAATTAATTTGTCATTACAATGCAATATACTGTAGGGTGTATGTATGTGAAATTACAATTTCTTTATTTATAACGATTCATATTCAAATATAAAACTACTGACAGAACATATTCTACTAATTATCTCCAGATAAGCTATAGTTTGCAATAATACCTAATATTTGCTTAAGGTATCTGGCTTGAATGTCAGGTCAAATCAAGTTTCACCAATTCATAGATTTTAGAACTAAACCATAATTATTATCCGGCGCCCTAGATTCGACCCTGTCCTTCATTCGACCCAAACTTTGTTTACGTCACAGAATCTCGCGAGATGACCATTGCGCGCGCACATCATTGTATTGTAGTTTACAACATCGAGCAAGACATTGATGATACCAACAGCCAAAACAGTGAGGATACTGTTGAGGGGAGTGTAATTGTCAGTGCTTAAGAGACGGCATGTTCTTGCTTAGCTGTTAAAGAGAAGCAGATGAAGGAAACGAAATGTAAGAATGTTAATATAAAAAGGAAAACTATGAGAAAAGTTGTTGCTTGCAAAGCAATCGACAAAGAAATAGTTGAAAAAATGAAACAACATATTGACACTTGTTCCAAAAAAGAACCTAAAAAGAAATACAAATGAAAACAAGCATATAAGCAATACATATCAAGTACAAGGCTCCTCTCATTTTGCTCTTTCACATGACTCAGACTCCACTGACCTAAGTGATGATGATGAATCTGTATGCTGAGTTTGTAATAATTTTTACTCCTCATGAGGTATCAAAAAGTGTGTCCCTATTTTTTGTAAAATGGGCCCAGTGTGGTGGCATTAAAAACGGTGTACCCTGCAAACACTGGGTACATTTAAGATATTGTACCACTGTAAGATTCATCAGAAAAAAATCTTCTGTCAACATTGCACATTAGAGGAGTAAATTAATACATTAACGACATAATACCGTTTAACTGTTCATTTTTTATTAATTTTCAGTGTTATTACTATTTCAACTGTATAATTTGATTTTCAATAAAAAGACGATTACCTAAATTGAATAGTGTCGGCCTTATTTGTTGCACATGCGCATAGACGAAGCATGGAATATTTCAAAATGGCGGACGTAATATGAAATTGACTTTTATTTATACTGTTTGAAGTACTTAATTATGTTAATAAAATTAGACAAGAGGGCCCTATATCGCTCACATGACAATCACTGTGCACTCATTAAAACATTGTTTTGAACATGTGACCTAGTTTTTGACCCTAGATGACCCATGTTAGAATTTGTCCTACATTATGAATAAGACTTAACTGTTAACATTCTGACAAAATTTGGTGAAGATCGAATCAAAACTATGTAAACTAGAGCATAGACAAGGTTTTCTTAAGATTTGACCTCATGACCTAGTATTTGACCCCAGATGACCTACGTTCGAATTTGTCTTACAAATCATTAAGACAAACATCCTGACGAGGTTTGGTCACCCTAGGACCATAATTTTTAAAAGACTTGGAAGAGGTCCGCTAGACAATGCTGCATACCAAATATAGATATTAGGTGCACTGATCGTAGATTCCGCGTTGGTCTTTAAAATTTCTATCATGTCTTTGATATACTCAGGTGATAGGTCATGAAGAGCTGTGAATGTAGGTGTTTAGTATTTTGTAGCTTATGGAAAATCAAGCGAGGCCAATTTTGGACAAGAAGATTTTGAAGTTTTCTTATTGGTTGCTATAGTACCAGAGTGTTTAATGAAATTATTTTTTTAACATCTTTGGAAGAACATCATGCAAGGAACATCCTTGTAAAGTTTCGTTGAAATTGGCCAACTGCTTAAAAGGAAATGTGGTTTAAAGCAATTGTTGACGCACGCACGCACCCACACAAACACAGACAACACACGGTCGTAATAGGCTAATAGCTCACCATGAGCACTTTGTGCTCTGGTGAGCTAAAAGTAGCTATTCATGAACTGTGATTTTCAAAGCATGTGAGTACTTAAAGAACTAAACATCGCCTTAGTTATTGTTAATGGATTGATTAGATATTTCATGTATCTAAATACAGACGTTGCAAAAGCTATGAAGAAATGATACATTCATGCAAAGTAATGAAAACTTCTTCAAACATGAATGCCCGGATGTTAAATTTCATCATTTTGTTATTTTGAATGGATAGGATGATTTTAAAACAAATGAACAATGGACTGAACATTTAATGTTTATTTCAACATTATCATACTTCATTGTTTAGACTAATGACTGTACATGCTTTACTCAGGGACATTGTTTTTCAAGAATAACTTCCTGAGGCTATAACCCGTTTTTTTTGTATCATGTTTACAAATCCATCAACTTTAATTCAAAGTTATGAAAAAATGATAACCTCACTCAGTTATTTAATAAAATGTAAACAATACTTCTTTTGGCAAAAACAGTACTTCTTAATTAAATCATACCTGTCTTAACGTTCTAAAAAGTTACAACTATAAAAAATCATAATTTAAGGGCTGAGTTAACGAATGAGTATACCAGATAAACAATGTAAAACTGTACATCTTTTCAGTTGTGTTGTTTACTTCAAACGGAAACAAATGTCGACATTTTGGGGGGAAAACTTGTATTTTGAAATTACTGTGAACATTGTTTCAGATGTATTAAACAGATACACTTAAAATTTAATGACTTGGTGCGTGTCTACATCATCACAATGAGAGAACTCTTGTTACCAAAGAGTTATGTAATATCCATTTCGAGTGTCCGCCATATTGAATTTTGTTATTCATGCTTTGCTGAAAATGTATCGTATTAAATTTCATATTTAATGTAGATTAATATTACCCATAATTGCATCCATCTTCACTGCCAACAAAATACTTGCCTTAAAGAGTTAAAGGTTGGACAGGTTTGGGTTCACCTAATTGTTATGTGTAAATATATAAATCATTTGTTGAAGTTGAAGACTTAATATTTGAAATATCAAACAATTCTGCATTGTCTATTTTACTTCAATAGACAAAGTTCAAGTGTCGTTAGCATTTAATCCGCTGTAATTGGATTCATCTACGACATTCTGACTTAACTGTTCATACACGTAAGCTTGTCCGCTTCCTAAAAAAGAAACAATTATTAATCGTTTACATAAAGAATGTAAATAACAGTTTGGCTGAACTATTCATAGTGCCGAAATAAATTTAGTCAATTCGCATGTTGACGTTCTATAACGGGCTGGCGACTCATCTGTTGTCCGCGTCAGATTGGCTATGTGATATTCAATCAAACGTTAAACATGTTTCAGATAGGGAGCATAGTACGTGGTATTTGCTGTGCATGAAATCAAATATATTCGTATCATTCACCAATTGTTGATGTAAACACGTATTACAAAATGAATATTGAACGTGTTTACTTACCTGTATTCATGGGAACATAATCAACGTCTTCATCCATGTCTTCTTGGAGGCTTAATATTTCAGCTACTTGTTCATATATAACGAATTCTTCAGTGCCTGCCTTGATATTTACATTATCTGGGTGGATGAAGAATTAATAATTGGTCAAATAGAATGTGTCAAATATGTGGTATTCAATCAAACGTAAAACATGTTCCAGAAAAAGGGAACACGGTTTGTAATGTTTGCTGTGTTCGTATCATTCATTAAGTCTTGATGTAAACATGTATTACAAAAATGAATATTGAACGTGTTTTGTTACTTGTATTCATCGGCACATAATCTACGTCTTCATCCATGTCTTCTTGGAGGCTTAATCTTTCATCTACTTGTTCATATATGACGACTTCTTCAGCGCCTGCCTTGGTATTTACATTATCTGAGTGTTTAAAAAATTAAGTTAAATGGAAATTCGATTATTTTATCGTTCATCAAATGTTAAGTTCGCATACAAATCAGAAAATCATTTTCGTGTACTTAAATTTAGTAAAATGAAATGATAATAATTAAGCAAAATGAAATGAGAATATATATTTAATTAATCTTGTTTATTTCAACCTTATACACTTGATTAAGTCATTGTCTTTAGAGAAAAGCGAATTTTGATTGCATCGATAAAATGTGCTACTAAAGTCAGGGATTTAGACAAAGGGTAGAAAAATATATCACTTTCGTTGAATGCCGCTATGACAGTCAACGTATTGATCCAAATAAAAAGCTGTATGAAAGAAAATTACTTTCGTTGGGCAGAATAACACCAGCATTAGGTTCTGTGTCATCATCAATTTCTTCATCTACGACACCTTCTGTGGAGATGTTCATTTCGTCTGCGAGTACAAATTATATGTCGGTAAGAATGGCAAACATATCCATAATGGTATGTTTGTTATTTTCACTGAATTAATTGAACTACCTCTCATAACGAATTAAATATTACAATACAATACACAAATTGGAATACAAATGATAACAAATAGAGAATTTGAGTATTTGTCGATATTTAAATTTTAAACGTAATTCCCAAGACATTTATTGTGACGTAACTACATTCGCGTATATATTTTGGCGAGATCCTTGTCGATATATTACCATTTTGTGGACTGAGATGAGTATTGACTGGAAAACTATAGGGTGGGGGATTGTGGCGGATTTATGTTTCTGCAGATGTCTATGGATTTTTTGTTGTTGAACGCATGTGTTTGATAGGGCGAGTGCGTGCGTCGTAACATGTTGATCGCCTTCCACCTAATTTTATAAGGACGGGGTTTTTGCACTTGCCCATTAATGAGTATGACGTATGTTTTGATGTTTGTCGAGTGGTTTAAGGCGTTAGATGCGCGTGTAAATCTGTGTTACCCTGTGTTCGTGGAAGAAACAATATATATGTTTGTGCATGAAGGTGAATAAGGGCGATATGATCAAGGAACATAAGAAACAAGGAAAATATCAAATGAATATAATATGAACAGTTAAGTACTTTAATTATTGTTTGTACCAATTGTTGTATTGTTACTTAAACATCGGAAATGTCTCCTTCAGTGTATGTTGCTAGGGGGGGGGGGGGGGGGGTTGAAAGTAACGTATTTAACGTATGATAAAATAAATTATAAATAATTTATTTACCATTGTGATTTGTAACGTTAGATAAAGAAATATTATCCAATGCGTCGTCTGCTTGGCCTTTCTTAATCCTGGTAAATTTAGTTTTGTGCACACGACTACTGAATAAAAAATATCAATACATTTCCGTATAGTATAATGAAATCTTGATAAATATGCAGTACATAATATTATATATAGTTTAAGTTCATGAATTGAAAGAAGCAATACCCTGAACAAGAATGATGTTAAGATGTACTAGTCAATTTTTAGGATGCATTAAATACAGACCTTGTAAACGTGCAAGAGTGAAAATTATTGATTGTTGCTTTCCTGAAAATTGTAAAATTGTATGTTCATTTCGAACATGTCGAAGATTACAGATAGGTTATACTTGTAAGTCTTACATTACAAATTGTTTATGTAATATCACTTGTATGCTCACAAGACTGTCAATACTTACATAAAATTAGACTGTATAAATTCTAATTTAGCTATAAACTTGTATTTTGTAAGTATATATAATGAAAGCTTTCTAGAAAAATCCCATTTATCCCAAATACCCCATTAAAAGAATTACAACGATGGAGATAGCATAAAATTGCGCTTTAAATTTTCTTTCTATTTTGACAGTACGTTTATGGTAGTTCTGCATGCTACCAGACAGATCAACAATTAAATGCTCTATTACTTAAAACATTATATTTTTAAATGTTTAAAAAAATACATATGATAGCCACACCAACAAATTCTGTTCATCATATTTACCAAATATTTGTTACTTTCTTGAAGAGAACAGCAACGATTATTGTAATTGTTACAATACAAACTATGCCAACAACTAGAATAGTCCTACCAATGTTATCAGTGACACCGATATTAGCCTCGTCTGAAAAAGAAAATCAACGAAATAAAACAAAATGATTTTGATTAGGGCTGGGAACGAATATGGTTTATGATATTCGAATATTCGTTTTTTATATTCGAATATTCGTTTTCATGGCTAGTTTCTTCAAATCCGATGAACGTGTCTGTTCCTTATACATCGTGTCCGAAATCGGTTGCGTCCGAATATTATGCATGTTTCAATAGAGAGCTTAACTATGAACTTATTATTTTTATTTTAAACTAATTACAGTGGTATTGTATATCTTTTTTATTGATTCTAGATGTTATGAATATTTCTGTCGACATCACACTTAATAGAAAACTTGCACGATTATTTACTGAAACAAAAGGGCTCCAGAATTGGGCCAAAGAATGTCGGCGTTCTTAATATCTTTAAAACCGACTTTTGAAACGACTTGCCGCCTTTGATTAAACCGAAATGATACTTAAATGAAGAAAAAAATTGGTAGCGTGTAATCTGCGTACGGACTGACGTTAGAAGTCCTTTACTCGTAACATTAACACGTGTCATTAACTGTGATTCATATTTTTAATTGATATGGTGCAAATACATCATTTAACGCAAAAGACCAGTGCATTAAGTTTTATTCTTGTCTACCACGTGTTTGGACTAATTATCAGTTGAACGGATTAACAAATGATCGCTCCGGGCTATTGGTTATCTTGACGTGTTTATGGGGGTATTGAGAATGGTGCGAACAACAAACAGTTGGTTTGTGACATTTTGTGCATACTTACAAATTTTTGACCGACTTTTATGGAATTTATTCACATTTTAAGTACCGATTTTTTTAACATTTTTTGCTACTCAAACTGGCTCGAGACGTTAAAATTTCATATTATTTTTTTTCGAATATTCGAATTCGTTTTTCATGTTCGAATATTTGACGAAAAATCATATACTAAGAAATCACTTAACGTCATATGGAAACTGCATGTTCTTGGACAACATTGACCAAAGAATACGTAAAACATTTACCGCATAAAATATCGTCTTCATTGCATTTTTCGGCATGTTCACAATATCCAGAAAATTGGTCGCACGTCATATTTTTGCAATTAAGGCATTGTTTGTCACACCTCTCTCCAAAGTAGCCATTTATACACCCATCTATACAAGTTCCATTGGTATCATAGCAACGACGTCCACTTGAGGAATGAAAGCAAGTTGGACTGCATATATCAGCACAAGTGTCACCATAGTGATTGTCAATACATCCGTTTCTGCAATATGCTGTCCGTCTGTCACAGTGCTGGTTTGTACAATTCTTGCTGCAGGAATGTTCACAATGAGTACCGTAAAGTGTCATAGTACGACATCCATCAATGCACGCGCCGTCTCGTATAGAACATGTTTGGACATTTTCTGTAGATCTGCAGTTTTCGGGACATTTAATACAAGCATATTGTTCTACATAGTAACCTTTTTGACTACAGCTGCTACATTTGTTATCACCACTACATGTGGCACAGTCAGTTGGACATCTATAACATCGTCCAGACATTAGGCGGTATCCTGAACGACATGCGGTACACATATCCGTTTTAAAGCAGTCGTTACAACTTGCTGGACACTGTATACATTGTCCATTGTTCATGAAATAACCGTAACTACATGATATACACATGTCATTTGATTTGCAAGCAGAGCTTCCAACGGGACATTTATAACATTGTCCGTCGGAGAGAAAGTATCCCGTTTTGCATGTCTTACATTGTGTAGCTGAATCACACGTGACACACAGATCAGGGCATGAATTACACGTGGTACCATGGAGATAATTTCCCGTGTCACATGTCGTACATTTTGTTGCTGAATCACACGTGACGCACCGTTCAGGGCATGAATTACACTTTGTACCATGGAGATAATACCCCGTGTCACATGTCTTACAGTGTGTTGCAGAATGACAAGTAGTACAAGGATTAAAACATGATATGCACGATGTACCACGCAGGAAGTATCCCGACTTACAGGCTGTACACGCTCCTGAAGAACTACATCTGGTACATAGAGCTGTACAAATGATACAGGCTGAACCTTGGAGATAAAATCCCGGTTTGCAAGTTCTACATTTTGCTGCAGAATTACACGAAAAGCACGGACTTGGACACAGAGAACAAGTTGTGCCATCGTAATAATATCCTTGATCGCATGTTTTACATATGTCAGTACATTCATAACAGTTGTCATCATCGTGCAGATAATATCCTGCATCACAGGCATGACATGAATACGGAGACGAACATAATTTACAATTGTTCAGATGTTGAGTGCACGAAGAACAAACTCTGTTAATATCAACATAATATCGGTCCACACAGGAAAAGCACGAGTCCCAATCACTACATATTTTACATTCGTCTCTGCACGGGTTGCATTTGTAATATTTCCAATATTGACTTTCCATGCACGTCTGACATGTGCAATATTCCACTGAAATGATAAGAAGTCTAGCGATAAATATAATGCTATTATTTAGGAAAATTCATATTGGCCGATTTATTTGTCCGTGGTTTGCTGTATTGGCCTAAGCCCGGAGGAAGGCTCAGGCCAATAAAGCTGACCGAGGATAAATAACTCGGATTATATGAATTTCCCTAATTAATTTAAGTTATTTGTTAATAACAATCTTATATTAAATATTCAAGTATCGCCGCTCATTTTGGAACGTTGAATAAAATAAACAATGACAGCCGTAAGTTTTCTAAAGCATTCGCTCGTATTGTGGCGAGTTTGAAGCTAGTGTTTCATAATTCCATATTGTGTCGAGCTTTTTATTTTTGTACCAAACGTTAACCTTGTCTATAAAATCAAAACGCCTGCACCTACATTCATCAAAATTCATATGTTGGTTCCTCATGACAACCTCTACAGGACCTGCGCATTTTCAGGTCAGTAGGTCAAGGTCACAGGGTCATTGTGTTTAAAAAATCCGACATACTACTCCTACATTTTTCATGGGATTTTGACGAAACTTGCACAGACTTGTTGTTACCAAGAGCCCCCACACATATATTCCGGGTTTTGTGATTAGATAATTTTTGACAGAAGTATGGCCCTTTTCTCATGTTGTGTGATTGTAACAGCGAAATACTCTTGTTTCATTCTTTTCTGAAGGGATTGTGATAACACTTTGATGGAACTATTGTTATCGAGATACCCAATGCATGTTGTAAAGTTTTTTTTATGATTCGATAAATTTTGACGAAATTATGGCCCTTTGTTTATTTTGTGCATATGTAATATATAGAGAAATACTCTTGTTTGCAACTACTTCTGCATTTCTCAAGGGATTTTTACCAAACTTTGATAGAACTATTGTCACCAAGTTCCCCAGCACATATTGTCAGGGTTTTGTGATTCGATCATTTTTAGCAGATTTACGGCCCTTTGTTTGCCTGGACCAAACTTTATCCTTGCCTATTAAATCAAAACGCTACCACCTGCAATCATCAAACTTCATATCTTGGTTCATCATGCCAATCTCAACAGGACATGTGCATTTTCAAAAAGGGCAACCGAAGGGGGCATGGTGTTTATTAATCATATCTTGTTAACCAATGGAATGCGTAAAGCCCGTATTGCCGAGTTGTGTCCGTATTGCCGAAAACTCCTTTGTATTGAGTGCCTTTTACTTCTCATTTCCTCTATACTGTTAGACAGTTAATTAATATTGTGTGTGATGAGGGTAAAATGACTATAAAAATGTAAAACATGTACATGTGTTTCTTTTTCTTACATCAATTACATAGACGCAAGTCAGAAAAGCAAGCAATAAGGAAATGTTTGAAATTTGTTGATTTACCGAATTAAAACAGATTAATATGTTAATAATCAATAATGTGCAGTTACAGATAAAACAATAACATACTCACTTAGACTTATTAAAACTAATGTCCAAACCATGCCAACTAAATTGTAATCCATTCCGAATCCGTCGTTAATGAATACTTTATATTGTACTAGTATGTCCATCCAACGAGCGTGTGAAGACGTTTTTCTATTCAAAAATCCAAATTCTTATACAAATACATATAAATAATTATATAAGCACTTTGTCGGCTACTCTGCAAGTGCACACCTAAAACACTCTGTGTCATATATTACGGAAATATTTGAGAGGTTTTGCCATAGATGGCATCTATACTAGAGTAAAATATTGGACAATTTACAAATCGGGAAATTTAGTAATATCTCATTGATAATAAATTTTATATAAATTAGTTCACAAGATCATTGTACTGTATTTTCTCGAATATGAATTTTATTTTTGTTTTCTTTTTTTCGAATACGAATACAAGTAAGTCGCGCAACAGAAACTCGATTTCGTACTAATTTCACGGTCAACGCTCGAATATATTTTATTCTTTTTAAAGAATAAGAAAACAAACGTATTGGAGTTAATTATAACCGTAGCTGAAAAGCATGTAATCATTCTTAATCACTTATTTTAAAATTTCTACGAGTTTTTTTACATAAAGTGATAAAAATGCTTTTTTTTCTTTATTTTGAAAAAAAAACCTCTGAATTCAAATTCATATTTGTTTTTAACTTGGTATTATTGTTTAATATTTAAATACAAATTAGATGAGTTTTGCATACGGAATCATTTGTAATTATCAGTATTTCATCATTAAAAGATAAAGAGAAAAAATCCGCGATTTACGCTCGAAACATCGAACTCTGATGTTACCGTTTTCCATTAATATCCAAGCAATAAAAGTAAAGAGTCCATTTGTTGGATGTTGTATAGTAAGTGGTTGTAAGTTTATGACAATAAGAAAATTTTAATACAAAATACAGAATAAGAAAGTTTTAAGTATTGTATTATGTAGAGAGAGTCATAAAATGCTTGCAGTTGTATGTGTAAAGAAATGGCTAAAACGTGCAAATACATGCGTTACATTTTTAATATATTTAAAATCCTATAAGCTTTTTGCTATAAAAAATATATGCAAGCTAGAAATGTGTCCGTAGGACACGGATGCCCCCGCCATTTCACACTGGACACAGAAATGAGTGTTGTGTGGGAAATATGTGAATACAACATAAAGCAGGTTGCTTGGGAATGCTGCCCATAGTGGGAAGTAAAGATCACCTAAGGGTGGTAAACACACGTCAACTACATGTACTTTCACTATTTCAATATAAGGAATGAACGTAAATATATAAGCGTCCACTGTGACCTTGACCTTTGAGTAAACAACACAATTTCTGCGTATGACACATCATCTTAATATGAGAAACATTTGTGCCAATTTATTTCAAAATCCCATCATACATGACGAAGTTATAAGCCGGACATGAGCATACACTTTCTCTATATCCATAATAATATGCACAACATTTTAATGTCCACTGTGACCTTGACCTTTGGGCAAGTGACGCAGTTGATGCGCAGGACACGTCGTCTTGATATGATGAACATTTGTGCCAGTTTATTTCAAAATCCAATCATGCATGACAGAGTTATATGCCAGACACAGACACAGTGCTTTAAGTGTCGACTGTGACCTTGACCTTTGAATAAGTGACACACTTTTGCTGATGACATGTCGTGTTGTTATGATGAACATTTGTGCCATTTCATTTTAAAATACAAGCATGCAAGACAGAGTAATAAGCCGGACACGAACATATACATATAATGCTTTAAGTGTCAGCTGCGACATTGACGTTTGAGCAAGCGACACAGTCGTTGTGCATGACACATTGTCTTGTTATGATGAACATTTGTGCTAATTTATATCAAAATCCAATCATGCATGACAGAGTTATAAGCTGGACAAGAACATATACACACAATGCTTTAAGTGTCGACTGTGACCTTGTCCTTTGAGTAAGCGACACAGTTGTGGCTCATGACACCTCGTCTTGATTTGATGAACATTTGTGCCAATGATTTCAAAATCCAATCATGCATGACAGAGTTATAAGCCGGACACGAACATATACATATAATGCTTTAAGTTTCCACGGTGACCTTGACCTTTGAGCAAGCGACACAGTTTTGCGCATGACACCTCGTCTTGTTATGATGAAAATGTGTGCCAAATTATTTCAAAATCCAATCATGCATGACAAAGTTATGAGCCGGACACGAAAATTCCGTCACACACACGCACACCAACGGACAGGGTAAACACTTTATGCCATCCGCCATTTCATGGCGGGGGCATAATAACAAGAGGGCCATGATGGCCCTATAAATGCTCACCAGTAAAAAAGGTCATTTGGAGACGAACATTGTTAAAATATTTCTACACGAGTCCAAGTAAAATCAAGTGACCCTAAGGTCAGGGCCAATTCTTACCCTAGAGCCATAATATGAACAAATTTGGAAGAGGTCTGCTAGACAATACTACATACAAAATATCTTAACTCAAGGCCTTGTGGTTTCGGAAAAGATTTTTTAAACTTTCCTACATAAGCCTTTATAAATCAAGTGATCCCCGGGGCGGGGCCAATTTTGACCCTAAAGCAATAATTTGAACAAACTTGGTAGAGGTCCACTAGATAATGCTACATACCAAATATCTTAGCTATAGGCCTTGTGGTTTAGGAGAAGAAGATTTTTCAAATTTTCCTATATAAAATAGAATAAACCCCAGGGCAGGGCCAATTTTGACCCGGGGCCATAATTTGAACAAACTTGGTAGAGGTCCACTAGATAATGCCCCATACAAAATATCTAAGCTCTAGGCCCTGCGGTTTCGGAGAAGAAGATTTTTAAAATTTTCCTATATAAGTCTATATAAATCAAGTGACCCCCGGGACGGGGCCAATTTTGACCCTAAAGCAATAATTTGAACAAACTTGGTAGAGGTCCACTAGACAATGCTACATACCAAATATCTTAGCTCTAGGCCTTGTGGTTTAGGAGAAGAAAATTTTTCAAATGTTCCCATATAAAATAGAATAAACCCCAGGGCAGGGCCAATTTTGACCACGGGGCCATAATTTGAACAAACTTGGTAGAGGTCCACTAGACAATGCTACATACCAAATATCTTAGCTCTAGGCCTTGTGGTTTAGGAGAAGAAAATTTTTCAAATGTTCCCATATAAAATAGAATAAACCCCAGGGCAGGGCCAATTTTGACCACGGGGCCATAATTTGAACAAACTTGGTAGAGGTCCACTAGACAATGCTACATACCAAATATCTTAGCTCTAGGCCTTGTGGTTTAGGAGAAGATTTTTCAAATTTTCCCATATAAAATAGAATAAACCCCAGGGCAGGGCCAATTTTGACCACGGGGCCATAATTTGAACAAACTTGGTAGAGGTCCACTAGACAATGCCACATGCAAAATATCTAAGCTCTAGGTGTTGCGGTTTCGGAGAAGAAGATTTTTTAAATTTTCCTATATAAGTCTATATAAATCAAGTGACCCCCGGGGCGGGGCCAATTTTGACCCCGGGGCCATAATTTGAACAAACTTGGTAGAGGTCCACTAGAAAATGCCACATACAAAATATCTAAGCTCTAGGCCTTGCGGTTTCGGAGAAGATTTTTTTCATTTTCCTATATAAGTCTATATTAATCAAGTGAACCCCAGGGCGGGGCCAATTTTGACCCTAGGGCAATAATTTGAACAAACTTGGTAGAGGTCCACTAGACTATGCTACACACCAAACATTAAAGCTCTAGGCATTGTAGTTTTTGACAAGTAGATTTTTTAAATTTCCTATATAAGTCTATGTAAAATCAAGTTACCCCCGGGGCGGAGCCAATTTTGACCCCAGGGGAATAATTTGAACAAACTTTGTAGAGTTCCATTAGACAATGCTACATACCAAATATCTCAGCTCTAGGCCCTGTGGTTTCGGACAAGAAGATGTTTTAAGTTTTTTCTATTTGTTGCCATAGCAACCAGAGTTTTTAATGAAATTTAATTTTTTGAACAATTTTGAAAGGGGACCATCCAAGGATCATTTCAGCAAAGTTTGGTTGCAATCGGAATAGCGGTGTAGGAGGAGATGTTGTTTTAAGTAAAAGTTGACGCCGCTTCACGACGAACGATGGACGCAGGGCGATCACAAAAGCTCACCCTGAGCACATTCGTGCTCTGGTGAGCTAAAAACATAACAATTGCTGATATAATCCCAAGATAACGATTACCGACGCACCGGATTCCTCTGTTATAGGACAAATGGATACTATTACAGCCGATAAATTTATATGCTTATAGGAATTTAAGGTGATTCTTCACAGGACACATTTGTGACAAAATAGCCACCTGCAATTTTTGCTCTGCGTCCTAAAAAGTGGCGTTGTTCAATAATTACTGAAAGTACATCATCAACTAAAATCAGTTTTCATCTATAATTTATTATCGAAAATTAATGCACGTTTCTGTATCTGATCAGTAAAATATTATTTGATGATCAACAATTATCTACATTTTCAACTGAACTTTTGTTAATTTCAGAGACATATATAATGTATTAATGTAATAATGTATCATATCAAAACTAAATTTAGACTACTATGTCGAACAATAACTTCAATGTATACGTATCATTGAAGGTTTCCATATTTCAGATTTACAAGTTTTCCATGTTAAGTTTTAATTTTGAACAGTCCTCAGCTTTCATATTGTGATATTGTGTAGTACATGGTGCAAACACATGTGTGGGTGGAGGAATTTTTGACAATGTGAAAGTTGAGAACTGCTTTTCGTCCATTTCAGACTGGTACAGAAAGTCATCCATCAGGCAAACTCAATGAGAAAACAGCTAACCAACAACACCCCCGAGACACTTGATAAATCATCATTTTATTTACATTACTTTTTCTAAACCAACAGTGTATATAAAAATCTAGTCTGGTATGTATGCCTTCTTGAAATTCAATATAAATGTAGATAGATTTCTCTCAGCAAACCAAATTGATGTTTCTATTGTTTGATGAAAACTTCGTCATGCAGTCCAATACATACACTGCTCGAAAAAACGCGTTTACGGAAGTTTAGTGAACAATTATATTTCTATAAACTTCACGTTTAAAATTTGCTTAGAATATAATGACACTTAAACTCCAAATTTACATTTCTTCGTTTATTTGAAATTTACTTAGCGTTTAATGAAGAATTAAATTCGTGTAAACATCATGTTTAAAATTTACTTAGAATATAATGACACTTAAACTTCAAATTTACATTTCTTCATTTATTTGAAATTTACTAGCGTTTAATTAAGAATTAAATTCGTGTAAACATCACGTTTAAAACTTACTTAGAATATAATGACACTTAAACTTCAAATTTACATTTCTTCATTTATTTGAAATTTACTAGCGTTTAATGAAGAATTAAATTCGTGTAAACATCACGTTTAAAACTTACTTAGAGTATAATGACACTTAAATTTCAAATTTACATTTTTCTGTTGATTTGAAATTTACTATCGTTTAATGAAGAATTAAATTCGTGTAAACATCATGTTTAAAACTTACTTAGAATATAATGACACTTAAATTTCAAGTTTACATTTTTCTGTTGATTTGAAATTTACTAGCGTTTAATGAAGACTAAATTTATGGAAACTTCATGATTATAATTTACGTAAAGTTTACTTGGACGTAAAGTTTGAGTTGATAATTTTACTTAAATTTGATAATGAAGATACTTTGTTTTGACTCAGCATTTGTTGATATGCAATTTTAATTAATATTAACCCTATCATTTTGGTACCGATTTTTGAAAATTATGCAATTACAACCGAAACGAGTGCATTATTTTATTAGAAAATGAAATTGAGAGTTGAATACCTAGTGACAGTCAAGAGAATGATTTTGAAGATTATGCATTATTTTGATTTTTGAATTGAGATATTTGAATGATGTTAATATAACGAAGGTTTTACATTATTTTCTATTATTCTAGATAGTTACTTTTTTAGTTGTAGAGGGTCTGGGGGTTGTGGCTAATTAGTACTACTGTTAGTCATGTTCCCCGTTTTCTGCTGTCCAATTACTAGAGGTATGCAATGTTGTATAAAAGGTATAAATCCACCACAAACGCTGAAAATTTTACTATCTGAGGTTAACACATGCAGTAATAATTGTTTACACAACCTGTATGCATTTGCGCACTGCATCAGTGGTCAGTTTTACAGAGTGTCTAATTTTAGAACAGATTATCAACACAGGAGAGTACACAGGAGAGTGCCAACGGATTTAGATTTAAACTTTGTCTTGGAGTGATATGTTACTTTCAATGAAGAACTGATACATTCGTTAACTTGTTGACTTGCAAAATGGATGATTATTATTCTTCTGTGTATGGAACTGATGTCTTCTGATGAAGAGTAAAATAGGTATAAATCTTAATATGTTTATGTCTCTTATGTTTAATACGTACTGTATGACGGATATACAATTAAATCAGCTTTATCATATTGAACAGCATTTTTATTACAGCACTTTTTGCATGAAACACAACATAGTCATATTATGCCTGGGCCATGGTAATACAAATGTATATAATATAGATCATACCTATGACAATGATGAGAAATGTCTATCAAGGCTTTTATATTTATATTATTTTTGTATATTCACAGCGACGGCGAGGAATGCATCATGATATTTAAAGCTTCTCAAGGAAATGGACAAAAAGGTCAAAGTCAGAAGGGATAGCGGCAGGAGCTCAAACGTAACCGATCGGCATCAACGAAAACTCCTAATCGAAAGTTGGCGGAGGATTGCCGTCTTGGACTGTTAATCAGGACAAAATTTAATGTTATTCAAGATAAGGAGTAATGTTATTCGATGTAATGTTGATGAAAATAAAGCAATAGCTTTGAAAAGTTTTGTATTTTATTGTACGATACGAAATATCGTGCATTCTTTTTACTATATGTAATAAAGTGAGTCGTATTAAGCAGCTAGGTTTAATTTACTGTACTGTGTGAACTTTACTGCAGGTTTTCGTAAAGCTAAAACACGAAATAATATGAGAATATAATGCATTATATACTGCACGTTTACATAAAGCTTAAACACGAAGTTTAATGAAATAAAATGTGAATATACTGCATTATATTGCAAGTTTTCATAAAGCTTAAACACGAAGTTTAATGAAATAAAATGTGAATATACTGCATTATATTGCAAGTTTACATGAATCTTAAACACGAAGTTTAATGAAATAAACATTATATTGCAAGTTTACATGAATCTTAAACACGAAGTTTAATGAAATAAAATGGGAATATACTGCATTATATTGCAAGTTTACATGAATCTTAAACACGAAGTTTAATGAAATAAAATGGGAATATACTGCATTATATTGCAAGTTTACATGAATCTTAAACACGAAGTTTAATGAAATAAAATGGGAATATACTGCATTATATTGCAAGTTTACATAAATCTTAAACACGAAGTTTAATGAAATAAAATGGGAATATACAGCATTATAAACATCGAGTTTAACTACATTTAATATTAGTTTACGGGCGAAGGAAATTCCATGTTTACATCAAGTTTACGATGAACTTAAACTTCTGTAAACTCCGGAGTTTACGTCCTTGTAAACTTAAAGTAAACGCCATGTAAACTTCAAGTTTAATTACCAACTTAAATTCGAATAAACGTCATTAAACACTACATATAATGAAATTTACTTTGAGTTTAAGTTAAAATTAAACGCGTTTTTTCGAGCAGTGATACACAGCAGATGATCACCAGTTGTATTAAGAGAGGCTAAGTATACAGTATCCTTTTCAATTCAATGCCATGAACGACACATATTTATAAAAGAAGAATGTTATTAGGTGAAAGTTGGGCTAATTCCAGTACAGACACATTAGAAAATACTTTCAGGTGAACTTCAAGTGGAAGAACCAGTATTTCTCCTGAGTGGTCAAAGACCTATCTATACTACAGTCTCAAAAATAGGATAATATAACCAAAATTTCAAAATCGACACCTGAAATTGATTCCAATTTCTTTTCAGGAACCAGAGAAACACGTACCTTAGTTGTTTTAAGAGCTATTTAATAGAATCTAGACTTCACAAGCTAAATGTTTTCCAAAGACATTTTACAAAAACCAATGGTTGCACATTATTGTTCTTTTTTCTTTTTTTTCAGAATTATATGTTTCATCCGATGAAGGTCTATAGTGGAGATTCCTAATCTCCAAAGAAGAGGAAAACACAAGTCACATGGAGTACAAGCTTTAGTAGTTACCAAAAATGACTTGGAGAATCAATGTAATTATCTCAGATATTCTATTAGTTCAGTCCTACTGTAAAATGCCAACAATTACATGTATCTTTGAAAACTTTAGTTGTATGATTTTATTTCACAGTGAAATGGTAATTCAGCCGTGTGATGATAATGGCTCACTTATTGGTTGTTTGAATGATTATATAGATATAGATGCTTCTTTTATACACAATGATTTCGTATATACAGAAAGACTTCCACAAGAAGGTGATTTTTATTGCAGTTGTAAAATAAATGCGTTTACCACATTAATAAATCTGAGGATTTGTAATCAAAATAATGAAGACTTCATCGTTTTAGATGCAGCTGGAGATAACTGTGTAACATTCAAGCATCGCCAATTTTTTTTTAAAAAGATGGTAACGACAGGAATAATGTCAGGTTATGTAGAAAGAAGGTATCAGTTTGTCGCTGGTTTATAAGGACGTTATTATCATTATAGAGATTTCACGGTGTAGACATACACGCAAGTACGTCATACTAGTAGAAGGGGTGATATGCCTGTATTTCAGCATTCAACATACAATCGCAGAATAGGTAATTATATTATCTCATGCCTTAATGGACAATGTATATCTCTCTGTGGTCATAATAAAAATGTGACATATTTGCCAACTTCTAATATTTGTAAGCATTTAGCAATTTTAAAACAAGATACAGTTTCGGTATTATTTGTTAGATATTATTAACCGAAATGCAACTTTCCGAACCTTTCGGTGGTGACAACACTTCTGAATGCAATAACAATCTAGTTGTTGATACTGATATAGCAGACACTTAGGATGAACGATTTAATGCCTCGACTGAACTAAGGCATTTAATTTGCAAGAGTACATGCTTGTCTACTCAAATAAGACAATGCGATTTTTAAACTTACTGTTTTGGCCCGTGATAGAAATATGATAATTTATTAAGATATTCGGATGAATGCTTAAGACCCACACGTTCCTTGCCTGATATTCGGAAGACACTTGCGATTGTAGTGCTGACTGACTGAAGAGAAACGATGATGATCAATTCAGTGAAAATGGAATTACTATGAATGAAATAAGAGCTTATTGACAATTTATCCTCAATTCGCACCTGTATAATTAATTCTACGATATGTTACAGCCCTGAAAATCCATACCAATTACTTAGGGAGATCAGCCCGTAGGTGTTAATGTTTTTAGTAGCAATACATTAGCAGGGGAAGAAATAGAGGTGATTTGGAGTTTGTTACCACGATTAAAAATGCAGGTATTACTTTCAGGCTTATGAGTGGTGAGGTTAAATTTATGTACTCTTTATTAATTGGTTGCTTAGTTTGACTGCAAGTCTTAAGATTTTCGTAAGGCATGCTCTGTTTGTGGATTTGAACCCAACCGACTTTGTCGTGATGGTACAACAGTAGGTGTCGACTTTACGCATGCTTATTATGTAGAAATTAGTTCAACCAGTCTGATTCAGTCTACACTGCATCGTCGAATGGACCGGTGCCCGCCCCTAAAAATGTGGGGGGACGCCGCAGGATTCAACGGAAAAATAAAAGGGATGCAGGACTCGGGGATAATACAACCCCAAAAGTAGTTCAGTAATTAGCATTAAAACTAGAAGCCCAAGAGCAACACGTCGAGCCCCTGTTTAGCCAGCTTGTGATCTTGATCTTTGAACTACAAGTATGGGTGATATTCATGACACATCATTTCATTGAAGTAAACTTTTATACCAATGTATTTAAAAATCCTTGATTGCAAACAGAAGTTACAGCCCAGACAAGGAAAACGTATTTAACCAAATGTGTAATCTTGACCTTTGACCTATAAAAATCTGGGTGTTGCCCAAGACACCTGGTCGCATTGTATAGTGGCAAGTCATTTTTAAATAAGTCAATGCATAAGGGAGGTACAGCCCTGACAAGGTGTGTAATGATTATTTTTTGTTTGACCTTATCTAAGTGTGACCTTGACCTTTGAGCTAGAGACCTTGATCTTACGCACTGCACATCGCCTCATGGTGTTTTACAATTATGCCAAGTTATCTTACATAAGGGAGATACAGCCTGGACAAGGTGTATAATGCTCATTTTTGACGTTTGACTTCTAAGTGTGACCTTGACCTTTTAGCTAGAGACCTGGATCTTGCGCACTGCACACCGTTTCATGGTGTTTAACAATTATGCCAAGTTATCTTAAAACGTTTCTATGCATAAGGGAGATACAGCCCGGACAAGGTCTATAATGCTCGATTTTGACGTTTGACCTCTAAGTGTGACCTTGACCTTTGAGCTAGAGACCTGGATTTTGCGCACTGCACACCGCCCCATGGTGTTTAACAATTATGCCAAGTTATTTTAAAAAGTGTCGATGCATAAGGGAGATACAGCCCGGACAAGGATCCGGACGGACACACTAACTAACTAACGTACAGACACGCAACCGCCATTGTGGCGACTATGTCGAGCTCACCGCAGGCGGGCTCGACAAAAAAGTCTGCTAGACAGACGTCTCAAACCCATTGTAGTTTTTAACTTCATTTCTTCATGCATTTATGAAATGATTGACAAAGATATTTTGTATAAAAAAACTAAGAATAACTTTAGCTGGACTGGGCCGACAGTTCCAGTTTTAACTATTAACTTTTCTCCTATAATTATGTCTGAAATGATTTAGGTTAAATCCCATGAGCTTTTTGCTATAAAAAATATATGCAAAAAACCAAACATTTGCTGATATTATCCCAAGATAATTATTACCGACGACACAAGCCATTTTTGTTCTGAAAACACTCATTTCGCTGTGAATTTTGCTTTTGTAAACTTGAAATATATAGAGCGCGTGACGTCACTTCATGCCGTGTGCATAATATGACTGCGGGGAAAAAACAGTTGTTCTATAAATAGTATTTTTTTCAATATCAAACATACGATCATAGTGGTTTTGGAAACATTTTTTCTTGCTATAAAGTATGCACGGGAGGAAAACACAACGGATTCCTCTGTTATAGAACAAACAGAAACTATTAGGACCGATAAGTGTATATCATATTAAATTTTAATGTGTCGATATATTAAGTTTAAAGAACCATTATACAATGGTTGGAATCATTTTACTTTGTCACGATTTTTCTAAATTAACTTCAGTCCATCATGAAACGTATGGTTCAGAGCTCAGGAATAACCTCTACTGAAAAGGTTTTCAATCACAGTGCACTAAACTAAAATATCCCAGATTATGCATTCATCCATTCCAATGACAGTGCACTTGCAAAACCTGACACTACATACTACATGTCACAAGAACTACACATGATATCATCAAATGACATCACAACACACATTCAAGTTCAATTCCGGATCCAATGTCAACCAATCTGAAGGATTATAATGCCTTTTTACAGGTTCAATCCATGGGGGAACTTTAAATGATTAAGTAAATCGTACCAACGATATGACACCAACAAGGCTATTAATAATAATAATCGAAAGCGACATTGATTCTAAGTAGGCTTACATTAATATTTTTTGTCACACGCGCTATGCCGAACTCAATTGTGACGTCATTTGTTGAAACGCGTGTAATGCACGTGTCAGTCAAGCTGAATTTAATTGGCAATAACGTGAAATGTTTAATATCAATTTAATTAAAAGTGCGTGTACTATTGACATGCTTTCACAGCTTATTTTGGTTTAAGTGATTAAAAATCTGATTCAAGCTTCAAGTGGTTTAACATTTAACATTATTAAACTCGTTGAATAAATTTAAATTAAATATGATTAGAAACTCGTACAGAAGAAATGGAAAAAAAATCAAGAGGGTTATATCATTGGTTGAGGTGAGTATCTGATTACCTGGATAATTTATGTGTGCAAAAATAGTCGTTATCAGCCGCCATATTGTATTTATATTTTTCTTTTTTTTAAGGAATATCTAACTTTAGTACTTTTTTAAGATGACATTTATACCGTGGAACATTATTTAAGCGTTTTTTGGTATGGAGCTACAAATATTCTAAATGTAATTGGTGTAATGGCTGTCTATATATTGTGAATAGAATAACCTTCAATGGTTCATCATTATGGAATAAATTGCAACAACATATTAAGGGTTCAGCCAACCTACAAAAAGGGTTCATTTAAAAAAAACATATTTTACTTAAGCTAGTCACGTTTGTATTAACATTGGTAATACAACGATTCCTTACTGTGATATTTCTATTTTTGGCATTTACTGCTGTTAAATTTGCCTTATTTAACCGTCATTATTACAAAGTCACATTCCCTTTTTAGCTCACCTTATTCATCTGGTGAGCTTTTAGGATCGATGAATGTAGATAAGTTTTAGTATTATTTTATTATTTACTACTACTCCTATTATTTAATACCCCGTCCTCTACACAATAGTATACATCAAATGAAAGAACTTTAAAACGGCAATCGGCGTGTATTTTTGTCGATTCATTCATTTTAACGGAATAATCGTCGGTTTTGTTCAGTTTCCTCGCTTCGTTTTTCAAAAAACTCAACACGTGATGTTCAGACACTGATTTGTGAAAACGGCGTGGTTCGATAAAAAACGAGTATTAGCCGCCGATTGCCGTTTTAAAGTTCTTTCATTTGATGTATACTATAATTGTGTAGAGGACGTGGTATTTAAAACAAAAACAAACGACACCTACCTCCCAACATTTATCCGTCCGCCATCTTGTAAACACCGTTGATTTTTTTGCGTACAGTGCTACCACACAGTGAGCCTAATCTAAATTAAAATATCACAATGGACGACGATCATCTACAGTTAGTGATAATCAGTTGATAAACGTACATGAACCAGTTTTCATCCCGAAGTCCAATCAAGGTAAGTTATTACAACTTATTTGACAAAATAATTTACTCATATATCAAGTATATTAAAGATGGCTTATTACTGTTTACATTGTCTATAATATATAGTTTTCTCACCTCATGTTTAGAATGTAGAAAAAAATGTTGGTCAAACACTCCCTTGTAGAACTGACTGTTTATGGCTACTGACCATGCATATTGACGGTTCTTTGACGAAAACAACAAACAAAACGTAAATTCATTTAAAACGTATTATATAAACCACAGACAGGTTAGTAATAATAAACATATTAACGTTATTACACAAAAGGGGTGTACACTATAAATCGTATCTAGCATTAAAAGTTGAAACAAACCGATAAAACATACAACTGTAATAAAAATCAGTTGCATAGAACATGAATGAACACTATACTGAAACAACAAGAGTTTAAGAGTTCATCCCCTTAATACTGACGGAATGTGATGTTTCCTTA
Organism: Lutraria lutraria; assembly: GCA_964023205.1. NCBI lineage: Eukaryota > Metazoa > Mollusca > Bivalvia > Venerida > Mactridae > Lutraria > Lutraria lutraria. Next base: position 25,376,772 of record OZ026847.1, read on the forward strand.
GATTTTCTTTTTTCACATAAAATCAAACTGTATTTATTAATAATCTCCCTGATCTGGTATGTAGTAATTTTTGTTAACTCTACAAAAATCACGTCCCGTCCAACTTTTCAGTGGCGAATAAACTGTTTTGTATATATCATACTCCCAGATTAAACTTGTAATAACAAATCCCTTTCATAATGCAATAACGCTTCAATGTTTTGACGAGAATGGATATACTCGTTGGATAATAGCCTTTAGGGGGACAACAATCAGTAACTGCTGGGAGCATAAAGAATCATTGAATCGCTTACGGTAAGTACCAGCGCACCTATCTTAATCATTAACGCCATACAAGTAAGTTGTTTATAATTATGTCGAACCGTTCTAAATTATGATCATTCACAATTTAACTGACATTAAGTTGGTACAAATGCGCATAACTAATAAGGGGAGATAAACTTGGATTTTTAATTCATACATTTTAGTGTGGTCACGGGGTGTTTGTATATTTAAAATATTTACAGTCGGTGTGATATAAACATGTTTCTACCATCAGCTATGACATAGCTTCCGACTGACACAGGTATCTTTAAAATGTCTCACAAAAAAAATACTATCGTGCAAACACGTTTTAATATAATTACCTCGGTAGATCAAAAGATATATTCCGGCCGTCTGAATAAAATGTTCGGCCGAAAAAAAGCACTGCATTTGTCTTACTCACAACGAGGTCTTGGTGCTCACAATGATGATGTATTAGAGGAATGTGAGAGTCTAAGGATAAAGCAAAGTAATATATAAATATCACACTTCTGAGAGGGCGTTACAAATATTGCCGGCGCTAGAAAAATAATGTTGGCCGAGGCAGCGCATCTCAGAAATGTGATATTTATGTTATTATTTTGGATTAATCAAAATTATTTTCAAGTTGAATCTACAATCTAGAACAGATTGTATATACATGTATAATAAGAACAACTTGTCAACTAAATGGAAACTGATTTTAAATTAATAAACGAAAATCTGTTTGAACTATACGCGCATCATTTATGTGCATGTGTTATTACCATGTGTTCATGATAACAAAATTGATGCCCGCTCAGGTATAGGCTACTTTACATAGGAAATGGGGGTGAGGTATAATAATAAAACTTATCTCCCAGTGAATTATCTTTGGCGTAGGCCTACCTAAATATCATGACATTGGTGTTTTTTATTCTTAAGACTGAATTATCACAAATGCGAATGAAAACTGAAAAAGTGCAAGTGATTTTTGCTGATTCTCGCATAATTTTGCCTTAAAAATGCGAAAAATAGTTGATATTTACTAGTATTCTATTTTTTAAACGGTTCACATTCTATTGATGAAAATTTATAAGAGGTCGGATTATAGACATCAAATAAACCTGGTTACCTGTTTAGCAAGTATAATGATTGATAATTTTAGACAGTCCCGTATGCTACTTTATCAAGAGGTAAGGTACATGGTTAATCTATCATCAGAACAACTTATGATTTTGAATTATAACAATGCAAATATTAAAATCAAATTTATATTTTGTGAATCATTTAGGGTTTTTGAAAATAAGTCTCTGAGAGTCAAGGACCTATATGTATATGTGAAAAAAATGGAAACTGTAGCAAATGTCTTTAAACCAGCTAGGTACAAGTTTACAGTTAATCAGTTATGTCTGTTTTCCATCACCGGTTGTTGTGTATTTCAACATTTATAGAATTTAGAATTTTCTGTGAAAATGTGCGTGACATTTGCGTAATATTGAAGTTATGTTGGAGACTTTGTATCGTTATCATTATTGCCTACGATACGTAACTTTTAAAAAGATTCCTCTTGGTTCACGTTTGGATATAATAACAATCATGTAGCTTGGATATTTGGGAGCTGAACGATAGCTCATAAGCTTCCCAGGCCGTCACTCGCTCAGTGCGCATGTATTTTGATGCGGGCAAAAGTAAGTACGTTTTTTACGTCTTATATACTAGTAATAACGACCTTGTTCCCGGTTCATGTTGCAGTGCAAGTCTTTTCAGTTCAGCTTACACGGGTACTTTCTGTACTTTGATTCTATTGCGTTGCCTGCTTTGACAGGGGTCGTCCTTGGTATGCGTATGATACCAATCGTAACATCTCGGGCATTTCCGTAACTGAGAAATACGCCTCGTACATAAATGGTGTAGGGTTACAAATTTTGGTTATTTGGTATCCGGTAACTACTTTGTCAATACTAGGTACTCGTTTTCGTAAAATTTCGGACTTTCAAACGTGTTTATTATTTGCGACTGATAAAATGGGTATCATATTTCCATGGAGTCCGAGGCACTTTCGTTAGACAAACGCCGAGGAGTTCGATTGCATATGATGCATACCTGTTTAAAAGATATTGTTCAATCAGATGGCTCAAATGTGATAAAATATAACATAAGGTATAAAAACAACAACAAATAATCAATGAAATAGTCTGTTTATTACTAGTGAAATAAACATTGTCATGAGATACAGACGCGAATAAGGGAAACAATATGCGGATGGTTATTGTATATTGAGATTTTATCTGATACTAAATTGTATCTTTTTTTATAAAATAGAAAACCTAGCGTTTTTCACCTGACTGTGCTGTCCTTCATTCACGCATTGCAATTGTGAACGAATATAAATATATGATTTATGTACAATTACGAACAAATAGTACCTTGAGATAATTTGTCTTTATTAACATATATGTTTCGGAAAGCAAATTTTGCTGAATAAAGAGGCAAAAGGAGAAAGGATTCGGTAGGTACTGTGCAAACATAAGATAGGTGTCTCATAAGTCAACTTGGCTGACCCTTTCAATACGGGTGATACTATAATAAACAATACCTACTGTTCAGTTAGGATAATGTGATAGTGACGTTTCATTTTATGTGTACACAAAAGTTTACATCCATTATCTGAACAGGTATAGTGGGTTTTACAAGAAACAAATAATGTATTACAGTTTAGCCATGCAATTGTAGATGTCCGTTTGGCGCAGTTGGTAAATCCTTTAGAAATTATCGCGAGTTCGAACCTCACCGGTTGCCTCTTTTTTGGCTTGGAGCTACGGCTCCAAGCCCTATTATTGTTTTCAGTTGCAGTTGTTCCCTAGATGCTGGTAGCTGTAATGCGAAAGCTGGGTACAAGTGCGCAAAAATGATAGGAGTCCGGCGATTGGTTGCCAGCTATATGTTAACAGTCCGGTGATTGGTTTACGCTTACTGTGTGAATCGGTATCACATGACTTGAGTGTACCAACTTCACTGTGCTAGTCTATTATGAAATCAGGGTGTTTCACTAAAGATCGGTTTGTTCTATTAACATTAATTACACGTAAAGGTACACATTTTAAAACTGTCTATTTTTTCTGTTACTATGTACAATATATTTAAATCAATTATTTTAATCATTACTGAAAGACATATTAGCGGAGGATTGTTCAAGAGAATTTAAGGAAGTCCCTTCTATAATGAAACCTGCGGAACGCTATTGCCGCCAATAATTTTGTCACGTGATTTTGATGTACACATTTGCGATTTCATTGTAAAATCGGGGTGTTTCACTATAAATCGGCATGTTCCATCAACCGTTAAGGCACGAAAAGATAAGATATATTAACGCAGTCTCAATTATTTTTACTTTACTAGCTCTTTGTTTAATTATCAGCATAATTGCTGAAGGTAATAAGCGGAGGATTAATTAATTAATGAAATACACCCCTACTATAATTTAACTTGCGAAACGCTTTCTCTGATGCAATTTAAAACTTGTGTACAGTACGATGAATTATAGGAAAATCTATAAATAGAAACATATGCCGATGTTTCAGACTACCTGTTGACTTTGAAAGAGGACAATTCCATAACTAAAATGGTCAACAAGACGAAATAAAATGAACCAATTTAGTTATGGTATCAGAACTAACTTTTATCAGCAACAACCAGCCAAGCCTTTCCTTTTTAAAAGGAAACTTTATTTCGTTTTCTTTTTCAACTTCATCTCAGCCGCAAATGAATTGTAGTACATAGGTATGTTTGTTATAATATTTTAGTAGTAAACTGTGAAGAAAAAGAATGCATTCCGCGAAGTGTGTAGCGCAAAAGTACTTGCAGTATTAGTACCGTGCCAAATACTTCGTGCCAACTTATCTGAAGGCCAACTACACAAATGTGGCTAAATATAGCTGAAAGTAGATTGACTTTTAATAGCGAACCAATCGTAATTACTAGAATTACGACGAAATATCTGAGACTATTCTTCGTGTTTATTACGTGTAACATATACGAAACGATAAAAATGATAATGATATAAGCACTAGATCTAGTATAATCCTTACAAAAAACGAAAAAAGAAAATGACGAAATCAAAAAAATATATATAGAAATAGAAAATAATTTGCGAAAAATTACTAAATCGCGGTCTCACACAGATCATTTCACAAAAATAGGTGTATATATAGATAACATCGTTACCAACTGCGTTACGCCGGCAGTTGATGTGCTCAAAGAAATTTGTAAGGCATATAGTCAGCTTACATGTCTACTGATAATTTGACAACTGTTTTACATCGTAAAAGTGGACTCGACCACTGCGTCACTCTACAATTATCCTAACTGAACAGTATATATAATATTATGTTTGTTGTTTTAGTTAATTGTTTGATCTAATCCTTTCACTACTGACATCACTATGTCATAACTTGATGAGAATTAAGTTGTCAATTTACAGTGAACCAGGAATGCGAGGCTTGTGATTTATGGACCATCAAGTCCTCAGATTCCAGTAGTTTCTGATGATATTGATACTGAACGATAATCTATATTTTTGATCCAATGGAATTAGTAGGTAACGGTGGTTTTGTATTGTTCATAAAAATCTTTCTTCCTTATTCATAAATCCTCAAAATTTTGACTAGTCCCATAGACTTCAATGCAAATTTAAAGGGGCAATAACTCAAAGAGTTGTCTTTTTTAATGATTTCACATAAAATTATTTTCTAATATGATAACCTATTAAAATTATAAAAGTTCCAATAATCAGTCCGCTCCCTTTTGATATACAGTTCAGCTTCCCAAGAGGAGCCACTCCCCTTGAACTTCAACCACCCTTCAATAACAACATAATGTTTTCCCTTTACACGATTTATCTACAAATATAACCTCTCTGGAGCTACAACATAAGTTCTACAGTACTAATATTGACTATATGGGCACAAAACCTTAAGCAGTATATTGTCAATGTAACAATAGTGCAGGCTGTCGTTGATGGAATACGAGAATAATGTCGTTCTTCTTCTGGCAGATTCCAGTCTCCTTAGACAGGTTGCTATTCATATTTTCCACAACCTTCGTCTCGAAGTTCATTCCCAAATTTCGAAAGTAGCTTATTCAAAGCTTTATTACCTGGGGTTGGCTGTTGTTTTTTCTCTATAATCAACGTTGATTCCGACAATGGAAATCGAAGTCTGCAATAAAATAGCATAGGCTAATTATCCTATATATTGACATTTGACCTTTAGTCAGAGGTCATTTTGTTGTATTAATAATTAATGATTTTATTTTGTTGATTGTTTTAAAGAATGACCTCCAACCACAGAGGTTTGATTGTACAACATTGTTGTCCAGCTATCGAACATGCCCATTACTCGGTTACTTGACCAAATCGAACCTTCATCAGGGGGGGGGGGATCAGCACCTCCTACACCGCAGATGCAACCGTGATTTTGATGTGCGGGCTTCTGGTAACGGATGTGATCGCCGATTTTAACTAACAGAAATGTAGGTGAGCTTACAATTCGTTTTTGTCGAGCCCGCCTGCGGTGAGCTCGACATAGTCGCCACAATTGCGGTTGCGTGTATGTACGTTAGTTAGTTAGTTAGTTAGTGAGTGAGTTTGTGTGTCCGCCCGGATCCTTGTCCGGGCTGTATCTCCCTTATGCATTGACACTTTTTAAATTAACTTGGCATAATTGTTAAACACCATGAGACGGTGTGCAGTGCGCAAAATCCAGGTCTCTAGCTCAAAGGTCAAGGTCACACTTAGAGGTCAAACATAAAAAATGAGCATTATAGACCTTGTCCGGGCTGTATCTCCCTTATGCATAGAAACTTTTTAAGATAACTTGGCATAATTGTAAAACACCATGAGGCGGTGTGCAGTGTGTAAGATCAAGGTCTCTAGGTCAAGGTCACACTTAGAGGTCAAACGTCAAAAATAATCATTATACACCTTGTCAGGGCTGTGTCTCCCTTGCGCATTGAATTATTTAAAAATGACTTGCCATAATACAATGCGACCATGTGTCTTGGGCAACACCCAGATTTTTATAGGTCAAAGGTCAAGATTACACATTCGATCAAATATATTTTCCTTGTCTGGGCTGTAACTTCTGTTTGCATTCAAGGATTTTTAAATAAATTGGTATAAAAGTTTACTTCAATGAAATGATGTGTCATGCATATCACCCATACTTGTAGTTAAAAAGTCAAGATCATAAGCTGGCTAAACAGGGGCTCGACATGTTGCCCTTGGGCTTCTAGTTTCTTCTGTTTCTCGCCATTTTATTGAAAAAAAAGCCGAATGTGATACAGTATACATGTAAGGATAATTCGTCAACACGCATAGAAAGTTTCAGAGAAAAATATGACAACTGAACGAGCTATGACATTTCTCTTGCGAAAAATGTATGTCAGCAATGAAGCTGATCAATACGGTAATATCGCGTGTGTCGTGTATAATGAACCATTTTAAGGTAGTATGCGACCTTTCCTTGACGTCATGGGTCAAAATCGAATTTTCTCCGATTGTTTTGAAATTTTGCACAATTGTAGTATAGCATGTTCTTCGATTTTTGTTCGTTTTTTTTCTGTTTTCCGACCGTTCCCTAGCAACGCCACGATGGATGTCAGAGGTGTAAAATCGACGTTTTACACGCAAAATTGGTTCAAACATACCGCTATGGTTATTTCAGATACACCAACGTCAAGCTCCCTATCTGCGGAATAAGCTCATGCAAGTTTTAATAGGTTTTTGTCGTCATTATTTTCCTGGGGGAACGTTAAGCACTAAAAATACGTCCGTTTTTTTTTCACCCGTAATTTTGACCCCTGACTACATTTCAGTGTACTTTTGGTAAACGGAAGTAGATTCAATCAACTAATGAATCACATGTTGATTCTGTAGAGATGTTATCAAGCAAAGGACAAAATATAAAAATAATATGTCATCGCGCATTATTTTTCACAAAATTGCAATATAGTAAAGTTCGGACATCAGGAATAACGTTGTTGAAAGTGTAACGTCACGCTAATTGTAGGCTGACGTTATTACAAATAATAGGCCAAGGGCCCATAATCGAAACCCTCCCCCCCTAGCGGGATTTTTGTACACCTATATATTTTTGAAGCTAAGGGTATATGTTAACAAATTCCGGTTGTTGGATGATTAAGGGATGCTGGATAAGCAAATGGTCGGGGTGTTTCCATGGCAACCAGCAATATTTCTAAGATTTAGCTTTGTCGTAATAAATACGCAAAAATGTCGTTTATTTCAGTTATAAAACATACAAAATAGCTTTAAAATATGATCAATATAATTATTATATCCCAAGCATAGTTTGTTATTGGTTTGCTCATTTGCATATTCGTGAATATTAATGAGAATCTAAAAAATGGGCTTAAATTTGTTAAAATATGACCTTATATGGCAAATGAGTATCATTTGTTCTTTCATTTTTATTTGAAAGGGTTTTAAATGACTAATAAGTATTTGGAGATTGTTTATCTATTCATTTGCTATTCAATACACTCATGTTATTACTTTAGTATAGCTAGAAAGTGGGTGGGGTAAATTGACCCCAAAATATAAAAACACCATTGTTTGATAAATAAATGGTTTTATGACAAATGACAAAGTAAATTCGCACATACTTATTACAACAACATACTTTATGTACAAAATTGTTAGTTTGAAAGCAAAATACTACTGTGCCTGTGTCTGCTTTATACCCCCCCCCCCCCCCGAAAATGGGATATTATATATATCACCAAGACACAGCGGAAATATCGAAAGGATCATGATAAACTGAACAGTTACTACATTTGTCGCAATGTTATAAGTTCTTCATCAACAGTCTTATATTACATTTGTTTGTAATTAAGACTTATAGTCAACGACATAGATATGCGCAGAAGCAAACACTTGCATGTTAATATCTCATTCTGAATAGCACTATCATATACTCTCATGGAATCACAAGCAGGTTTTAGGGTCGGAATGGCTACGATTGGCCACATATTTGTACTGCATAGATTAATTAGATTTAATTATTAATAATGCACTTTTAGCGATTGTTCTAAAGCTTTCGATTATTTGGTTTGCCGAAATATATGACATACACTTTATAATTCAGGCCAAAGAGGAAGGTTATATAAGGTCATTAAGTCCATGGATGTATTATAAAATTACAACCAGAGTAAAATTTAATAATGAGATCGGCGAATTATTCTATGGTCATCTTGGACTAAGACTGGGGGGAAGCTTGTCGCCTTTTCTATTTTCCATGTACCTTAATGATCTGGATGACCAACTTTTAAACGGAGCAAAAGGTATTGATTTACAGGTTTTATTAATGTAAGCCGAGGTCATCGTGGTATTTGCTAACTCATCAGAACTACAAAGTAATCTTAACATATTGGATGTAAACTGTGACCGTTGGAAATTTACTGTTAACAAAGATAATTAATATATTCAGAAAAGGAGGGCGTTTGCCAACAGTTACCAAGGTTGTGAATAGGAAATCGTTAACAAATTTATGTATCTTGGAATAGTGTTTTCATCTGGAGGGTCCTTTGCAGAAACGCATAAAACTTTAGCTGACCAAGCTCAAAAATCTATCTTTACATTAAGAAAATGTCTGTGTAGATTTCATAACATAACAATAAGGCACTCTTTAGAATTGTTCGATTAGCAATTGAAAAATTTCACACTTAAAATTGAAAATCTTTATTATGAGTAAAAAGTAGCACACAAAAATGTGTATATTTTATACACGGAGAATTAGGTCGATTAGATCTTCTCACTAAGAATTGTGCAAGATATAAACTTTTGGTTGAAAGTTACTAATAAAAGCGAAAGGAAACAGATAAACATAATACATGTATACCAAATCATGTTTAAAGATATTGAAAAGAAACCGTACATCACTAATTGGGCATATAATGTTAAAGATACATTAAATAAATAGTATTCTCTGAAACGTTGTACTCACAGGGTGTATGTAATGCTAAACTATTTCTGTTATTGTTAAAACAAGAAGTTGAAGACATTGTCATGCAAGAATGGAATAATCGAGTACAAACGTCATCTTATTCCAGGGTTTTTAGGGTTTCTGCAAATTTTGACAACAGCATGTATCTAGTTAATGTAAATGTTAAAAAATTGCTCATAGCCATGACCAGATTTAGGCTTTCTTCTCATCCTTTAAGAATTGAAACAGGACGTTGTTTATTGATCAAGTATCAGGCCATGTTTTCATGATTTTTGCCATTGTCTTTTGAAAAATACGTACATTGTACATGCAATGTTTATCCACTTTCTCTCTTATAAACGACAACTTTTACTTTGAACAGCTGAAAAGACTTTAAAACTCCGAAATCCAACTCAATTTTTAGGACTTCCATAATAACGGGCAAAATGTTAGCTGGGACCATTATACACGCATGAATAATGGTCCCAGATATCAGGGAGACTATCTCACCCTAGTCTCCCTCTAAGCCAATCCCTGCATAACCATCAGATAGACTACAATTTTCCTTGCTGTTTGCCATCTCTACCTTAAATCATGCAGTTATCATTTTCGTGTTTAGCATTAATACATGTTGACATTGTGGGATTTTAATAAAATGATCACTCAGTGATATTGGTTTAAATCTAATTACATGTAAATGTTTCGTATTTCACTGTTAGTTATGTGAACTACCTACTTGAAACTGAAACAATGTTGAAAATTGACAGAACAGAAAGAAAACAAAATTAATGATATTTGTAACTGGCCATTGTGACGTGTGAAAAATCGTTGCCTATCGCTTGACCGTCAATGACACACTGATAAATGGTTTCATGATCACCAGTATCATTGAGCGAATATTGCCTTAGTAGATTTATTATGAATATTGTCATGATGGTCATTTATTATCCTGCATCAACTATTACAGTGAATATTGTCATGATATTTTGAAATTTTCGAACTTCCTGAACTACTGATTATTTCAATGAAAATCACTTCAAATTTGAGGTATGGAGGTCCGTTGTTGACCCTACTTTTATTAATATTTTGCAAACGACAAAATCTATTTATGGTAAGAAATCAAGCTATAGTGTTCTTTCAATCGTAGCCTATACAACCCTCTCAGATCAAGAAAATACACTAATCTTTAACCAGGTTCAAGTCTGTATGCGTGACAGCAATAGATTCACATGAAAAGTACCATGTAGTATAATGCTTGAGAAGCCTCCTTCCTCATTTCTACACATACCCTTTCTCTCTCTTGATTTATACAGTAATATTATTTTCCCATTGTTTTCTGTCTAAGTTCTTTCTTTTTGTTTTCTAATTTATTTTTACTTTTTGATCACAAGACCCTTATCCCTATCTCTGTATGATTTAATCTTTAATCTATTTTATACATACAAATAGTTAAATTGTTGAATAGTTCTTGAAATTTAACTGGAAGTCTATCCAAGGAAAAGAATTTAATTAGAAGTTCTGTCTTACATTCCAATCCTTTCCAAAATTGATGTAAATTTGTGTACAATTACCTATATGTACAATGTATCATAGACAGGAAAAATATGTTTAAACGAATCGTAGCCTAGAATCAACCGACAAATAACAAAGCATTATTATGTGCAGTAATTTGAAATAGTTGATGGATGCATTACATATAACATGTATTTCAAAGTAACCAAAAATAATAAAAGTGTTAAGAATTTGTTTTTTTTTGTTGGCTCACCTGGTTGATCAGGTGAGCTTTTAGAGTCGATGAATTTCCGGTGTCTTCACCAATCCTAATAAAGGTCTTTGATGAAATTGATTATGGGCGAAATTTAATTGGTACATGCAGTTATGGGCCCTGATATGAGATGAAAACTATATTACCTGGTCATTAATTAAATTGTCTTTGTTCTCATGTAAGCGATCTAGGGCAATCTTGGCCCATTTGTTTCAGATATTATCTAAATATATCCAGTGCTTTCTGCAAATTGTTGCCCTATATACATGAATAACTGAAAAAATAGTTTTTACCCTTTTTTACAGTTAAAAAGGACATAATTATTGTTATTTTTAGTTCAGAGTTATCTTTTCCTTTTCGAATATGTATATTAACATAAAATATAATAATCTTAAGCAATGTGGGTTGATAACTTGGTCATTTTGGACTCCATAATCTCTTGTATACAAAAATTAAATAAAATGAAATTTCGAAATCAGGGGGAGATAATCAATCGCATACTGTAGGCTTAATCAGCACCTATATTTCGTCCAACAAGTGACATTCGATGCGGGATATATTAAGCTTTACAATGATATATGTGTCATAAAATCCCGCTAGGGGGGGACCTAGGGTACAGGTAGCCCATACTCTATAAGTTGAATATTAGCGTGACGTAACAATTATATGCAAAGATTTTTTCGTAAAACTTCTACAACGGCGTTTTAGCTACATTTGCATTTATCTGAATAATTCACGTCCTAAAAATGTCCCCATAATGACGTTTTGACGTCGTTTAATTTCCGACACGCCGGGCGGTCAGGGATATTCAAAGCATTAATGATGATCATTCGTTAGACCACAACATTCGCTCATCCGCAAAGTTCGAATTTTCAATTTATAGCTAAGCTACAATGGGAAAAGTAAAAAAGTCGTTCACATATCTGGTGCCTCTAGATGGCGTTTTAACGTCGTTTAGTTGCTAGGTTACCGACGTCAAATCCTAAAAAGAGCTAATTTTCGTAAGTGCTGCTACTCCAGGTATATTTCCTCCAAATTTCATGCCATTCTAACAAACTTTCTTTTTTGCCGAGCAACACCGCGAACTACCTTAAACATTGTGTTTTAGTTATACGCAATTGTCTTTATTATTTTATGACTCATGTTAAGAAAATACTGATAAGATCGAAAGTAAATGGGTGATTTTAACAAAATTTGGATGGCCTCTGATGCGCAAGTCTGGTGCATGAAGCGCGGATCTTCGCAGATTAAAATGCTCACTTGATACAATAATGTTGTGTCGCGTACTAAGAAATCCGCCATTTTGAAACGGCGAACAAATTTGTTCATTAGTGAAAGCCCCATTAGCTTTTTGGAAGTAAAAGTTTAAGTGGTCTTTTTCATAGAAAGATGTCTTATCAGTCAAACTGACCTTTACTTACAATGAAAACATAAACTTGAAGAAATTTGCTCGTTTAATAATGAAGTACATAGAAATGTAGCGCAGTTACTGTATTTTTCAATGCTATTGCAAAAATAGGACAAAACATCTGACAACAATTTCATGAGAAGGTGCTAAAAACAATACGTTAATATTTTAATAATAATGTTTTAGAGCATTAAATTTTACAATTTATTTCTTAGATTTACTATAATTTATTAATTGTTCAATATCACGAAAATCAAAAATAAACTAATGAGCCTTTAAATAAACTCACTCTTGCTTGTCCGCCTTTCTTACGTAATTACCGTCTTTGCCAATTATAATGTATTTTCCATTTTCTCTCAAGTTTGGGAAATTACAGATGGAAGGCCAAGTAAACACCATCGTTTGTTCCTTGACCAGCTCGTGAGATCCTGTAATGACATGATAACTCACATGTGAAATAAATCACGTTATTACGATCTACAGGACATTGTATAAGATTCTAAAGTACGTTATAGGTATATGTTTTTGGTAAATGTCCAACGAACGACAATCAATTAATCAATCTTCCATTCGTAGATTCTCGAGCTAAACAAAAACTATTACAGTGCAACACATTTTTATACGTCCACAACGGCGTCCGTACTCAAATTCAAATAGTTCTTTTTGGATCCTCACCAAACTTCAAGTAAATGTTTATGGCCATGAAATCTCGGTCAAATTCGATAACTAGCTCAATCGGCCTAATCACTTCTCAGTTATGCCCCATGGCGGGAGTATTTTGTGACCAGGCACTCTTGTTTCTCATAATAGTAATGAAATACAAACTGTACTTGTAAGTGACAGGTATTATGTAAAATATCAAATATCCTTTGAATTGCAACTGATCTTATTATCATAACGCTCTATTTGCTGTAAATATCAGGCGGTTTCTATCTCAAGAAACACAATGTGCTGATGAACTCAATAAGACTTTCTGTTGCCGTAGTACACTGTCACGTAGTTTTACCATTTTTTCAAGTCACGCATGAAGTACAAAATTATGTGCAAATAGAATCATTGAACTGATATAAAAACTAGTTTCCAGGAGAAACATAAGTCACCTTGATGGTATGGATTTAAGATCTTCCCATCCGCCATTCTTTCTTCCGTGTCGTTATCACGATATACTTTTTTTATTTGTACAACAGTTGCTGAAAGATAAAAAACGTCACTATATCATAACGTAATTTCTCAGCGATCTTTTTGTCAAACTTGGATATAGTAAAAATTCATAGCCGGTCTGGTCGAAAATAACCTTACATCTTTGCAAACTGGCAATGTTGAAAGGGGGTTTAATTCAATTGTTGCTATTTTAATTAAGACGTATCTGTGAAAACGGCACGTGATCTTTAAATACTCACTATAATACTTTATTTGTTGCGTAAACATGTTTCTGGTCACACGATCCAATACATTTCATATACAAAAAGATTACATATTTGCATGTAAAATTCAAACACATGAACTATTACTACAAATTCAAGATTCAGTGTTATGAGGAACCCTAAAGAGGGCATGAAATTAGTACATAGTTATTAATGTCTACCATAATCTGCCTTTGACGGATCACAAGCATATTTCAAGAGAATGTCCTTTGGCCTCCCTTTACTCCTTAGCATTTTTCTCAATTTTGCATCGATATCATTTGCACAGATGCCTACAATGGAAAATTTGTAAAATAATTTAATTTATTGTGCGTAGTATAGAAAATATCTTAAATGTTTTAACTGGACAGTGTCGAACAGTGTTTCAGGAAATGTATGAAAAACTAATTACCAATTATTTAATTTGACCGTAAAGAAATGAAATAGGTCTGATTTAGCAAACTTTAATCCTCAAATCTTGCCCAGAAAATTGCAAATGGCATTATGTACACTTATATATAATAATCTACAATAATATTATAAATCATAGTTGAAACACTTCAAATCGGAATACATTTTATAAATACACAATCCGATAGCAGCAATTGTCAAAGACGGAACAAAAGTACAGATCGTGTATTGATACTTTTATAAGACCTGTAGTCAAGTGCACATTGAAACTATGTAGAGGAGCGAACGAGCATATTTTCAGACAAACAAGGCAAAATTGCAAATATGTTGGGATATTGGAGAACAACATCACACAGAACTATTTTGAGCGGGAAAAAAATGCCGAAATTATTGAAGCATCACGATTGACAAAATTCCCTCAAATAAAATATGCATTCCCTTTGTTTTCACATTTCGTTAACTTAATGGATGATTCGACTCGTTACAGTCCTACTTACTTCGTACGCAACTGCAAGCTTGGTCGTTCTCATTGCATGATTGATAAAAATTAGTCTTCTTCTCACCATCTATACCATACCATTTCCGACAGTTTTTCTCTGCAGGAAAAATTTGAATTGAATTGAACTTTATCATCTAGCCCTGTTTCAGGTTCAGACATTAGTATAAAAATATTAAGAAACAAACGTTGCAAACAAGAGCCTGTTAGGCGAACTGGTCCGACAAAGTGTCTAATATTATCGATTCCTTATCCCATTTGACACATTTACAAGTAATACTTGGCAATGATTCGACACGAATAGTTTCAAGCAGGGTCGCCAAAATATTCACGTGTTCGAGCTCGTTCTTCGTGACAATTTAAAGGTGTATCACTGTCATTTCATTGCATACATAATGCATTATATCGTAGAAAGTTAGAAAAAAAGGAATGATTTTAATCATTTAAAAACAATCAAACATGTATCAAATCTGTAAAATACCATCATTATAGTAGTCATACACCTCCACCATGGTAGGTTGTCGTGCCGTGCTTACTTGTAATGTTTTGTTGTATGCATCCTCTACTCGGAAGGTAAACTCGTTAAGTGTAGAATTTAACTGAAAAAAACATGCCCAATTATAGTTCACAATTATCAAACGATGTTTCAATAAATTGTAATTACCACGGTTTTCTGTTCATATTCTTGATAACACGTGATTATCTTGAGATTGTAAAACAAAAATAAATAAAAGGCGGCATTGATAAAAAGTCCTGTGTCCACATTACTAGTTTTAAAATATGCAATAATTATTATAACAAAAAAGATGGACTGCTTACTATATTTCAAATTATGCAGTAAACCAAATAAATACTGAGAAACAGGCACATGTAAATGAAATAAAAGGGTTTGTTTAACTGACAGTTATCATCATTTCACGCCTCAACTATTTCCTAAGATTTTCAACACACAATACTGGGCTCGAAAGTGGGAATGGAGACTCTGAAAAAGCGTCGCTGAAGTGTTGGAAGTCGGAGTCGAGTTTCGAACCGAAGACCTTTGGCTTGGTAGTCTAATGCGTTACCATTAGACTGCCGATCCGCACCAAAGGAGTTTATTATACCGTTTGGAAACGGAAGAAAACTAATTGACACTGCATTATATACCAAGTAGATGAGGCTTAAGATTAAGAAGGTGTTCTAGAACGAGTAAAGTTTCGGAGAGGAAACTAAATAAAATGCAACACATTTGTATAAGATACTACATTAACCACATTAAATATATTGTGTAATATTCAATCAAATAAGTATAATTCTGAAACTGTTGTTTAATTAATGTTTCCAGATATTCACATAAAGTATATGAATTACCATTACATTAATCTCTTTAATATAATTATCAATGCTAAGCACCAATCTATCAGAAGAGTGAAATTTTAAGTGAAATTGACATTGTCTCGTATAGGAACTCAGTGGTCGATTATTTACTAAGTAATCACTGTGAGTTCTAATCCCACCCGGACCACATTTCACAAGTGAGGGAGCTATCCAGTTTATGTAAGATTTTATTCATGGATATCCCTAACAAGCCTGGAGTCTCTCTGTGTTGTTTAAGCTGGAAAGTCGCCGAATGACTAGCTATAAGTGCAACGTTAAAAGCCCAGTAATAGTGGCTTGTAATAATTATTTAATGACAATTTACGTTTTTGTGCTAATGTTTAAGAGTATTTTATAATTTAGTTAAATCTGAAGATATATGTACAAACCGTGAGAAGATAGAAAACGACGTATCCCTCCCTACTTTCTGGCGTTTCATACAGGAAAATGTTTTTATTAATTTTCATCAACTGAAAAAAAGACGTACGACAGTGGGAACACAAATAAAGTAACTGATGAGAGCGAACACGCGAATACTGTTCAAGGTAATAATGAACACAATAATAACAAAATAGAATATATATGTACTGATCATGTGTCTGGCCAGACTTTTCATCCCTCTGGAACTAGCGGTCGATTAGGATCCCGTCATAACGAGTTAAAGGAAAAATGTGAAATATCTAGAATACACATTATACTACAGTACAACCTCTCCAGAGTGGCCCATTCTTAGACAACAACCTCCCTTCAACAACAGCATGATTTTCCCACTGCCCAAAGAGTGTTGCTTTGGAGCGTTTGTACATTACATGTATTTCAATTTTACTGCTTCTAATAAGATTTTTGTATCCGATTTTGCCCATTGATTCATTAAAGACATTGAATGCGAGGAATGTGACTTACGGGTCAGTCCTTTGTATTCCACAGTAGGGGATAATTTAAACAAACTGGATCATTGATAGACTACCTTCTGTTTACACAATCAGAACTAAATATTATGCTCATGAAAACGACAGAACGTTAGTCATTAACTAACTATCATTGTGACCATAAATCAATAAAATGCAGGACCCTTTTATACTAGATGTCATGTCTACAGATACTAAGCTGACATTAAAACAATTAACAGTGGTTTATTGGGGTCACTTATATAGCAGCTGTTTCAATGTCTTTAACAGTACCTTTTCTAGATCGTCTTTTTTCACTGAAACTCCAGTCTGCAGGCCAACTTTTACAATAGACATTCCATAGATATCTTGAGTTGATGAGCTACAAAGATTTAAAACTATTACTTTTCCTTAATCAAAATGTAATTGTACTTAAAATAATGTGCATCCAGTACAGTAATGGCCATGATAGTACATGATCCTGCTTTTGCTATTTATCAATTTTTTGAAATTAAAATCATTTGGTGTTAAAAAGATATACCTTTAAAAACGATATCTATCTAGTGTACTATGTACGTGAAGCACTTAAGTTTTGTTTAAGAAATGAGCAGACACTGATACAGTTCATACTGAGAGCAAGTCTAATGTGGACACTGATAGAGCCAATGTCGAGAGCAAGCCTCATGATCTCTGTTACAGACTTGGCATTAAGGCTACGAGAGTTAACGGAACGTGTACTATACCTCACGCTAAATTTCATGCATTTCTCGACGCCATCTTCTGTTGATCGCTTTTTTCGTCCAATTTTGCTGTCTATTATTGTAGGGCTTGTGGTAGTTCGTAACGCATTAAAGTCAACATCTTCCGGGTTAGGATCACCAGCGCAATATCCGCAGACATCACATTGTCTGGATTCAGTATACAAATCAAAATTTTGAAATTCGATGTAATTATTGAATTTGAATCAATACAAAGTCATAAAGATGGACGAATCACTGAATAAAACATGTTTTCTAGAAGTATCCGGAGTAACAATCAAAGAAATACTAGTAACGATGATTTGGCGACTGTTTTCTTTATATTTTCATTTTTGACTAGCATTGACATGGTATGTACTCGTAACAAAAGTACAGTATTATGAATATAATACCAAAAGCAATACTATTTCTCCGATTATCGCAAATATAAAACATTGAATACTTCGCTATAAATCGAGTCAAATTTCGAACAGATCATATGTTATGAATGAGCCAAACACTAATTGCAAATGCTTCTAGGCTTCGTACACACCAAATAATATTATATAAAAAAATGTACAAAGAACCTACCGTTGTTGTGCTATGTTAACGTCAACATCTTCCATAGCAATATCCAGTATTTTAATATCAGACACGTTAAAAGCACATCCCTCATTTTCTGGAAGTTTGTAATAGACAAGTTCAACTTTCATTTTTCCTGACCCCCCTTTGACCTTGGCAATGAGTGTCATACTGCTATTTCCCTGATCAATGGGTAACTAAAAGGAAAAACATGACTGTTTGCAAACGCTAACTAAGAACGAAATGAAAGTCAATATTTTCTTTTCAAATATTTGCTTAAAGAAGCATGCCCTGGATGACTTGGTGTTCAATCAACACAATTTCGTCTATCATTTGTAAAACCAATTTTTACCGAAAAGTCAAAGAAGGACGTGCGTTAAAAATGACCCCATAGCGCGCGTCGGATAAAAGTGCACGTATATTGAATTTTACTTATAACTGATATATATCATAAACTTAATATCGCAAAAAAGGTTTGGTAAATCTTGAAATGTGTATTTTGAGTAAACTAGCGGGAATTTTCGTAACTATTTTACACAGCTTTCATAAATTGATTTAGGCATTAAAATGATACCAATTTGTTCTGTATACCAGACGCTTTAGTTCCTGTGCGTGCCTCTTTAAGGTGTTGCATAGAAAACAGCCATGAAGAATATTTATTTAGCATATACATTAAGCGATCAAATACGGAATGCTTTATTTTGTTCTGATGTTAGTTCTATTAATAAAATACTAATATCAATATTGCAAAGCAATAAAACCTACAACCAAATGTAGAAGTGGATATTGTTCTTTCTAATATGTTTCGTGTCAGTTTTGATGTATCAAAATGAAATCACATCTCGATTGTTTAAATATCGACTTTCTGTCCGGTTTTCAGTATCTAATAAGGCACCAAGAAAGAAACTGATTTTTGAGGTTCAAAACATTCATGACATTGTCGAACACGTCAAAGAATGCTTCTCCATGTTTAAGGAGTGAATTTAAAGAAAACAGAAAGTTTCAGTATGTAAGCAATGATTAGGGGTGGTAGCCGGGTAGCTAAAACCCGCCCACTGTAGTAGAAAATGACGATAAGGAGACAAAACTAAACAATTTATGACAAAATTACAGAAATTTGACAACGTTTATTGGCCATTCAATAATACAGAATAAATATAAGAAGTCTTCTAGCATTAGTAAAACGAGACAAAATACGTTATTACTTATTTTAAAGATGTGAACTTCAACATGTATATGCTTTTCCTTGCAGACAAGAACAGTAGCATCCAAATTAACAACATACTCCTAATAATTATAGAATGGTATTACCTTATTTACAATGATTTGTCTATTCCTGTTGTCTTGAGTTAATTTATACTCTGGGGATTGCCAACCAGTCGCAAATAATGATACCTTAATGTCAACAAACGGATCATGTGTTCTTATAGCGTAGGTTGACAATGCTTGCAAAGCAATCGCAGTAGACTGAAACAAAAATCATAAACTATATTTAATACATCACCAACGTTTTACGAATCACAGGACAATTTCAAAGTGCATCTTATAATCATGAACATAAGTGATTTAATATTTATTTTAGGAAAATTGTGGTTATAAGGCATACACAGCACACGATGTCTTGGAGATGGTAAAATTACTCTAGAACAGTAATGCGACTATTGACATTTCAATTCAAACTTTTAAATTCTTGAAAACTGACTATACGTCTCTGAAAAGTTTGACTACGTTGAATACTGGGAATGCATTTAGTCGGATTTGCTATACGAAGACAAGACAACCAGCCTTCATACACTAATACCAGTCTTTACCTGCGTAGAATAAAAACCACCATGAGGATTTTGAACCATTGTCAACCAACGAACAATCCGTGCACTTATTTCTAGTTTGTCAAACTGTAACATAGTCAACAATGCATACGCAGTCGTTTCAACGTTGTGTGCATTCGGTCCTGATTTTCCGTCTTCCCAGTGAATTGTTCCTTAAAGTGTCAGTACAGTTATCATTTACAAGTTATAACAAATTCAAAATACACGTACATGCTATCAATTTAATCGTTCCACGCAGTTCACAAAATGCACAACCGAACTAACCCTGTTCATATCAATGATTACGTGAATTATATTTAGAAGAGACATTCTGGACATTAACTATTATGACATTATGCAATAACAAATAACGACGATGCACAGGTTCAAAATTTCAGTAAGTCCAACTTCAAACACGACACCAGTGAAATGCATATAATTCGTTTGGGCATTTAAAACATAGGACAATACTACAAAAATATTACGTGTGTCATTTTTTGTCCTCGAACGTATCATGTTGAACCCAAATTAACATTTTTGATTCAACATGATAAACGTCGTTATGTATAGACCACTGTGAACAACATGTTATTATAAGTGTTTCAAGTTCAGAGTTATTTTCAAAACAATTAATAGCTTATCTACCTGTAATGTCCGATTCCTCTTTGTAAGAAAGCAATTTATCCAACACTGTCGTGCGCTTTGGGCTTTTTGCAAGTGCAAAGGCATATGCTATCAGGGCATGTCCTAAGCGATTATTCTCAAGCCATTCCTCGTCTGTCCCTTCTAAATATTTAGTTGCTGCCTGAACGGAAGAGTTGATTTCCTGCAATCACACAAGACGTGTACTGTAATATTATAACCTTCGATTTGATAAACACTTCAAAGGGAACAATTTTGCTTGCTTATGAATTATTTTCGAAATCAGAAAAAAACGTCCATTTGTTTTTTTATTTGTATAAAAATGCTTTGTTAAGCACAATGTTGATTTACTTCCTCAGATTTTTATAAACACCACTAAATAGTTGGGGCTACGTAGGAGTTAATTTATCTGTGTGTCTGTTCTGAATCGTTTCCGCTCTGTAATCTGGTCACTCATGGTGAGCTTTGAGGATCGATGAATGTCCGACGTCCGTCCACAATTAGTTTGTTTACACTCTATAGCATGCACATCTCTTAACAAATCGTTATCAAACTTGTTAACAATGTGTATGGCCACAAAGTCTCTGCTAAGTTCGATTATTGGCAAAATCGGACAATAACTTCTAGAGTGAGTAATGGGCCCTTGACTTAGAAAATTTGCTATATTTAGCTTGTTTACACACTAACCTTCATTTATTCACCAATTTGTGGGTGGAATCAAATCACAACTTCAAGAGTTATGGGCCCTTAGATTAGAACATTTGCTACGTTTTAGCTTGTTTAACAGTATTAAACCTTCATTGTTGGTTTTGATATTAAATTCTACATAAAAAAGGGTTATACGAGATGTAAACTATTTTATCTGGTTATTGATTATAGTGACTTTGTTCTTAGGTGAGCGACCAGGGGCCATCTTTGCCCTCTTGTTTTATAACTTACCACAAATGTTAATCACCACCAGACGATGTGTGGCGCGAAACCCATTTGCCTGTAGCTCTTAGGTCTATGCAGCTTGTGCGGGTATTTGTCACCTTGTGACAGCTCTAGTTTTAGCTGTGTTGTTTGTCATACAGCAGAAATGAACCAAATAAAGTAAGAAGTCAGTTGTATTATAATTCACATATTCAGCACACGCAGTTCAGAAAAATAATATTGTTCACCAGACGCCTAAATTTGCTTATTTTTCTACGCTTTATTAATCTAATTCTGAATTAATTTACATTCTTTGGGTTCCTCTGTGTTCGGGCGGTTTTGGTCGAATACTAGTAAAGACCCGACCTTCACCTCTGTGATCGAGTTTAAGTTCACGTGCGATGAAGCTTTCAAACAAGTTAAATGAAGATCGATGGTTCTACCAAGATGCGCATCTGGGATCTTCCTTCACCTTCAAAGCTGATTAAATATTTGCTGGCTGCTTGTGCGACTTTAAACCCAAGCAAACAAATGTACCATTAAAAATATAGTGATGAGCAAACATCGGCTAATTTAACTTACTAATAAATGTCGCATCTAATTTACTATTGTTATTACATAACGTAGTTGCCTAATACTAAGACTACTCTTTGCGAACTGTGCAATATAGTTCAGTCATAACCGAAAACAAATATTGCCTTGATTTACAAACACGGTTTTGGACGAACTACTTTTTATCAGTTTAACATATTTACGTTTTTTTTATAATAAAATGTATTGTTCAATAGATTAGAAACACTTGTTTATGGAAACCAGGAAGGGTACTGTAACAGTTGTGTATTTGTATCATCTGAAAATCGTACCTTACTCTAAATGTGCATTCATATAAACCATGCCTACTTGATCATATCAGAGTATGATCAAATGAGCCATCATAGCGTACAGACGTTTCTTACGTTATGAATCCAAACACAATACTAGGTGCAGCATGTGTAATGGTGATAGTACACTTCGCTTATTTCGACAACCCGTAACTCAAGTTTGGTGGATATTGAGATTTTGATATCATTAGTTCGCCTACAATGAATCTATATCTGCCCTAAAACAATTTCTATAAACTCGTAACTCGCTTATTTACGCCAAACTTCAACATTTCAAATGTGATTTTCTCAATTTTAGCAAATGACTTACGGGTTTGAAGAAATTAGGCGACGACTTATTTAACACAAAAAGATCAGGCTTAACAGTGCAGACCTTTGCTACACACAGCCCTTTCCCTCGGATATTACCTTCTGGTATACTTCGCATTCCAATAGGTCGATAAGTACATAAGCTGTCAAGTGCCTGTCGTCGTCCTGAAATGAATTAATGATAGCAATTAATTGAACGCACAACAATACGTTTAATCTACGTGAATAGATAATGTACAGTTAGTGTAAATTGTTCAAAAATATTTTGCACTGCCCATTATTTGAACAAGTCCACACCATGCTGATGTATTTTGTTTAATATTGACATTGGAGGGTCGCTCAAGGGGTCAAAATGAATATATATGTAGTTCAAAAGGCATTCTATCAGGCACGAAGCAGTATTCAACGGTTTAGATTTAGATATTAATAGATTTGTGCATGTATTTGGTACCTATCTTGATTAGACATCGCCCTGTGTTGTTATTACTTATACCACTTGTGGCTATAGATAGTTGCTTTTCACTTTTGAGGACAAGTGTACGCATGTACATTACATGGGTAAATTATAGAACGGAAGGGGATGTTGACAAAACAAGAGTACTAAAGTTGAATATGCTGTAAAATCATTTAAAACATTTCAATTTTTTTATATACCTTTTGCATGAATCTGTATCCAGATTCGGAGAATATTCCATTTTTCTGTTGCCCAACGAGCCATTTAAGCGTCCTCAATATGTCGACTTGCTCGTCCAGCACGTCATCAAGGACTTTCTTAGCATGACAAAAAACCTTCATAACGTATGCCGTCAACCTTAAAGATGGTGAAAAATTGCTAAAATACTAAAAATTGACAATAGCAGTTAAATAATCACGTATTTTTAACCTTTTTAAGAGTGCAAAGACTACCTTTTCTAGATTTTAATTTCTCACAAACCACTATTGACAGATCTTATTTACATAATTGTTTTTATCGTTTTCACTGTGGTATCAGTCCATTATGCACGATTGTCTTTATTAATCCATTCTCTTGTACTACGATGAATTATCTGCGTCAAACGTGCAACTGATAAATTCCATTTTTAAGTCAGAAGGCAAATAATATTCCTCTAGTGTATTCACGAAAAACCCAGAATGTCAATCTGATAGCAAACGCGTGATCTACTTTCCACCTGTGATGGTTTACTACAGTAACTTTCTCAATATTTTCTTCCCCACCGCCGATCACTTTCGTAGAGAAGTTGCGCCAGTAGCTTGAAGAAAATAAAGTAAGCTACGGTACACCATTCTGAAGAATCGATAATATTAGTATACATGTATGACTGAAATATTCCTAAACCGAACGTAGATGCAGAACTTGTTCTGTGGTAATTTGAAGGGACATCAAAAACATGGTATAAGATATACATTATATTTGACATATTTAATTGTTTATTTTATTGAATACAAACCAAATACTGGCTCGTGATTCGTAAGTTGAAGTATATCGAGTGGTGTAACATGAATAAGACGAATCCTCGTTTCTAAATAAGCTTATTTCTCTGTCTATTCCTGTAGTATAATATAAATGGAAGATAACAATTAGATTTACAAAAAAGGTTCTATTATTAGTAATTTCTATTACAGCCCAGCTTGTAAAACGGGACACATCGTCTCATTGAAGCAAACAAATATGCCCAGTTATTTCAAATCCTTCAATTCATGCAGAATATACAGTCCGGAGAGGATAACACATTCGACCTCTAAGTGTGATCGTGGTCTTTGACCTACAGACCTACAGTAGAGAATATTTTTACCAACTAATTTCAAAATACTTAAATGCGTACAGAAGATACATTTGACCTCTAAATGTGACCCTGACCTAGGAATTACGAACTTGGGTCTTACGTGCAACAAGTCCTCTCATAGTGTTCGCCAATTATGTCAAGTATTTTTCAAATGCGCCTACCAATATTGAAGTTTGACCTTTAAGCGTGACCTTGACCTTAAGCATATACACATTCGTCTTGCACGCGAAACACCTCAACGCGTTTAACAATTATGCCAAGTTATTTTCAAATTATGTCATTGCATAAAGTAGATACCTATAATATTCTTTTTTATGTTTGACCTCTAAGTGTGACCTTGAACTTCAGCCTTCTGACCTTGGTCTTACGCATGACACATCGTTTCATGGTGGTAAATATGTCTGTTAGTCAATTCCAATATCCATCAAAGAATGACAAAGTTACGGAGTGGACACAAAAATAGACCACACTTTTTACCTTTGAGCGCTGCCTACCGCTTCCTAGTCTGTGTTAAAACAATTTTGCTTATTTTCAAATATGTTAATGTAAGGGAGACACAGCCCGGGCAATGTATAATTATGACACTCTATTCTGACGTTTGACCTCAAAGTATGACCTTGACCTTTGAGTTACGGAACTGGGTCTTGGGCACAGCACTTCGTCTCATGGTGTTAAACAATTATGCCATTTATTTTAAACAAGAGTGTCAAATTTCGCAAATACGCCCATCAAACGGTTTGGGATAGTGGCATATTAATATTGTTTTAAAAAATACGCAACATTTTTAGAACTAAGACATGTATCACCATATACGTACATTTTCAATTGCAATCCAGACAGCCTTGTGATCTTAGAAATACACATCTAGCACACAGTATTTTTAGCCAATTTCAACGTATCAAGGGGCATAACTCGGAAGTGCCAAGGCCGATTATGCTGATGATCGAATTTGACCGAGATCCTATGCCAATTAACGTTTTCACCAAGTAAGATGAAGAGCCGTTGATAATTGGTAGACTAAGAGGGCGGACACTCATTTCAGTCAATTATCAATGTATCAAGGGACATACCTCAGAAGTGCTTTGGCCGATTGGGCTCGTTACCAACCTTGACCGAGACATTTTCACCATGTTTGGTGAGGCACCAAATAAAACTGTATGAATTAGGGAGCGTTGTGGGTGCCGCCCGTCATGTGTGTTCCCTTAATATCACCCGTTTTTCAAACGGACGCGTTTTCCTACGTTTGACCTCTCTCTATATGTAAATGTTTATTAATGATTTAGGCTACCAGCCCAGAACATAGGTATGTTACAGTAATTTTGATCATTTTACAGTGTACATGTGTACAGGTGTTCAAAGTTTAAACAAATTGATGATGGCAGATCATAGTATAAATCATAAAAGATGTTGCATATGAAACAAAAAAGAGAGATTTTTTTACAGTCTGTGGTACATGTATGCCCCTTGATACAGCAAAAAATCATACAATACCTTGAGTGCGAAATAAGGAAGCAACATGTGGCGTATGAAATTATGAAAACATTTTAACAGTATGATGATGATAGAACATTGTGCGTATGAAATAAGAAACAATATGTTGCGTATGAAATAAGGAAACAAAGTGTCGTATGAAATTTGAAAACATTTTAGCAGTTCGACAGACCTCTGTGACCTCGTCCATGGAGCTACACGACCTGATAAGGCAAATCAAGACGGACAAACTAACTATAACTAAGTTAACACCCAGAACGTACGGACACGCAACTGCCATTGTTGGGATTATGTCGAGCCGACTACAAGCGGGCTCGAATACAATACAGACAAAAAATATACTGAATTTTATAATTTGTTATTCTTGAATATCTTAAAAAGAGATAAAGACTAGTTTTTGTTACTTGTGTTGCTTCTGTTTATATTCTTGTCAGTTATCTATAATGTGTATGCGCCTGTCAGACGACTGTACTTACCACGTCGAATATTAGCTGTACCGTTCGTCTCCGCAGTATCTGTCATTTGCTTTGTCGACTTCAAATAAATCAGTCCAAACACATTTGGGGTCGTTGCTGAAATTGTTTGTTCGCCACAACCTGATGGTTTACGTCCAAACAAAGAGTCTGTTCCCTCAATTACAGCACTGACAACGTCAGCCATTGTCGTTCCTATATGCAGAGAAGATACTACATGTTTAAAGCTGGTGCCCTGTTTAAAGCTAAGACATGTTTTATTCTTGACTTTCTAGATTTGAATGTGAAATGTATTGCATTTGTCATATCCCAGGAAATATTATTTTAATTTAAAGAATACAAAGTACATGCTGCTTTGTACTGCATGTATTGAAATAGATGACAATTCTAGGAAACTATTTGACTCTCCCCTTTTAGCTAATCGGATGAGATGTTAACGGGCACTAATAAGGGGCACTACCGGATTTAACAATCAAATCAATCAAATACATGTCCGGTACAATATCATTCAGCGTCCACTTCAATATTAAGATCTCTTTTTTACTGAGAGTTAAGGTCGAAGCATTTACCAGCGTCATTTTAGGACTTTCCAGCTTTAAATATGGGTGACAATTTAACTCCTAGCACGCACCAGTGCAGAACACCCGTCCTTAATCATATTTCAAATGCTGGTACCGGATGGGATTCGAATCGCAGCGGTAAGGTGCTGCTTATTACTAAACAGTCGACCACGGAGGCTCCTTCCGCTTTTTTAAACGATACCATTTCGGACCAACCTATGTACTTCTGTTATGTGTCTTCTTCGTGATATGACCGCCAATATGACTATATTGTCGTTAATTTGTTCCTAAAGATGATATTAATTGGAGAACAGATGTTATCTTTAAGTAGCTGAAATATACCTTGAATATAACCTGTCGCAACACCAGTGCCGTGAATTGCGTAGCTTGGCAATGTCAAACTAATTGTCGAGGTCTGTTCATCACCATCTCCTGAAATGAATGCAAATACAAAATCAGCAATGAAACAAAATAGATTATTACCCAACGCTTTATATAAACGTTAATTTGTTGTTTTTGCTGTCTTACAAAAAGTTATATATTTGCTATATTGACCGGTCAACTATTTCGACCTTTGACTGTTTCGCTATCGGGTGTTTCCGAAAAAGTAAACGATCATTAACAATCAGTATATAACATAGCGATTGCAGTTCGGGTTTGAGTACGGCAGCATTTATCGTTTTGATGTTCATGCATGGGCATTTGTGGAATTGTCAAACCGTCGCCCTTGGTTCGGAATGACATTCTGAACTGTGGCCCTAGGCCTTCTGCCACGGGGCAAATCACCAATCAGTCTCGCGACAACAATTAAGACTGCTTCACAAATGCCCTTGGAATACTGTAAATTGGTATATCTGAAAAAAAAAGAACGAAACCGCGGAAGATATTTTTAGTCAGTAAAAATTGTATACAATGTATTTGGTTAGTTCTATGAGTCTTTTTTTATCTAATATTATAGTAAAATGAGTCTCCATCATTTGAATTAGCTAAATTACTTGATTTATTACATGGATTAGATTAAACATGGATTATTTTGTTCCTCCTCAGTCTTGATTTACCTTATAACATGTAAGCAATTTCTGAATCAATACGTCGGCCAGACAAAACAAAAATGTTGTTAAAGAAAAAAAACTAGTAAGTTTGACAATAAAAATTTTCCCAAAACTTTAATGTCTCTTAAAAGTTTAATCTTTCTTGTCATAGTCTTGATGGTTTTTATTAACACCTATAGACAATGTGAACAATAATCGACACAGACCTTTAAAAACTAAATGGATGCACATTTTCCCACTACCAGTCCAAAGAAATCAATTCAAAAATATTATTTTAATTCTTTTTGTCAGTAAGTCAATTCATTTCTAACTACAACAAATCTTGTTAACAGACACAAGTCCAGTATTTCAAAATGTTAAATGGTTGAAAGTTAATATTTATGTTTGAATGTCACAATTTATAATGATCAAGTACCTCTGAACTTTTTCATAGCCATTTTAAGTTCGTAATAGGCTTAAAAGCAACGCATTCTAGACTAAAATAGAAACTCACGATTGGTTTCAATTCTGTCGATGGAGTCAACACAGTCCATCGGCTGATTGTTGTCCTTTAGTTGTTTGGTACCGCTGATGCAGACCTGAAACGTTTCTCGAACTTGAATTCCTTCGCTCTGAAAGAAATCACTGAACTGTTTACATGGAGTCATCAAACAATGTTCATCTAAAATGTTTTTATAAATAATAACACCTGGTTAAAAAGATGCAACTATTACCACAGTCTAATTTGCAACGAATCGAAGTAACGATATTTTGTATGTCATATAATGTACTAATTCGGGTTGATGAAGGCAAGGGATTCTATCGACAGAATTGAATCACAATCTCTTAAAACGTACAGATGAACACATGCTAGAATGACATAAACTGGTTGATGTGCAACTATCAAGACTGCAGCATTACATAGATAAATGACTAAGTCTTATAAAAGCTTTACCTCAACAATAATCTCCCTTTTTATTGAATCCATCATGATATTTGATCCCTTTGTAACAACAGCTGTTAATGTTACATAAAAAGGTTTGGCTTTCAATGGTATGGCGGGAATCCGGACAGACTTTGCGTCATTACCTCCTATTTCAATTGTCATCTGAGGAGAAGGTCTACCCGGTCGGTCACCGTAGCATAAACCGTCTGTAGCTGCCATGTACATATTCACCTAAATACAATCTTAATATGGTTATTAAGATACAGATAAAAAAGTGAACATAGTTCGGTTGTGGTATAAATACGGACTTTGGCTGGTAAAAGAATAAGTAAAATGGAAAATAAACTACGAATGGCGTAGAATGCTTTGAATGTGTCACCTTCTAATTTGATACATTCAATATATTATGTACTCGCATGTAATTCGTAATTAATTACATACATAGTTAAATTTCATGACGTATCAGTTTGTTAAACGATATAGTTTCATTACATAGTTTTATTGATAACCCATTATAAAGACATTATAATCTTATAAGCTCCCGATGTGTGAGCCGGTAGCACGTAATATCCACACCAATGTTAATATTCATTTTACTGTTTCATTAGATAATACTAAGTTTGCGGTGGATCGGAAAAATACTATTTTAGTCACATATCTTTGCAATAATTAATTACATTCTAATTTGAACGTGGTGATAAAAATACTATGGGAACTTATTCGACCCTTTGGAACAAAATATAAATACTAACGAACCAACGAACCTGCATTTCCCCAGTTGTCTCTCTATAATTGAACACTGTAGCTTTGATTTCAAACTGTTCTAGGCGTTTCACTGTGTAGGGTACATCTAGTTGAATGAAGAAGTCCTTCATCACAATAACTTCCTTTGGTTCTGCTATGCACATTGTTCCGGACGTAGTGATTCCTTAAGATGTAAGCATTTAGCGCAATAATAACGTTGTTTACGAAACAAAAATGTGAAACATTTAGTAAAACACAAATGACAGTTAAATAAATTAATAATATAAACCACATGCTAAATGCTAACGAGCCTGCACTATTCCCCACACTATTTCGTACCTAGCTTGATTGAAACCGTTTGACTTACTTCATTCTAATATGTCCACATGTTCGTTATATGTTCAACAAACTTATGTGAGACGGGGGACGGGGACATAACTATCTCCGGTCAGGTGGTCTGCATTCATAGGGTTATCTGTTCAAGCGTTTGGCCGTGTATCCTTTTTAACCTGTTAACCTCATACCTACACTCATCCAATCCCAAACATAAATGTGAAACAGGTCAATAATGTCAATAGACTGTGTTGATACAATACATACTGATTCACGACACGTTTCACATATTTCCATATTTAATGAAGAGCATCATGTATGGAACTACGATTAGTGAGCAGGATAATAGGTACGGAGTACATCCTATGTCTAGTTTTTAGAAAGGTAGTGGAGCGGAAGATACAATGAAACTCAGACTTAAACTAGAGCTTGGTGACTCCCCTTTTCCAGCTATTGACTGAACGTCATATAAGCTGTTCTCCTATGTAACATATAAAAATGAAAATAACAAAGAGTTATAACTCCGTTTGGAAAGCTGTATATCAAAAAATATTTCTACACGCATGTCTTCACATAGTCACTAATTGTCTGTGAAAATTTGAAGCAAATCCGACAAAAATGACAAAGGGCAATAACTCTGGTGGTTAATGACAAACGCCAAATATATTTCTTTACATACACCTTTATAATTATGATAACTATTTACCTGTACTTATTTATCCGACTTAAACTTTAGAAGTTCCGCGCACCATATATCCAGTAACGAAATCTCCGGTTGGAAATAACGTACGCCAAAATGATTTTGTACGCACATACTCATTTGAGAACTAATACTATGTGAAAGTTGAGAGTCGATCCATCTTAAACAGTAGGAGGAGTTGCACACACAAGATTTTGTTGAACTATTGCTTCTAAGAAGTCATAGAAAAATAACACGATCCCCCCCCCTCTTCAGTGACAGCTGTAATTCTTAAAACTCGTTGAGTTGTTATATTGTCTTGCTATAGCTGTAGCCCTAGTTGTCTTAAGTTTGCAGTTGTTTAAATGTGTTGAACAAAGTTGATGATCATACCTAAAGCTTGAAGATACCACGTGGTTATGGATTCTGGAAAGCTAACTATCTTCTCACCATTGCCTTCGCTGCAAGATATTAGAAAACTTAGGTTAGATAATGTTTAGACGTGCCAGGTACATTGTCAAGAAGCACAGAATTATATTTCTGAATACGAATAACAAAATTCTCATCTCCTAGAAGTGACCATGTAACTAAGATAAATACTTAAAAATACAATATAAAGCCATGGTCCAATGGTTTGTTGGTTCGATTTTCGGTCGTGGCAGGTCATACACATCCATGAAATTTTGACTACAATTTCGATTTTTCTCCTTATGTGGAAAAGTTGCCGGTTCCTAGTGGAAGACAAAGTTAGTACTGGTTAGAATAATGTCATGGAAAGCTAGGTTGGTGAACCGGCTGAGATAAATGCCATCGATTCGCCGAGGCTAATGGAAGAATAAACGTTCCAACATGTTGTATCCAAGTTTGAGGCCATAATATCACGGTAACAATGGGTTACGTTCACGTCTTGCGCACAAGGCGGTTTTTTTTCATGCAGAGTGCACCTTGTCAAATCAGTGTGAACTGTTAGACAACTTAGCAAACTTGAAACGCGTGAGTTCTGGTTAAATTCGTTTATATCGTAAAGAAACATAAAATAGTGGTCCACTTTGGCACGAAAAAAGACAGAATATGCCAGTCGAAATACGTGCTCATTAGCAATCATGGATGTCATAATCAAAGGCCTGAAGGAAACGTCACTTCCAAGATATCTACAGCTTTTAATCATGATAATTGAAATGCGTATATTTAAATCAGCATATAACATTTAGCGATGTTGTGAATACTTTATATTTATTTATACGAAAATTCGAAAACAAAAAGTAACCTGCGTTAATTGATTAGCGTTATTTCGGTCTCTTCATTAAATGATAGTAACTGACTAATTTGTTTTGTTTATAAAAAACCGTTGCAGCGATTAGACGATTACATTACGTTGATTTTCGGAAATTTGCTATTTAGGTCAGATCATCCGCTTATCGCTTTGGTCGGTGCGTGTTTTTGTTTCTTTTCAACAATTAAAGCGCAATAACCATATTTCTTCCCTCAAACATGAACAAAACATTAAATCACACATCGTAACGTTTTAATATATGAAAGCCGACGAATAGAACTGTATATATTCATAAAATGATGGAACTAGTGTTCGGTCTTTATAAGAACACTGAAGTACAGTACGTCCGCCTTATTCCGTGGTAGTAAGGGATTTGTTAATAACTGTATATGACCTTTTCCCATAGCAATCAGTATGGAAGCCATAGCCTTCCAAAAACTGGCATTGCGCGCTTGAAGTATGCGTAAACCCTTGTCACCGTGAAGATGAAAGAGTTTAAAGTTATGCGTCGGACAATATGAGGACAATGTTATAACAGAGAATAACAACAATAAATCAGACTGAAACATTTTGACTAACTTTGCAAGCCGTTTTCGTACCTATTCAGTTGAATAATTTCTTCTTCAAACAATATGGACTCTCTGAAATCCGAGCGAGCCATTGGCGTTTTACCAAAAGGTTTTAAGTCAATTTCATATTGACTCTGTGTGTCCAGTGAACGTCCTGACAGTTGCGTAGTATCTGAAGGGATAGTTCAACAGTCTACAGTTATTTCATGGGCATTTGGGGAACAGTCAAAACTGTGGTCCCGAGGTGGAGGGCTGTTTTCCCCCTTGAGACTGTTTTACTACCAAAGGCATTATATAGATGTTTTTATGCATTCAATCCATTCTCTGAAAAACAGCAAATAGCAAGAAGTGTTTGTGAAACACTGATGCCTCCTGTGACCTTGACCTTTCATGTAATGACTTCATAATCAATGGTGGTCATCTACACGTGACTACCAACACCCAACCAAGTCTGAAGAGCTTAGGTCAAATATACTTAACAAAAAAAGAAACTTTACATGGTGTACTGATGATTATAACGTCACTCTGAAAAAATATAGTGTACGTATGTAAGTGTTATATGAACCTTTGAAGCAATATCTGTGAGTTTGTAAGTGTCGGTAACGGGTTCCTTCAAAATGATGGTCATATTTGAGGTCAAAGGACATAGTGGTTGATTTCAAAAATCACAAAAATGTGAGGAAATATTTAATAATTTTTTTGTGTATCATTCTGAATGTTAATGTGCATTCTGTTGCGTTAATATCGTGTGTGACCGTCTTTATTCTCCTCTTCGTGGAATTTGTGAGACGGCGAATGACGTCACTGGGTATGTTCTGCCATTCAACAAGAGGACATGTACGTCTCAGGTCTTTGACATTGTTGATTTGATGATTATTGCGTATCAGACGCCCAAGCTCGTCCCACATGTGTGCTATGGGGTTTTGGTCGGGCGAAACCACCGGCTAGGGCAAGACGTTGACGCCAATCTGAGCTAAAAATGTGTCGTAACATGAGCTGTGTGGGACCTTACGTTGTCCTGCTGCAGAATCACTCCCGGAACCCAACTTAGCATAAACAAGGAGAGATTGTTCCTCAGGATGGTAACATACCCTATTGCATTAAGATTGCCCGGAACGATGACCAAATCTGTTTTCTGATTGTCCAGTTTGCCCGCCCGAACCATGACACGGCCACCGCCAAACCTGTCTCGTTCCTGCACGCAACATCGGGCAAATCTCGTTCCGTCGCCTGTAAACTTTTACCCTACCGTCAGGAAAGCTGACCCCGAAGCGTGACTCGTCGGTAAAAACCACGTTTCGCCATTGTGCTCGGGTCCAGTGCCTGTGACGTCGAGCCTAAGCTAAGCAGGCGGCTCTGTGACGCGCAGTTAGAGTTTGTCCTATAAATGGTCGACACGCACGAATTTGTCCTTTATCCTATTTCTACATTGTTTTTAGACCTAATAAAGCAGTGACTGGATAAACATAGCTTTATCATGTCACTAGGTCACGTGGTTTGCTTTATTTCGTCACTTTGTATTCATACGCGCCGTAGTCCGCTCGTTATACAACTTGGTGTGCTTTTTTATTATAGAATGAAACAATGTTATATAAAAAAGTGGATGTTTAAATTCTCAACATAGTTTACTAAGTTTTTATTCCAAATAGCATGACGTTGTATGGGGCTATTTCATCGTCACGTCATGTTGCTGAACGGTTATGAGGCTGTCAAAGAGAGACATAGCGTGTGTTTTTAAATCCAAGTAAATAATGTTTTGAGACTTATTTCGTTGTAGAAACAGGTATTTTGTAGTAGAAACAGGATAAATCGAATACTTGGTTGGTGCCAAGATGGAGAAAATTTATCCGGTTCGGCACGAAAGCTTAAATAGGCTCGCCAAAGGCTCGCCCATTTTCAGCTTTCTAAGCCTCACCGGATAAACTTCTCCATCTCGGCACCGACCATGTATTCTCTATATATCTTGTCGTGACGCTGAGTGGCCGTACAGTTACCGTTGCTAGGGTAAAGATGATGAGTTAACGTAATAAAGCGGTCGTCTCTACGTGACGTCGCTCGGTGTCTACCTGATCTGGAACTATCTGTAACGGACCCAGTAGTTGCATACCGTGTAGTCAGGTTGTGAATTGTTGCCTAGAGCACCCAAAATGAAGAGCAACGTCATTTACAGACGTACCGGCACTAAGCATACCGACAGCCTGATTTCCCTGATTTTCAAATAGCTGTGGCATTTCCGTTTTCAGTCAAAATTGTAAACAATTTTGTGTTTTGTGTCAGTGATAAAGAGTACGTGTTTCTGTGTAAAAAAGCAATTGATATCAAACCGGGATAGGTCAACACGAGGCAAGTTGTCAAAACCGGAAGTGAAAAGCGTGCTAGCCCATGCACGGAACAATTGCACGAACTCTTGGATCGGTGTACTCTCTATACTCAGGCCAATAAGTAAATATCGATAACGTTCACATAAAGTCACGTTAAGAAGGTCATGAAGTAAGTGAAGTTTCTTTTTTGTTAAGTATAGTTATCTAATTATTGGTCGGAGAAGTTTGGTTACGGACAGACCTACCGACCGAACTTCGTACCTTCATACATCCATACCCCCTTTTCTTTCATAATGGAACTAATAGTGAATTAACAATAAATTATATGTAATAATTATTTTGTAAAGACTGTGGATGCATTTTTCTTTTCATTGATATTACCTACAATATTGTACAAATATAAATACGGGTGTTACTATCATTAATCGTTTTTAAAGAAATTTAGTTTCTAATTCTTTGAAAGAGGTTTAATTGTATTTATTAATCATTTGAAAGATTTAAAACAAAACAGTCACATAATAATAAGTGTAATCATTACATATAATGAGGTCATAATAGTTTTTTACGCTTATTGATGATTAAGTGTAAACAAAAACATAGGATAACATTACAAAGCAAAGACCAAAGCATAACAGGCCGCTCAAACAAACAATGCATAAAATCACCTGAAATTTCCGAATCCATTTGGTCAAGGCAACTTCTGTAGAAAGCTATGATACACTTAGTAGGAAGATTCAACATATGTTTGGTCATGTTATAGGCCTTTGCATGACATTTAGAACTTGCGTGCATCCTAACGATATCTTCCGTATTGTATAAAACCTCGTCCGCATATGCAATTCCATATTCACAGCAAAACGGATCAATGCCTTTACAATCTGAAAATGATAACGTTATTTTCGATTATCCTTAAATAAATGCATCTCTCCAGGCAAATGGCTCGACCTTCGGACCAAGAAAATGGCCCCACTTCAACGTTTCATTATAAATCACCAATAAATAGAAACATCGAACATAAATATTCTTCAATAAGTAATAATGAGTTTAATAACAATGTGATCTCTTTGTCATCAGATTTTCTTGTATACCATATTTACAATGTTTGTTTCTACACGTGCCGCTCTTATCTAACAGAACACATCGCCTATGTGTGTCTATGACATCGTTTTATCATCGTGAGAACATTAGAATACCGTTTGATTCACTTTTGCTATGTTCATGTTTTATTAGTTTAATCAAAATGTCGACTTAAAATTCAAATCATTTTATACATGGTAGTATATAATTATCAATGTCGTGGACATCCGTTAAAAGTGGACTCGGTGCGTTCACAACTAGTGGGCGGATTTGCATAAGATGTAGACAGCCTCTATCATTAAATACATTTATCAGAACCACCCAGGTCCTTTTAGATAATCCCCATTTCTTTCAATGAACGTATTTCGCGGAAATGGACTGTCGCACCAATTATTTTTCAACTTACGATTTGTCTCTCTTTTTCGACGTCGTTTCGAGTTTTCACATTCCGGATCACTTGGAGATGATGGTTCGGTTTCATCTATGTATGCATTCGTCAAAATTGTCAACCCGGCATTCTGTATAATCAACGTGTAAACCAAAAGAACATTATTTGGGTGATTTTACTAGCACTTAGAGGATGTGTTCTTACCTAATGTGTTATATTTGTATATGGAGTTCTATTGGGTGCATTATTTATTCATTCTCCGAAATCTTTGTTTCAACGTGGCCATGTTCTATGTATCCACAAATCTTCCATCATGGAAATGAGCGTTCTTTGTGAAAACATACAAATGAAATGTATCCAAGATCATTATTTAAAGCAGTTATATTTAATATGGTTTCTGTGTAAAATTTGTGTTGCCAATCAGTCGCATTCAAATGGGATAATTAATCTTGAAAATACCTTGAGAACTTCGCCACTTGTCGTACCACCACCCTGGCCACAGCCTCTGTCATGTACTTTTAGCTCTTGAAATAACTGTAGTTTAGACAAAATAGTGCACATAGTTAGTTAACATGTGATCTTTGTAATGAAAAATAAATGCACCGATAACACATTATTATTAACGCCATTAGTAAAACAATATTTAATTAACTTTCGAGAGTGTGTATGTGAGATTCACTGGATAACATCGATATTGATCGTATTTGGAAGTGTCATATGAGAAATATATCCCGACGTTTGTGGACATGCCATATTAATTGATGCGTAAAAAATTTACTCATTGGAAACTGAACAATAGTTCAGCTTTCCATAGCCGTCACTCGATCCGCACGCATGAATTTTGATGCGTTTTTCTTCATCCGCCATGCAATTGTTAAACTAGTTCCCGTTCCATGTTGCTGTGCAAGTTTGTCAATGTAAGCTCAGTTTCCACGAGTACTTTTATACTGTTAATTGGACCCAGACAATAAAAATTTTCAACGAATTATACATTAAACAGAACAAAATATTATCCTATTTAATAACTGCTAACATTTGATTATTTACAAAATGCAAGATACTTACGAAAAAGCAAATGAATCGAATCTGAGTAACGATTTCAAACAAAGTATTTTACATAATTATCTGTAGTTCACTACTAAGTATTTCTGATGGCTGACTGTTTACGTACAGAAAATTTATATGTGAACAATTAAGTTAATTGACGTAAAATCTAATCATAAATTGTTATTTATTTACCCTGTCAGTTTTCAGTATATTTTCTCTGTCTAACGCCAATATAGCCTTGTCTATTCCATTCAGACCAACATACATGTAAGGATCTCCAGTTATATCTAAACTCATTGGATCTCCGGGTAGGTATTGAGGTCTTTTAGGCCTTAGGTGCAGCTAAAAAAGTGCCAAGTGATATTACGTAGGCTATGTTTTGAAATGTGTCGATTATGAAATATCATTAAGTGCAATTCTAATTAAGTATTAACGAAGGTCTACCGTAGATCATAAAATATTTTTACCAGACAGCCAAAAAGATCAAGTTTCGAAACTTTTTTTGGTATTAAAAATTTACTTCTCTTATGACTGGCAGTAAGACTCGATAATCTGTTTTAGGGGGGGGGGGGGGAGATTCTGTTATTACTGTTAATCCATAGTTTAGAACTTATCAACCTATTAAAAATAAATAGTAAATAAAAACATCAATTAAGCCTCAACAACCCATGTGATATGAGTTCCATACAACTGAAGGAAGGCAATACATCTGTTTACCCCAACAGCACTGAATACTTACTCCATTTCCTTTGCATTTTGCAGTCAAATCAATCTTCATCGAATCTGCTACTAATGTTTTATCATCTCGGCTAACACCCATTACAACAAATCTGCCTCTTGGGCTTAAATCGTTCTTTAGTTGATCGCTTAATATCTCACTTAAGCTACCAGAACTGGTTGTTTCCATCACTAATTTTTCAACAATCTTCCCACGAGTAATACCCTAAAATTAACAGCAATTGTGAAGTGAAATAGACCCATTGTGATGGTGTTTTACGGGTATGCACATAATATTTCGCATGAAATATGACTGCGTTTTTGCCTACATTTTTGTATGGTCTTTTATATCTGTTGTGTGTGTATTGTATTGTAGAAGTTGAGAGAACCTAGTAATTGGAGAAAGATGAAATGTTTCCTTTCCCCATCTTTAGAAACTTGAATAAAGACATAAAAATCACTGCACGTAGGTGGATTTAACAACATATTGAATCAAATTAGCATCACGTTTTCAACAAAGCGCACCAACTTTCTGGATTAGCGCAACAACAGTCCAAACTGTAATGTGCGAATGTATGTTTCCTTAGTTTCCATTGGATTACATCATTGACGGACGTACTTTAAGATTGTACAGACATGATGGTTCAATCTGAAAAAATGCATCTAAATTACACTTTTGCAAGTTGTAAATCTTACCAGAAATAATATCTTCGTATTCTGTTTCAGATTGCTATTCACCTCAAGCGATAGTTTATTTTCTCTCTAAAATTGATTGAATAACGGTTAAAAAATATATGAAGAATAAGAAGGGACTATGCACACAATAGCATTTAAACAAGTTATAGTCGGGATGAATGAAGTTAACATGATATTATAATCATGACACATTGAAAAGTATTTATTATACAAGTATTTTAAAACGTTCTTTTTATGAAAACATTTTAATCTGGTTTAAGATGCGCATAAGCAAAATAGAAAAACTTAGGTTCAGCCCGAACATCGGACCAGTGATCTGTCAATTACTGATCATGCACTAAATCGACTGAGCAAAGCTAACTTACAGTAACTGTGTCCACATGTACCATAGCCTTGCCCTTAAACGCATACACCGTATGTATATCACTTTTGTTTTCCTCTGCACCATGCACATATGCCTAAATTGTACAATGCAAACTTAAATATGATACATTAAAGCGCAAAGGCATCATTTAACGTGATGTTGAAAAATGCGAAGGTATTCATGTCACTGACTAAATCACACAAGGTTGTTGGTAATGACACAATAAAGCAGAAAATGAAGGGGTGAATTAACGGCGAAGTCATTCAACTATGTCGTTTAAGTGAAAAGCAAGTCAAATCAAAACACGTTTAGCTCACTTTGTCCACGAGGCAGGAATAAATTACTGATAGGTAAACATTTAACATTTCCAAACAAAGCTCATTGATATAGGTGAAACAGTTCATAAAACATACAATTTGTATTGCTATTTTGATTTGCAAATAAAATAATAGGAGTATACGAGGCTGAAATTCATTACACAATTTAATGATTCTATACGAAAAAGGATAGTGTTTAATATAGACATCGACGAGTCACAAAAGAGAGCAGATAGAAGAATTGAGGATTGCTTTAATTAGCGTACAATATTCAAAAACAGTTTAAATTAATGAATTTACATACTTGAATCACATAATTGTTTATTCAACTTCAGATGCATTGTTGAAGAGATGGTTTAGATTGTATATACTTGGATTTCTATTGCACAAAAATGTAATAAGAAATCAAATACCATGAACATTCGTTAATTTACTAGCAGACTACACTCAGACAGTGTTATACATTTAATACAGAGACGTTGGTTTACTGGTGTTTCATTTCAGTTTTCATTTACAATCGGGAGTTTGTGGGTTTCTTGTTCTAAATTATACAATCAAATGGTTTGTTTAATCGGGTTTAACGCCATTTTCAACCAGCTTTCATGGACTTCATTCAGGCCTTAACCGGTGCTAACCACATTCTATCCGTAAGCTTCTGCCAAGCTACCCCACATAATTCAGAGGTGGAGGACAATTTAACACGGAATGTAATATCTTCAGTCAAATTTTGTCACGGACAGTGTGAGCCTCACCCGGGGTTCGAACTCAGAAAGCTCTCGATCAGTAGACATACACTCTAACCACTGGGCTAACCGGGTGGGCTTATAAAATCAAAGGTAGAACGTTTATTCAGATGTCTGTCGAATAACTTTCTTTGCAAACAAGGTTTTGATTTTTTTGTAAAATTACCATTTCTAGCTCGCTTGTTTTCGAAGAAAAAGGTAGAGCTATTGTGGTTTTTGCGTCGTCTGCGTAGGTGCAAAAAACTTAAATGTAGCTTAAGAACTCAGCAGCTATAAGAGGGATCAACATGAAACTCCATAGGTGGAAAGATCTCGCTGAGATAGTAAACAGACCAGACGAGCATTGGCACCGCTTGCGGCGCTCTTGCTCGAAATTTCCAATGACTGAAAATCAATTATTAATAAGATTAGTGCATTTTTAAGTTTTTGTTTGATACTAAATTTAAGTCAATTTTGATTTTGAATTAGTACTTGCTGATCTCTCGAAATATCAGGGAGCATTTTGACTGAGTGTATACATTTAAATAGAGTTGATTTGTCTTATGGAACCATGGAATTTATTTTGATTATGCGCGTCCGTATCATTTAATGATTTGTGTGGTGTTAATTGAAACCTAGAATGAGATCATTGTTTGTTCAATTTCAATTTCGATTTCCGTGTTACCGTAAACCATAACGTTTGGAGTAGATCGATTTAGCTTAAGAACGCATCAATAAGTTTAGTTGAACATTTTCACTTACTAAATCCCCAGATTTCAGCTCCATTTAAAGGATAGGTTTTATTATTTTTTTATAGAATATATATAACACGTAATTTATGCGGCACATGACACGTGGCTCTGATCGTTTGATTTGCTACATGTTTTTTAAAGATTGTATATGTTGTAAGATCCGTCTTTACTGAAATATACACCTATCCATTTTACAATGTCTAAGTGATCGTTCTAATATTTAAATCGAAAAACAACTATAGATTTTGAAGCACTTACAGTTTATCTCCATTGGTCAGAATATTTAGCATAAGAACTTATAATCTAAAGTTGTTCGCAATCTTAGCTCTGTTCAATACTGAAATAATTTCTATTCGTACCTATGATCTGGTACATAAATACTATGATTGGAATTATTATGAAGGTTCTGCAAGATTATTTAAGAATAACGATCATAAAAAGGGGGAATTTTCGCTCTGCCGGGCACCAAATTTGAATAAAAAAATCAGACACAAGATTTGATGTTTTAATACACACTGCCGATTACATTAGGACTTCTTCCAATTTATACTGAATTGAAGTAGATTTTATTGCCATAAGTAGTACTTCTACACTGTATCAAAGGCTTGTTTTTAGAATAATAAAGGCAAAAGCGTTTTTTTTTT
The DNA here is from genome assembly GCA_964023205.1 of Lutraria lutraria. NCBI lineage: Eukaryota > Metazoa > Mollusca > Bivalvia > Venerida > Mactridae > Lutraria > Lutraria lutraria. The sequence goes on from OZ026847.1 coordinate 25,418,560, forward strand.
CTTTCAAATGATTATTTAGCAATTGAGCAGAAGGTCAGCAAGTGCTCAAAGCTGTCATAAAATATGCTCATCAAAAATATCTGGGGAGGCTGGATAGATACTGCTTTGGTTACCATAAAAATGTCATGTCCAGACATTCATACTGGAACGGACTTAAAAAACAAAATTAGAAACTCGAAACGAAACTAACACAAACGTGCCAATGTTGCTCACGTCTACCATCCTTCCAGGTTTACCTAATATATAAAAGATAACACAGTTCTTACCTGGAATTCCATTGTTGGAAAATCAGGCGCTTGGAATATCGCAAGTATCTTTCCGTTTATTGTTGTGATATTTTTAGTATCCACATGTTTGCCGTTTTCAAGTCTGTAGATCATTACATTGTGTGGATTCATTTCAAGTGAACCATCAATAGTCAACAAATCAATCTACAATTCACGCAATACAATTTATACTTGTTGCTTTCCTTTTATTTAGATGTGCAGTACATCAACATTAAGTGTCGATGCGCGGTAAACAGCAACATCATCAACAATTCAACCTATACTTTGTTGGCTATTTATTGATACGTATCACTCTCCCTACTTACAATTGAATCATACAACTGAAAGTGTTACAATTAAAAGATTCATATGCAATTAAATATGCTTAAGAAGAACTTCCGCAACGTCGAAGAGAATCCAAAATGACTAAAACAATATTCTTTTGAGCACAACCGTTAACATAAGCCTATGAATTTGTTTTGTTTATCCATAATGTAACATACGATAAAATGTTGTAATTTGAAGACAAAATTTATGATTTTTCATCATTAATGGTCTTCGGCCAAATACAAGCACATTTTGTATTTCTTTTACCTTAACATGGTATGTATCCTTGCGATGGAACGTCGATCTAGATCGAGCAAAACTAATCTTGTATAACTGTGTAGCGAACAACAATTTGTCGTCCAAAACCTCTTCCTTTTTGCCAGTGGCTGATTCTATGACTGTTGCTTGAATCGTTAAATGACTGTTCTCAGGGAATCCAACCAAATCGTTTAGCATTTCAGAAATGGGAATGATGAAGTCAGTAAAACCATTCGTGATCTAAAGAAGGTTGAATTATAAAGTAAATACGACCGACTGGAAAAAATGAATCATTGCGCACTCGTTAGACTTTAAGTAGAAAGTTACTAGAAACACTAAATCACGTTTAGAAGAATTTTACTGACATTCTCTTGATTTAGAAGAAAGGGCAAAAAAAGCCAAACGATAAAGTAAACATTATATGTGTACATGAATCACATTTTATACATTCGTTTCCAATTTAGCATGAGCATGGACATTTTCTTTTATTTCTCACACTGTATCTCCCTGGTCATATTCGAATTCGGATACCTTTTAGTTCCTTGTAAATTGTTTGCCTGGCGGGTTTTGATGTGTTTACTCCATGAGTATACAGGACTATTACAATCCTACACAAAATAAAGCATGAATTACCGATTTTTCCAGTTTTGTTTTAAGTTTTTGACTCGCTCCCATGTCATCGGTAATATTGAACTGTAGACTAGCCTTTCCAATGACCGGTCTTCCATACACGTACCTTAAAGGAGAACATACATTACAATTACTGATCCAGTCCCTCTTTGCATCATTGGGATATCAGATTTTATCCTATTGTTACCACATGCCCAAGATATTTGTTGTTAGTTGCTTATATACCACCACGTCGGTAGCCAATAGGTAGAGATTAAGAATATTGTTCAGAAGGTTCTGGATTTGGAACTTGACTGAATCACATATTTCTCAGTGTCAATATTTAAGATTGTCATGCATTCTGATTCATTTCTTTTACCACTTATTCGTTTAACTTAATGTAATGAATACAAACAATTGCTAACTCAGTTATCGGATCAGTTAAAAACTAGTAGGTATTCCAGAAGCACTTCAGCTTTCCGTCGTTAATAAGCGAATACTGCTGATGAATAAATAAAACATCGTGCAAGCATTTTCAGAAGGCTCCAAAGAGAAGTATAAAGTCGTTCATGTTATTTTTAATTGAATAATATCTCCCGTATTGACAGTGCGCTAAATACGTAAACTGCCATGAACACTATTTATAATCATGTCAGTAGAATGTGCATTTGGTTAACAATTAAGGCATCGTAAAGGCTCTGAGAAGTATGCCTGTTCTAACTGACTAATACTTACATTGCCTTTATGGTCACTGTGTGATTCTTTGTTGATGGTAAAAGCACTTTGCTCCCAGGATGGTCAACATAAACTTCATAAGTAGGCAATACTGAAAATAGACTTTATAACTGTAACCGTTTTTCACTCGCAACGTAACTATTCAAGATTATTTTTTCAATTAAAATATATATCCAATTTATACAGAAATTTGCAAACATTCTCAAATAATCGAACCCACGACCATTCGTTTTGTAGTCAAGTACGTAACCGCTCGACCAGCGATCACTCTCCAATACTGACTGTTTAGATCTCAACATTATGAATGTATCATTTAGGTTGCAGTAACGTAGAGATAACTGAACAAATTAAGTCTTACCGTACTCCATGACTTGAAATGCAGCCGTGCCCTCCGTTTCGAACTGAAATCAAGACAAAAATCACTGCAAACAAAAAGTTGTTCCTACAATATCATTTTAATGCTAGTCTGCAATTTGCTTGGCAGATTTATGAGAAGTCAAATATAAAAAATAATACTGAAAGTAATCACGGAAACTTACACAGAATGGGACGGGAACTAGTTTGACAAATTTTTGTGGCGGATGTAGAAAACGTACTAATCCTTTGATCCGCATAAAGATTGAGCGAGTGACGGCCTAGGAATTTTCACTCTGCACATTTGTAAGATCTTTTATTTTCTAAAATAGCTAAAGCTTAAGATAGATATTAGTTTAGATATAAATAAAATCCAACATGTACCGGTTTCGTTGAAATAAACATTGATATGCGTACGTGTAAATGTATGCTCAATACATCATTGTACCACTTGTAGAGTTGCTTTTCTTTTACTAGCCTTTGTCGATTGTATACATTTATACTAAATAAACCTCTATAAGTAAAAGTTGCTCAGGGACAATATTTCTTCCTTTCTATGCCTCTGTTTCGATAGATTGGGGGCATGTTGTTTGAGTTTTGCTTGTCTGTCTGTCTGTCTGTCTGTTTGTTTGACTGTTTGTTAAAACCAAATTTCAACATTGCCTATTAAATCAAAAGTTACGAACTGCAATCAATGAAATAGGCATTTTCAGGTCAGTAGTTCAAAGGTCACCCTAAGGGGGGCATTCTGTTTTCAAAACACCTTGTCCTTTGAAGTTTTGAGAATACATGCATGTATTAATTGATGAGACGTCATTTTGTGTTTAATGGCGGAATGCAATTTTTTATCAACATTTCTGCAGAGATTGTTTCCAGTCATGACAGATTAAGCTACATATATTTTTTATCGAGTGTTTTAAAATTTCATTTTTTTACATAGTTTTAATTTTTTTTGCCAAATTCGAGCAAATATCAATATCCCTTTGAAAATCATACTCTCTATTTTTAAATTCCTCAACTTATTTTATAGTGTTTACCTTACTATTCAAGAGATTTTCTTACCTGTCCAGTTCTCTGGACACGAGCTGTCCAGACACCAATTTCTGGATACGGCGGTAAGTTGAAGTAGTGTTTAGAGAACCCTGTTGTGTCGGCTAGCACCTTCTTCCGCCCAAGCGTTGTGTTACTTGGACTCTAAAATATTTAATGCCGATTAATAATTTCCAGGTTTTTACGCCACCTGTCAACATTATATACTTACAAACAGGCACTTGGTTAACACAACCAGTTTGACCAGTAATAACCTTTTCTCCGCAAGTGACTGCCAACTTCTCAACATGACTCACTTGGTTTAGTGGTTAGGCCCAACTGGTATTAGATTAAATCGTTAGTGATAACACGAGCCGCCAGATTAGCTCGACCTATGGAACGAACCCGAGGTTCATAGACCAAATGTTTCACTCATTGCATCGAGTCGAGGCTCGAAACCACGACCATTCTATTGGTAGTCCAACGTGTTATCATTAGACTATCCATTCACCCCTTACAAATCTTTTCATCATGTAAAAACAAAAGAACATACAATTAGTTTTTCATACGTACAATTATTTCGAAGGAGAGTTGCGATTCATTTGCCGGCTTAAAAGGCTTCATTGACTCGTCAACGGCTGCAACTCGAAGTCCAACTATGTATTAAAATAGAAAATTATGATAATCATTGAACCAACAGTAAAAATAAAAACAGTCCTATTATTTGCAGGATATTTGTTCGTACTTGACTACAATCATGCCCGAGTACTTATATTGAAATAATGAATATTGGAAGTGACCTGTAAAGTTTGATAAAGCAACTGTACAATAGAAAGTGAAGGGAGACTACTCGAAAATTAAACATTTACAAAAATCAACATTTTCAATTTTTAATCTGGCATATCTCTTTTCCAAGTAAAATATACTGTTGTTTATCTGTTTGTTTGTGAAAGCGAGTGCGGAACGTTTGCATTCAGCAAACGCTGCTTGAATATTTAAACAGTGGAACAAAATGTTCTGGTATACTCTGAAATAACGTTTAACAATCATCTTTGTTTTATTACACACTGCAAGAAGGTGTTTATATAAAAACTCTTCTGCGAAAACACTGTAAGGTTATGGAAACAATGCGATTTTACACTTTGAAAATGTAGCATATCTTTTCAGATATAGCTATATACACTATACAACTTGTGTTACAGAAATATGTAAACATCCTGCTAGTCTACTATACAGTCCACCTGGGAAAATAATTATACATTTCTAAATACAAGACACAAAAACACACGTAAATGATTATCAATTAAATAGTTGTATATGAAACAGATGGAGCGACTATTTTTTATTCAAAATGAAATTTTAATATGCAAATATTATTAATGATAAATGGTTAATTTACGCTATACTTGTAAAATGTCATGCAATATACACAATGTACGTGTTTACTGTAATGCATCTAGTAAACATACATATGACTAGAATAGATAAGACATGGGTTCCTTCACTGAAATCGTATGGTGTCAGTTAAAACCACTAAAAACTAAAATTGCATTTCCCCAAGAAGATCGCGCGTCCTGATATGACAATAAATCTTGCCATTTTCCAAGTACCGGAATCAAGAGTTTTTTAAAGCGATGATAGCTTGAAGTTTGAAATTAATACTTTTGAAAATTACTTAGCATAACTAAGTCCAGTCACTGACTTTGTTTTGCTCGAGGGCTCAATAAGGAGGTGTCGATGGCTCATATTAAACAGAGCACAAAAATGTGAAAGAGCCACAATGTAGTAAGGGTGATCATGGTTGACCCTGGAATGGTAAGTTGTTGTACATTTTATCAACGTCGAACAATAAACACGTTGGAAAGTATATCATTCCAATAATGATTCTTGAAAACGAGTGCCCATTGTTGATAAAGTAGGGACTGGAAACCACTTATCCAAAATGTGTTACGAGGCACATTCTCGGTGTCGGGAATGTCAACGAACGCCCGAGTAGTTACGATTGACACATTTTGGGCGCTGACTTAAATATTTCCATTGGCATTATTCAAATTAAGTAAAACATAAATGGAATCGTAGCACGTATTTGCTTTTGGTTTATATCGGGTTTAACGCTCCTTTTCAACAGTCAAGCGTCATATGAGGCGGAAAGTTCACACAAGCATCGTTTCTGGGAAGAACCCGTACTAGACTCCGTAACAACTGCCTAATTTCTCACATAAAGAGACATGGTCGGTAGCGGGGCCAGAACCCACGACCCTCTGTCAGTGAGAGGTTACAGTGATTTGAAGTCAGCGACCTTATCCACTCGACCACGGAGGCGGGTCGCGTATTTGCACATTAAGATATCCCAGGAAAAGTTCACCGACATGTATATTCATTTTTGGTCAAGTAACCCCCGTACATGACTATTTTTTCTAGCTTTAACGGTAGAAATATTAAAATACTGTCAAATCCGAGTAAGGCCTCCCTGTGAATAAAGTTCATTATTGAAAAAAAAAACGTCCGAGTATTAATAACAAAATGACCTCCGAATAAAAATCACCTATCAATAAAGGTCATTTGATGTTGCCTTTGTTCAAAGGTTTGACTGTACTGAGAAATAAACTACCTTTTTGGTTAGGTGTGTACACTGGTTTATCTGTTTGGAGAACCAGATATCCCGTCCTGTAATCTATCACCAGACGTTTGCAAACCAAACTCATGCTTCCAACAGTGGCACACAACTTAACGGTTCTTGGTTTGTCGGTTGATGTATCGTCAACCAAATCGTCCTCTGTCACTAGAACGGTCGTGTTGGAGGGATTCCCTGAAGCGTTTCAAGTTGTATTATTTAAGTCTTGTGTCTGTTTTACAAGACCATACAAAACACGAACTTTCTGAAGCCATGTAAGAGGCAATTTAGAAAATAAGAAATACATGTCAGATAGGAATGGTGTTATGAAAGGCAAGCTGACAAGTTGTACCAAATATTTTAGTACAGTGGCTGTTATCGATAGAGCTACTGGTTTATTTTGCGAGGTTTTTAAAAATTATTTGTTGGCTGCTAGGACCCTCGCTATCGGTGAGATTGTATGTTGTGAAGTAATGTCTAGATCATTACAAGCTTTCGTGATTCGATGAATCATCTCCTCCATCTGTTAGATTGTATGCCTCTGTGGTCTGACTATTTACAGTACCGATATGAAATAAGAGCTTGGTCATTCTATTAGGTCTGGCCTTATTACTCAGCATTAATGATGGAAGAAGACTCCATGGGTACAACTGAGTAGAACGACCGACTTTCCGAAAGCTATTGAAGAGCTTCCTCATAATTATGTGTAAATTGGTCCCGTGTTGGATTCATACTCACAACAGTGACTCAGAGAAACTAATGCATGCTATTCATTGTAACTTGTAAGTATTTGATTATGTATGACCTCTTGATATGGGTAGTGCCCTGTTTGTGCATGTGGTATTGTGAATGAACCATACATTACAATAAAGATAGAAAAATTAGCACTTGTAAGTAAGATTCCGAACTATATACAAACCTTCATCTTGAACACGTCCTGTCTGTTTAGAGAATATCTTGTTCCGGGTGTTAACTAGCCACACCTATAATGATTAATTTAGAGTTTAATGAGTAGCCGCGACCATGGTCCATTGGTTAATGTGCTGGATTTGTAACCCTGCCATTCGGGTTCGATTCCAGATCGCCGCAGGACATACCATCCAAGACTATTGGATAACGATTATAAGCAGTGTTAAGCATTGAGCAGATGTGTGAGAAAAATACAGTATTAGGGTTTTAATACATAAAAGTGTCATTCATAATTGATATCTTTGTTGATAATAATGTATAATACAGACTTTGAACTTGTACACGTTTTAATCCTTCCAGTGTTACTGTTTCAGAAATTTTCAAATTGAATGTATCCTGATCCTAATACTGTACTTATCCACGCTACAAAATAATTCAAAATAGTATTGCCCAGTGATCAGTATTTCTTTGATAGTTACCTCAAATGCGTTTTAAGACACATTTTAAAACTCCTTGAGTGTTGTTGCCCATATGGAAAAGTATAAAAATATCAATGTCTGAAGATATTGCACGGTAACCTAAAAAGTATACTATTTTATAGATATGATACTATATTTTTGCATAGGTTACCATGACTTTTCATAGAAAATGATATTTTTTCTTTCAGGACAATAACTCAAAGAATTGTCATCGATTTTGAAAATCTCTTTGTAAATCATTTTCTTTCATAGGAACCTATAAAACTTTTTAATATTTTGAAAATCTGTCTGCCCCATTTTGAGATAAGAATTGTGAAACTTAGGATCCGGATACAATATAGTAAAAACCAAATTACTCCGAAACATACTTGCGTTATAAGACCCGTATTATACTCGAAATGGCAGAATTCTAAGAAACTGTGAAACTCTTTATCATTCCGTAGTGAACTGACTCGTAAAATCATCTCGTAAGATAAATGTTCGGTGAATACTTCACATAAACTACCTATTTTTGCGAACCACAGTTGAAAAGACATATGAAATTTGATAATTGTTGGTAAGGCATTTCTTATGTTATAGGCAAGATTAAAGTTTGGTTCAAACAAACGTATAAACAGACAGGCAAAGAGCAATATGTCCCCGATCAGTTATACAGTTTTAAAAGGTTCATTAGGCAATATAGTGTTGATGATTTGTTTATGAAAAGCAATATAATTTGACAGAAGGAATTGTTTGAGTAAATACGCACCCGGTAGTTTAGCTTGCTTCCAGTACCATAAAATCCAATGACAACATCTTCAATGGCGTTAAACTTAAGCACACTAGGGGCTATCACATACCCGAATTTATCTGCAAGCCTGTTAATAAACCAGTTTTTAAATGTCTCACAGCATTGAAATTGATATACATTTGTGTAATTCAATATTTTGTCCGGACTACAAATTCTTCAGTTATTAGACATTTTAAAAATACTCGACACGGTTGTTTCCCGAGTAACAGCGGTACGTTGTTCACAATATTTGTATTATTGGCTTAAATGTCTAGGTCACACTTAAAAGTCAAAAGTGAAAAAAAATTTTTTGTCATTTTCTCCCGATCATGTCTTTGACAGTTCTTGGGTAATTTAGAAAAAAACTTTAAAAAAGTACACATATTTACCACGATAAAGTGATGGCGTGTATAATAATAATAACGACTTTATTATGCCAAGACATAGTCGCCACGGCTGTGTGGTTGAAAAAAATGCATTCACAGTAGCGGTAAAAAATACAGGGTGTCCCAAAAGAAAGGTAACACTTTCATACATGTTTAATGTCCCTTTAAATTGCAGATTAATACATAATTTATATATAGATAAGTAGATCAAAGATGTAAGTTTTTTTGTGTAAGAGAATCTTATAAATATTTTCAGAATGAAATAATACCTCGTGCTATTTAATGAATGAGATATTACCTTAGTATAAACATATCACAATTTGGATTTACGTTGATAGTATATTGAGCCAAACTCTATGACAACAGGTTTAAAAAGACATGGAACAATAAATGATCTCAGGTATTACTTTTTTGAATTATAGTACATGTAATAATATTAGTTACTATTTTCTCAGTTGTATCAGTATATGTATCTTGTGAATTACAGGTTGTTATTCAATAAGACGGCTATATATTGCTGTTTGAAATAAAGTAGATGCATTGAGATCATTTTTGCCGAGCATATTATAACGAGATTAACAGTAACATGTGTATACATATGACATAAAGTAATACACAACACTTTAAAATTATAGAATGAACAATAAATAACGAAATTGTCTAGATGACATCAGTGTACGGTGTAACACTGCTTTAATTGCCTCGTAATATCTTTAATTCGTGTAATAAGTATTCACTTAATTAATTGTTTTTAAAAGAAACTTTATAAATTTGCAAATCTTTTTAAGTTGGACGTTTGAGGTACTTGTTATTAATTCTTTGAATTTAAGAATATTTGGTCTTGTGTGGTAGTATTGTGGGATGTACTTCCTTCTTTCGTTATCAAAAAAAGAACACTTTAACAAATAATGTAGTTCATCTCCTATGTCGTTTAAATCGCATAAAAAACATTAATTTTACGTTCATGGATTTCTTGTCCTGTTCACCTACCAGTTTCTACCGGGAAATGGTGATTACCAGTCCTGAACTTTAACATGCTTAAGTATTCTTGTTTATTTAGTTTAGTGAAGTAGCCTTCAAGTTCAATAGATTCTTTGAATAAAGAATAGTTTATTCCTTTATTTGAATTATCAAGCGAGGAATGCCAGTTTTGTAAGTTTTGGTCAATTAGAACTTGTTTAACTATGTTTTTAAGAGACTTATTTTGTGTGTTATCCTGCTGAAGCCATACATCATATCTGCCTACTTCATTTAATATATCTTTAATCTTAATTATCCATTTTGAATCAAAATTATTTCTGCCTCTCATATACTGATAAAGTTTAAATGCAAGTTTATTTTGGCTTCCGGTAATAAGTCTATTCCAGTATCCAACCATCCTACTTTTTACTATAATGTCAAGAGGATACCTTCCAGTTTCAGCATATAACATGTACAATGGAGTATTTTTTTTTAAATGTAAAATTTTCCTTAAGAATTCACAGTGCACTTTTTCAATTAATGTTGTGCTTTCATAACCCTATATTTCGGCCGAGTACATTAGAATAGGTAAGACAGTATGATCAAAGAGCTTAAGTATCAAGTCAATAGGTAAATTAAGATTGTAAGTTCGTTTGTATACTAGATGTAGCGCCTTCCTTGCCTGTTCAACCAAATGTTTTCTAGTTGTTAGAAAACTTCCGGATTTAGCAAAATATGTTCCAAGATATTTGTAAGATTGCACTATTTCTAAAGGTGTATCTCCAATTTTGAAGCTTAAATTATTATCATTTCTTGTACCTATTGCTAGAACTTTAGTTTTACTAATATTTATTTTGAGGTTCCATATGTTAAAATATTGTACAAAGTCATTCAAACATTCCTGTAGCTTATTTGGGTCTTCAGATATCAAGACCGTGTCGTCAGCATACAATAACAATAATATCTTTAAGTAATTTACTAATTCATTATTTTGGTCCACTAATTCTATACCAAAATTGCCTTTAAGTTCAAGATAATCTTCTAAGTCATTCAGAAATAATGCAAACAAAACTGGGGAGAGATTTTCCCCTTGACGCACTCCACAATTACATTAAAAGAATTCTGATTTTATACCATTTTGAGAGACACAAGACTTAGCATTAGAATACATATTTTTTATTAACCGAAAAAATTTACCGTTTATGTTATTTTCCAAAAGTTTTCTCCACAGTCCAACTCGCCAAACGGAATCAAATGCCTTAGAAAAGTCTACAAATAAACAGTATATTTTCTTACCAGATTTTCTTAAAAGCTTTATTATTGAATTTAATGTAAAAATATGGTCTATGGTAGAATAATGTTTCCTGAACCCTGCTTGGTTTTCTTTAAGTACAGCGTTTTCGTTTAGAAAAATATTTAGTCTATTATTTAGAACTAACGTGAACAACTTGCTTACACAACTAAGTAAGGTTATTGGCCTGTAATTCTCAGGTAAGAGGGTATCACCCTTGTTCTTGTAAATTGGCAATATAGCACCAAGTGACCATTGGGTTGGTATAATACCCGTTTCTAGAACCAGGTTAAATAACGCTTCATACAAGGGTAGTAAATTATGTATTAATCTGCAATTTAAACATGTATGAAAGTGTTACCTTTCTTTTGGGACACCCTGTACAATGTAACGCGGATTAGTCAGGTGGGTTTTTTAAAATTATAATAAATAATTATAACGATTTTGGCGTTCTATGAAATTAAGAACAACGACAAAGGCAGAAATATTTTCTGTATTCGTAATATTTTGAAACACGGAAATTTTAGAAATTTTCTAGTGGACGTTTTAGAAAGGACAGATTTTTATCATTACAAAACTGTGAATGAGCAAATAAATAATGGAATTCGTCGCCGACTTGATTTTGTGAACAAAATGTACATTTTCTATCGTCGTTTTCTTGCAGATGCTTTATTTTTTAATCAGTAGAAATACAAGCGAGAAACAAATTGAACTATAACAAATCACAAAGAAAATACACAAAAACAGCTTACCCTTGTTGGGCCAGCAACAAAATCGCCAAAGTCCCAAGAATATGCATGTTATCCACAAAACTATATAAAACTGAACATTTTAGAGGAAATTTGCGATTATATTATAAACAGACCATTCTTTCCACGAAAACAACATGAAATATAGGTTAACCTCTTTCTAAGAAATACGTACAGAAAAAAACGGGTAAACAGAAATTTCGAAGAAAGATAAGGCTGCAGGATGTTTAAGAGCGTGGGAGCTTTTCCTGCTGTATTGGCTGGCTCGGCGAGGTAAATATACTAGGCTGAATTTTAGAACGCTTTTCCGTCTTACTGAATCTTCGTTGGTCACGGCCTGTAAATCACTTGACATATAGTTTTGATAAAACTGAGTTCGAAAATAAATAGTATTTTCGTCGAAAATTTAAATGCTTCGAGTTTTTTATGTAGCCAATGTTCCAGTCAATAATATTTGAACCAATCGATACCAAAATTAGTATTGTCACTGCCGTAGTTTGTCCATAGACGCTGCAGAGAAATTTGAAGCGGACATACTTCTTTTCAAATTTCTCTGCAGGGTCTATAGAAAAAATACGACAGAAAGGCCACACCAATTTAAATACTTGTTCATCGGATTTGTCGCTCGCTTTTTGTCAAAATTAGAAAAATAATATTATTCTTTAAACTTTTGCTTCCTACCATTTGCAGACGCAACAGATAATAAGTGCTGGTCACAGGGTACCAACATTTGTCTCGGGTGATAAAATTTCTGACTACTTTCGTTTCTATAACGGGTGATTCAATAATTTCATCAGAAAAGCAATTGAATAAATGAAAGACATTAATTTTGTTGATAAGCAGTGATGCACCATGTTTTGCTTGCATCATTAGCTAGTCTCGCACCCACTCCACATAAATATGTCTATGGTGTGATTGCTGCCAGTATCTTCACTGTGAGCTTTGAATGTCAGTCATATTAACTGGCGTTTAATAATTGTCATATCATAAAATTGTTGTGTTCAGTGTTTTCGTTGGTCCAAATAAAGACTGAAACAATAATTAACCAATCGAATCATTTCAGTATTGACACTGATATCCCAGATGTAACGGTTATTGTCATTAATTGAAATTGGATACAGAAAAGGTTATTTGATTTTTCTAGTTAAAAGTTGACTTAGTAAATATGTTAAGTGTAGGTTAATGTAAGATTACAAAAGCTTCTACTAAGTGTGTGTATATCAGCAGTGGCAACACACTAGCTCACTTTGAGCACTTCGTGCCTGCTGAGCTAAAAACTCGAAACATTTAAACTTTCTACGAAAAATACGACACCGGACCAGTGATCGGGAAAGAAATTTTCTTAATGGGACAATGGCCCTTTCAGATGGAAAATCAATGTGACATTTTCGATATCAATGTGACATTTTCAAAATCCAATGTGACATTTAATGTGATAACAAACTAATATTTTGAGAGGCATTGTTATTGGCAGATGATGACTGAGTAACAAATAAGTCAGTGACTTATGGTATATAAGCAAATATACACTGCAGGCTTTCAATTCAGAAAAGTCTGCTTTCTGCACAATTATCCCATAAGATCGCATTTCAACTCTGGTACATATTTCATAACTAAAATCTCATCTCAATACAACATATCCAAACCACATTGGCTTCGTTTCCGAGTTTGTCGAAATTTTGAACGATACTTCATAGAAAGGTAACATCGCTAAACCGAAAGTAAGCCTTGCTACGAAAACAGACTGCAACTCGTTCATTTTTTAAACAATTCTCACAACTAGGGCGTAAAAATAACCACCATTTGTGTAGCTACTAATTTATACACAGTTATAGCCATGACACGCTTTCAAAATGAGTACGACTAAGTCTAAACACGATAAAAACGTTAGTTGGCCGAGTGCGACATTTGCATGTTCATGCAAATTTTCCGTACATCATCACTAACAATAAAAACGCTGTAGAAACCAGTATTAGAATACTTCCAAGCAGCGAAGTTGGTGAATAATCCCAAAGAAATCAATTTACGAAGCATTATATTTGAAACGCTGGGAATTGCTCATATTCATCCGTTCTCTTTTATTTCTGTGACCGGATACATGCCCGTCGTCACTTCGTCGAAAAAAGGGGAACCAATAATGTTAATTATGCACTGGTTTCCCGTTTAGAGCGAAGAATCAAGCGTAAGCCGGTAGTCAGCAGGCATGTGCGAGTAAAGCTTCCGGGGTAACAGAAATCATGCTAAGCGTCAGACGACGCAGAGCGTCTATATCATTAGGCGCTTGCATGCAAATGCAAAGAATAACGTTAAGCGTCAGATGACACTGAGCAGCAGTATGTATTGCATACTCGCTTTATTTCGTACACGAAAATTATATTGAAAAATCGGAACGTGACATGGGCGCATCATGTGCAAATGACGATGTGACATTTTGAATTTTAATGTGACTATGGCGCATGCCTTTCCCGATCACTGCCGGACACGTAGGCACCGCCATTTTTCACCACGACCCTGTGGTATCAAAACGATATGCCACGTGATTATAAACCTTGACGGGTGTAGTGTGATTATATTAAAGTATCATGATAGATGAATTATTACACGGTCGCTGAGCGTGATTATTTTTAGCTTCGTGCCGCAGTCGATAGTTTTTGTTTATTTTATCGTTAGGGAATTTCTCATTCCACATGTTTATACAGTATATCGAAGCTTATCAAAAATGTATCGAAGCTAAAAATAATTGAAAGTATTGACCGTGAAATTATGCGGCTTTGACAGGTTAATAAAATCTCACTATGGAAACCTTTAATGATACACTATTATAGGATACTTTCCTTTTAGCTTACCATATACAATAAAAAAATCGAAAAACGGACTTCCTGGAAACCGAAATTCCCTGAAAATCGGACTAATTTTCTTGTCCCATTTTTAGGTGAGCTTTCGTGATCACTCAGCGTCCATCGTTTGTCGTTAAGAGGCGTCCATATTTATCTTTAATCAACATCTCCTCCTACACTGCTATGTCGAATGCAACCAAACTTTGCTGGAAAGGTCCTAAGGTGGTCCCCTTTCAAGGTTGTTCAAAAAAAATAAATTTCATTAAAAAGTCTGGTTGCTATGACATCAAATCCACAGAGCCTAGAGCTGAGGTATTTGGTATGTAACATTGTCTAATGGAACTCTACGAAGTTCGTTCAAATTATTCCCCAGGGGTTTAAAAAAAATATTTTCGAAAACTGCAATGCTTAGTGCTTTGATATTTGGTGTGTAGCATAGTCTTGTGGACCTCTACTAAGTTTGTTCAAATTATTGTCATAGGGTCAAATATTTATCTTATTTTTAATGTTGAATAAATGTAACTCAGACATATTACTTCATTTTAAAGGACAATTGTTGCACAAACTTATTTTTCAATCGAAACGTCAAATCGGCAATGTGTCAGTTACAAAAATGGCCTTGATGAAATGCATTTAACACATAATTAAAACCCCGTGCGTATGAAAGGCAGCCTTGTGTATAATTCTTATCTACACACGTGATCATTTTGCATTTTCTCTCCGGATATAAACAACTACTCACCGTTTACTCACATAGAAAATCGTTTATGATTAAACGGTCTTCTTATTGAATTAGCACGAATGCAATCTGGCAATTAATTATCAGTACATGATTTATAGTATTGACAGTCCAAATTTGATCTGAATTGATACCAATAAGCAGCCAACTGCCATCTGATGAATAATAAGAGTTTCGCTATAGAACTTTACATCAATACAAGAGCAGAAAATCTATAGGTTAACCATTACCAGTATGCTAATAAGTTGTCTCCCTTTAACAAGTTTTATTCAATTCGCGATGTAAATATCATTTTTGACTTTCATAGATATCGTCATCTGTCATTTAGGCTTACCAATGTTATGTTGATAATAAACAGTGAATTACAAAGTTGTTTTTTCGCGAATGTGTCTATGCTCACTTGTGACCTATATTCCTTGGCATAACGTATTAATTATTCAGTAGAAATTCCTCATTCTATTGGATGATTCAGAGGTAACCCTTCCTTCCATTGTTGATCCCCGGTCAGATATATTTGATTTCATTTCATAAAGGGACGAGGTAATATTACCAACTAGTACTCACCTTTTCTATGATTATATGGCATTTTTAATTTCATGTTTACAAATTCCGAAATTACACAAAGCAGAAAAAGCTTGTGGTGAATGATTTATAAATGATTCATTCTACTTATTCAATGAAAATAAACAAAAGTTTAATGTTAGAAATGAATACTTGGTTTAGGGTCGGTAATCCGTAATCTTTCGTTATTTGGTGCACTCACATGCATAATAAATAGTGCAGGTGCTATCACTGTTATGGTTATAACTTAACCATTGGAGACAATAAATCAATGCATCTGGTGCACTATGGTTAGTCAATGAACAATTGTCTCCCTTTAATTGTTACGACTACTTTTCATTGTGGTTGAAAGAATCTACGAATTTGGAGAAATACGAATGCCATTGACCAAACAATTATTTTGTATGCTCAAGACTAAATTGCTATAATTAAAAATATTATTGTTTCATCAAAGTCTAATGTTATTCAAGAGGGCCGTCATTATATCGAAAACGGTATACACCAAATGTATGGTTTGCGGTACGGCACACGTTACTGATCATTATCCGTCGACTGTTTATGCGCGTTTGTTCACTGAACTCGGACTCACAACTGGAGAATACAATGCGATGCAGGATTACGCAGAAATATGACTCAATTCCAATTGAAAGTTCGAGTTAAATGTTCATTTATCATTTACTGAAACGACGGGGCATGTTGAGAAAATGAACATTCATGGTAATGATATTCTGTAACAGTTTTATTTTATTATACTTAAATGGATGCAAATGTTCTTAATAACTAGTTCAAAGTAACACAAGTTTTACAGATTTCTTTGGATTCCAATTTAATTTATATAATTAACATTTATTTGAGGCAGCACTTAAAGGGGCATGCCCAGGAACTGTTGTGTCTTTCTTTTCGTACACCAAAAATGCGTTTGTCACTTGTAAAACCAATTATTACCGAAAAGTCGAAGAAGAATGTCTGCTCAAAAATGACCCTATAACGCGCGCGTCGGTATTTGTATGTCGGTTTGAATAAAAGGCTTACAGCCTTTTATTGACGACAACGATATTTCCGATACGTCTGATAGTTTAACTGAGCATGTACGCTGCCTTTCAAGTGAACATAACATGAGAAATACTTACCATTTCAGTTTCTTGACATTTTTCCGCGATATTTTCGTTTTTTTAAATCTTGAAATGTGTATTTTGAGTAAACTAGTGGGATGTTTTGTAAATATTTTACAGGGCTTTCATTAATTGATCTAGGTATTACAATGATACCAATTTAATTGTTATTTGAGATGCTTCAGTTCCAGGACATGCCCCTTTAAATATTCATAATATTTTATGAACAAATAAAGTCATGAATATTTTCCCTCGATTACCAAAGATCTGTCTGAGTCCTTTGAAGGTAGGGAAACCGACCGAAAAAAATACAGTGAAATTCCCAGATTCCAAGTATGACCAGGTGGGACAAATTATTTTGATAGGGATGTCTGTGAAGTTGGCGGCCAAGCGGCCTAAAATGTTCAACACTGAAACATTTTAAAATATACTAGGGTAACATTCTTCAAGCAACTTAAACTTTTTTTAGAATGAAATAAAAGCAAATCGTAGTTAGGGCGCTAACGGCCTATAATTTATCAGAATATTAACACCCTATCATCCAGAAATGTAAAAGAATCACATTCAACAAACAACAGAAACTATTTTGGAGGAAAAAAATCACTGAATCATAGTTAGGCCTCTAGGTCGCCAACTTCACAAACATTTGATAGGGATGGTGTTTTATTTAGAGAATATTTAAACATAATAGCACAGAATGCAGAGGTAAGCAACGCCTCCTGCAGCAAAGTTCGTGCGAAGTTCGCAGTTGGCGATTCAAAAATGAATTGAATTGCGCAGTGTATTCTAGAACAACGTCAATCTGTCGGTCGGTCGTACGGTCGGTCCGTCCGCAAACTTGTAGAGAGAACTACTTCACATTCCTAACGTGATTGCAATGCAATTTGAAATATGTGTCGCCATGAAGTGTAGATGTGGAAGCCACAATGTTCATGCCAAGCGATCCACTCATTCAAGAGTTAGGTGTCCTTATACTTACTATCCATATGGTATATAATGGCATTCTCAGTCATACTCTGTAATAGTCCAGTCGGAGTTAACAACCATCTACCAAAATGAAACAAAAGAATCTGATATTTCATTGATTGTTTGTTTATTTGAGTTTTATGTCCATTTTTAACAGTCAGAGTCATATGAGGCGGACAGTTCACCTAACAATCTTTCCTGGGAAGAATCAGTACTAGACTCCCATCCTCCGTAAGCAACTGTCTACTTGTGGTCGGTAGCTGGGCCCTAACCCACTATCAGAGAGAGGTTACAGTGATTCGAACCACTCGACCGCGGAGCGGGTCATTCCGTTTTCCTACTCAGTACTGCACAGGCAGCTACAAACGGTCAAATGGCAATGGTCGTATAGCGTGATCTTCTTGCATGTTCGGTAATTTGTGTGGTTTCAATAATTCTGATCACTATACTTCTATCACACGTTCTTTTCTAATGCCCGTGAAGCAAAGTGACAAGTGAAACATTTGGCAGTATTATTTAACTCGGAATATCAATCTATTATAATAATTTTCTTATTTGTATATTTTCGGATTGATTTTTTCACCAAATTTGATATTTCTATCGCCTTATCAGAGCAATCAATCTATTTGGACATCGTAAATATAGATGATATATCTTGTATAAGGTCGATTATATACATATTCGAATCTAAGACGGCGGCACATAAAGGTTTATTACCCATTCTCGAGGGGTTTTGTTAACCAGTAAATACTTTCTAGGCAAAACCAAGATAAACTTTGCCCTACATTTAAAGCTTATAGCTAAGTAATGAACATTCGAGCCTTCACTATTATTTTTAACTTCCCACAGTGTCATCGTACATAATTGTATCATTATTACTTATAGTTCTTCATTTCATTAAATAACTAGTTTAAAATTAATAAATAAAGCATTAGTCAAAAGTTACAGCAATGCTCACATAAAGTTCTTAATTTATGAAGTTTGGTGTGTTTTTTAAGAAAATAGAAGTTACTATCATTAGTATTTTAATGCAATAGTTCGTTAATTGGACATCGTATTCTTAATAAACATTCAATATAATTCTTTTGCATAAACCCAAGTAAATGCAAATCTCGTGTAGTATTAACTTAAATGAATAATCGTTCACTAATCTCATACTGTTGTTTCAATGAAATATTATAGTTTCATCTGTATATAACACCCATAATACTAAATAAAACATCTAGAAACAATTCTGCTGCAAGATAGCATTTGTATTTTGTTTGTTACCACTTCAATGATTCTAATAACAAATGAATGCTGGCATTGTTATTGTTGTAAGACATCAAAACACACTCCTTGGAATCTAACAAATGTTAATATTTATAAGATTTCAAACCGAACTACTGTTGCATTTCTTAAAGCCATACAAAACACTGTTCTTAGGAAACTAGCCCTTGTTTTTCAACTTGTTATTATTGGGAAAAGCAACAAAACCGCCGATTAATAAGAATTTCGAATCTACGTAACAATTTTATTCAGTTCTGAATCAATATTTTGAGTTTTATTGGTGATAAAGTCGCACTTTCAATAGTAAATACAAGTCGTAAATATAGTCGTAAATATCAGTCTTAAATATCATTCGAGAACCAGGCGTCTTGATGATCACTAAACTACTAGTTGTACGTACGATAATTGTGCAGCTAATTGTATAATCAACAGATTATTAGACTTCAAAACTTCATTTACCCATTGTTGTATGATCTAAATGTTCTGAATATCAATACAACATGGCACCATTGCATGCACACTTTTCAGAAGATGATAATCCAATGCCATTAAAAATCTATTTCGTTTAGACGCTGCTTTTTTCTTATTTGACATCATGACACTACACGTAAGTATACGTAGGTATCTAGTGTTTTGAAGACAAAAGTCCTGAAAAGACATTGTTTTTATTTCATTTAATAAAGTGCAGATATCCGTCAAGTTCATCCTGTTTTCATGAGTGTTTAATATAGCATGTAGCTTCATATGCACCAACATTAATATAGATTGTCTTGTTGAGTAAAGACATTTTGCACTGATGTATTGTTTTAACAATGCAACTAACATTGAATGGAGTATATTGAAAGTTGATTTGGCAAGTAGTTGTCTGCAAGCAATTACACACAATGTCATACGAGACATGTTTGAAGATATCTGTTAATATTATATATCTAATTTATTTACCTTGTCAACTATCAGAATAGTAAAAACACTACAGACGAATGCTACATTCATAGCTAAGAAAAGTGTATGCACAGAATGTTATATTCATAGCTAAGAAAAGTGTAAGCACAGAATGCTATATTTATAGCTAAGAAAAGTGTATGCACAGAATGTTATATTTATAGCTAAGAAAAGTGTATGCACAGAATGTTATATTTATAGCTAAGAAAAGTGTATGCACAGAATGTTATATTTATAGCTAAGAAAAGTGTATGCACATAATGTTATATTTATAGCTAAGAAAAGTGTATGCACAGAATGTTATATTTATAGCTAAAAAAAGTGTATGCACATAATGTTATATTTATAGCTAAGAAAAGTGTATGCACAGAATGCTATATTTGCAACACTCACAGCAACACGTTGTGTTTTTCTTACATATGACAATATTTTTTGAAAGGAAACTTTGAAATTCCCATAACTTTATTTTTTTACATTACACATACCACTCGTGGGATGATGAGACATACCAAACGATTTTATTAAATTCAAGAGAACTAAAGTAATACGAAGGAGAACATGATGAAGTCAAAACATAAGAAAAACGGACAAACGTAGATGGTGTTAAACGCCCCTCTTATTGTTCTAAGCGTTATTGTGAGAATGCACGAAACCTATGACAAACAAGAAATGACTTTCACACGAAAAGTCCGATCATCAGAATAATTGTTTTCTTATTTTCCAGTACAACAAATGTAATTAAAATCTTCACCCAGGATATACATGTTCATGAGATGATATCCATGGGAGCTTACAAGATAAACTACTTTCCCGTTTCCCATGAACCACATATGGTAGGATTCGTGTACTATTCAAATAAAAATTGTGTCAGACTTACAATCTTGGAAATTTGCTAAACATATTTCATTTTGACAGAGATACTAGAGGGCGATAAGTGTAGGCAGATCTACGCCGTTCAGACTATTGCTTTGAAATGTGTCATTCAAAGTGCATGTAATGTTTCACTAAATATCGGTATAAAAACTGTACAAGTTAAATATTTGTACGGCGCAAAATCGCATCCGGCAATTCAATACTAGAATGTGGCCTATGTAGCATTTCTTATCAGGATGTGCAAAGTTTCAGATCAAACGAATTTGTTATTTTGACTTAAAAATGATCCCGAAACTAAAGTGATCATCTACTCCATCAAAAATACAAGCCGTTGATGTTTCATGAATCTCATGAATCTGGTCATATGGTTCTACAGTTCACGAGGTACTCTGTATGTAGTCCCTGTTTCCACCCTAAAATTAAAATCAGGGGAAACTATCACCTCGATGTATCAGACGTTGTAATATCTGTTGGAATGCATATAAAGTCTCCAAAAATAATATACTCCGTTGTCTGAGGGTACGTTGTCGTAAAAACCTGGTATAACGGTCCCAAACATAGATTTTCAACTGTAAAGTGACCATCTATATCGAACCATAAAGTGACCGTCTATGTCGAACCAATTAAGTCATCATTTTTCACCTGATCGGACATTTTTTTGTATTGAGCTCCGAAATCGATATTTAATTAACGACAATTGCGTAAACAAGTCAGTGTCCACGCTCGCGATTATAAAATTAGTCTGTGTGAATATGTTTATAATGTTTTAAATACACCGAAACGTATAAATATCGTGTTCCGTATCTTATAACACGATCAAATGATTATTACAACACACCGATAATAAACACAGCGAATTTCTCTAATAATTTATGCATCGAAGTTCATTTAGATCGAACAATTTTTCCTAAGTCCTTTGATATAAAGAGTTTCGGCTGCATTTATTGACAGATGGGCAGATTCATTCCCGTCGTTGTTTATCGAGCTCGCTACATTCTTAGACTATAAATAGCGACTGCTTCATCAAGCTAACACTAGTTGATGTGAGTAACACGTGAACTCGCTCTATATATCACGTGATGACCATTGCGGATATTTCGGAATATTTCGGGCACTGTCAGTAATCTGCTTCGCGCAAGAAGTTGCGATTTTGCATTGCCACTTAATAATAAGCATACCAGAGTGTACGGCGGGCTTCCGCCGCCGTACATAAGTGTTCACCAGAAATGTGTTTACAAAAATGAAATAATAACATTGGTTATTGTCCTAAACGGTATTGTAAATCAATCTGTTTTGGTTATGATAAATGCAGTCTTCGAATATGTTACACAAATGTAGAATGTTAAAACCAGAGTTTGCTACATAATTTACTTTTCCGTTTCCCAAGAATCAAATAACGGAATAATGCTCATTCTGACAGAGTAACAAGTAAGTTACAACATGGCGAAAGTGCAGGCATTTCTATCTCGTTCACACTATTTATCTGACGGAAACGAGCTTTTTTATAGTTACTGTTCATTTTATCTCCGCAACCATGGCACCTACGTCTGAAAGGTTTTAGAAGAGAAGTAAAGTACATGAAGATAAGGAAATCACATGCCATTCGACCATGAAACTTACATTATGAATTAAAATGATAACATGGGCAATGACATAAACGTGCATTATTAAGAATTAAAACACATGCTGAGAAATGATGGTACAATGGCTCCAGTAAATGAACCTAATTGCATTATGCAAGTCAAGAAGGTGAAGACTAGCGTCAGTACACAATGTTCGATGTATATCGAAACATCTCCAATCAGATTCTTGTGAAATAGAAATAAAGTCACAAATAGTACAGATTTTATAACTGAACGATACAATTAATTTCGTACAAAACGCTGAAGAAAAATGATGTGATAATTTAGAAACACATCTACATATTAATGAAGCCCAAAGGAATGACCATTTATTCATTCCATACAAATCCTGATAATCATACAGAGTGGTGTTTTGTGCCGAGTTTTCAGATAGCAACTTTACCGACAATTCAATAGATTAAAAAGGACAGTCTGATACATGCAATATATCTAACGTTCACAAAAAGTAACGATCTCAACATAATAAAGGTATTATACTTAATGAAGACCGTATCATTCTTCCGTCAGTAGACCAGCCTTCTAATTAATCGATGCTTACATCGTGCACCCCGTGCAATCATCAGGTAAACCGGACATTAATGAACAGATAACAACCTTCTGAACACAATACAACCATTATGGATTTGTCTCAGATAACGTATCATTCAGGTGCAGAACACGTAAAACGGTTTTAGTTTGAACTTTGAAAAACACATACTTGTTATAAAACTTACATGCAACGGTTCAGCTGTGGGGTACAGGAATTTGAGCAATTGTCTGCGTACACACCATAACTGGTCAAGCTTCACCCCTGATCAATTAAAAAATATGGCTTATAAATAACCCTTTCACGCGCTTTTTATTCTTGTTGCACGAACCTGTCTAGATTTGTCGTTGTGCAGCCACTGCTTATTATGGACGAGTCTCCGGGGCTCATTGAATGATATTCGCAATTTTCACTATCCGTAAGCAGTTCTGATAATCTACGTTGGTCACAAGAAGTAATTTGGACATTTTTACACTATGGCAATGTTCTTCAGTCAAGAGATGCGGTACCCATCAAACACAAAATTGTTTATTTTCAGAGTCTTATACATTGACCCCGACGATTTACCAAAAATGAATACTAACAGTTGTTTCTTTCACTGTAAGTCGCGCATCTTGTTTGATCAGATCGGCCACAGCAGCAACATAAGCTTTGGTAGCTGCTATTTCGGGCTGACCAGGACGACATTTGTATAGTGCGTGTATTTGTTTCTGTTAACTTTCCTGTGTTCACCTTCATGGCCATTGTGGAACTTTGTGCTTTGATTTCTACCAATTAATGAAATGCATTTATTTGTGGCCTTTTTATAGGACTGATAAACTCTTTGATACTTTTCCTTCATACTAAGTTTTATATTTCATATTTAATTGCCTCATATATTCATCCGATAATGTATCATATATCAAACGTTCATCACATTAAAAGTTGCGATAATTACATTTTTTTATTCTTCAAATAATTATCGATTAAACATTCCGGTCTTTGACAAGTGTTCTCATTTTGCCAATCAAAAAGTCAAAAGGGCACAAGGTACTGAAACTGTCTATGTACTGTAAGTAAGAGAAATTACTGTTTATTTCAAATATACCAGATTTATGAAAATTTATGAATATTTTGACATATCATTAACTAGTTACATATTCAAACTTAATAAGTATGCGCATACTATGGCGCAATAATTTCTCTATCCAAGGTTAAAAGCTCGTATGTGAATATTTTGTCGATTCTTAAAACACTCAAAGGTTTTGTCGACAACTGGAGTGGTGCTAAAAAATCAAACCCTTATTTTGATGATTTCTGGCTTAATTTTTCGCATACAATGGAAATGCAGCTATCGATGTGCTTAAAAGGGCTGTTTGTTTTTAAATATTGGTCATAAGTAAGACCAATGCCTAATTGGGTACGGTTGTAAATTTAAACTGTTAACACCTTGATAAGTTCTTAAGTATGTACTACATTGTGTACTAGTATTGTACATTCCATATAGAAATTTCCTAGTGTGCCTTTTAAAAACAGATTTTTGGATTCTATAACAGTACAAAAGTCATTAGCGCTGGACTACTAAACCAAAGGTCGAGTGTACGAACCTTGGCTACGACTTCCGATGTATCAGAGACGCTCTTTCAGTGAGACCACACACCAACTACCAAGGTAACGAAACGGGCGAGACATGTATCGGCGTTTTACACCGGACGCGATAAAGAACCAGGAGAATATATCCGAAATAAGAGTAGGAATATTAATGACTGTACCAGTAGAATGGACCGTTAAAGAACAGATAAACATAAACATTGTTCCCTCCCGAAGTATGTTTGCCAAACGAATTGAGCTAAGAGCTTTTCGTACAATAAGCAGACTCTCCTGATAAGTACTGCATATTAGAAAATCAGGGAAACCTAATGAAGCGATGACCCAACTAGGTGGTGAACCACGTAAAACGACTCATTTTGAAAACATGTATATTAATGTATCTGGCGTGGATGTGAGGTCAAATCAAGTTTCACCAATTTATAGATTTAAAAACTAAACCATAATTATACACTAAAATAAACCCACCGTATAAAGTGCATTGCAAGTGATTTTAAACAAATAGTACATTTGATTGGTCTCCTATAAACCAATATCACACGTAATTTACAAATCTTTGAACAACGATAACAACTCTGTATATAAGAATATATTACAACAGGTAACCTTAAAATGACGATAAATGTATAAAGCAGCGAACCGTGCCTCAGTTTTCTTATAAAGAAATTCCGTACCCAGAACCCCGCTGTTTATTACGTAATACTCCATAGATAAAAAATGAAATTATGTATCAAAATTCTGAGGCAGGGCTCCCTAGATTAACATTTTCGCTACAAACTACCGAAAACCGTCATCAAATAAGACGGCAATGTTAATTCAAATCAACGAATTTGACACACCCCTTTCAATTTTGATAGCCAATCAAAATCGCTAATGTTTACGGTTCAATAATTGTCCAAGTTTGATGTCTAGTAAGATATCTTATAACAAATTTTTGTCATTAATGAATTAATAGTATCATATCGTACCAATACAATGCGTATTACGTTATAGATGTTTAACGCTGGTAAGGTTAAGTCGATAAAGGGGTGCAGTATTTATCGCCATAAACACCATTTCTGAGCGGTCGGTTAGAATCTTGGTATTAAAGTATGATATTTAATCTTTGTAAATAACATAAAATATCATTTTACGTTATTTTAGCGATTTTATCCAAGCCAGATACATTAATACATTATGATAATCATTCTACCTTTAGGATGACACACAACTATTGTTCCTTAAGCAGAAAAAAATATGAGAAAATATCACTTGATGATGATCGTATTAAAATATCTATTCTTTTTAACGCGTGCAGTAAGACATGATTTTCGTGAGGATGGAGGCTGGTAAAAGTAAAAAAAGTAAATGGTGTAATTGTAGGGATTGTGGTATCGTGTTGATGGTGCAGCTGTTGTAGTGGTGCTGTGATGATGGTGTAATTGTAGTGATGGTGGTATCGTGTTGATGGTGCAGCTTTTGTAGTGGTGCTGTGATCATGGTGTAATTGTAGTGATGGTGGAATCGTGTTGATGGTGCAGCTGTTGTAGTGGTGCTGTGATGATGGTGTAATTGTAGTGATGGTGGTATCGTGTTGATGGTGCAGCTTTTGTAGTGGTGCTGTGATCATGGTGTAATTGTAGTGATGGTGGTATCGTGTTGATGGTGCAGCTGTTGTAGTGGTGCTGTGATGATTGTGTAATTGTAGTGATGGTGGTATCGTGTTGATGGTGCAGCTGTTGTAGTGGTGCTGTGATGATGGTGAAATTGTAGTGATGGTGGTATCGTGTTGATGGTGCAGCTGTTGTAGTGGTGCTGTGATGATGGTGTAATTGTAGTGATGGTGGTGTTAAGGTGATGATGTTGCTGTTGCGGTGATTTCTCTGTTTCCGTAGTGGTAGGCTTGTGGTGATGTTGTAGCGATGGTAGAGTTATGGTTGTGGCGGTGTTAATGGTGGTCGAATTTTTGCGGTAATTATGTTGTTGTCCTAGTGTTGTTGTTGCTGTGTTGTGGTATTTTGTTAGTGGTGGTGACGGTAGTAGTTTTGGTTGTGGTGGTAATGCAGTAGTGGTGGTGGTGTTGTGGAGATGGTAGTGTTTAGGTTGTTGCGGTGTTTTGGTGTAATGATTATTGTGTTAGTGGTAGTTTTGTTGTGATAGTGATGCTATGATATTGGTGGTCTTGATGTGATGGTGGTAGCGTTGTGGTGTTGGTAGTGTCGTGGTATTGATGGTATTGTGACGATGGTCGTGTTGTTGTATTGGTAGTGTTTTGGTATTGGTATTGTGCTGATAGTAGTGTTATGATATTCGTGGTGTTGTGGTAATTGTAGAGTTGTGTTAGTGGTAGTGTTGTTGTTACATTACATTACCTCAATCGCCAGTAGAAATTGACGTGAATTTGACGTCGTTACCTGAATGCATTAATAAATACTCATTTAGCTAGTACCTTTTGAAAGTAATCGTACTTAAAAAATATGAATTAAGGTTTGCGTGTTTGATATTTCAAAAGTCATATAAACTCTTTAAGTTGAGTATCAACACTGTGGTAAAAGCAAATGTCTGCGATCAGCACTAACAGCAGACAGCACGATACATATTGTATTTGATAGATTCTAAGATTCTTGTACGTTCTTGTAGTACAGGGAAATGGATTTATCTTGATCAATTTATTCAATTTCACACATGCCTGTTCTCATGCGACGTTCTTGACAACTTCCCGATCCATTGTCTAAACACGTTATGGTATCGTATTATCGGCATTGGACAAGATATTTATTTGAATGATATTAGTAGGTATATATTCACTCTACATAGATGAATAGATGTAATATACACTATGTGCATTTCGTGTTAGCTATTTCATGGTTCATGTCTTCAGAATTGATATTATTTCAACTTTCATCTAGTAAGCCAGACGTTATTATCGTCATCTCTGATTCTTTAATAATGTATATATTGATTTATTAAGAATTCCTGTCCTATATCACATTTTATCGTTATGTTCTGTGGTACATAAACACCGTCTGATACTAAAGCGTTCTATCTAACATTTCTGTACGTCACAATATTCGAAATCATTTGAATATACATAAAAATAACTATTTTCTGGAGTATTCTTGTGCGATTCATTGATTGATTTCTTCTTTTTTTTCACTGGATTAATTTGGGCAAATTGTAAAACGACGTCGCAGATGGATTGTGTCAGTCTCAAATTTCCTGCTTTAATGGTGAATATTTCGAAATTTTCGTCGTAATCGTGTCGTAAAAACGGCCACATTATGAACAGAAATACCAACTGTGATCCCATGTTCATGGTTTTCTATTCCTATAACAAATACACGTGTAGCGATTACGCAAAATAGCTGTTTGCATACATGTATGATTTTAAATACAAAGGGGATGTATATACATGTATATAGATTTACGGTCGTTACATAGCACAGTTTGTTGTATTCAACATAATCAAATTTGTGTACATAACTTTGACCATATTCAACTACTTCAATCATGTACACAAAGCGTTTTATAAACAAAGGGAGTTCAAGGGACAAATAAAGATATATGTAACCAAACAGTGTCTGATTTGGATAATGAAAAACCAAACAACGTTTGTCATTGTAGACATATTTGTTAGAGACACATTGCTGACGGGAAAGAGTAAATGATTCTATTCATTATATGTGTAAACCAGGCATACGAGATGGTATGCTAACCGTGTATACGTTCTTAAGATATATCTTAATAATTGGTATCTTAGTAAGTATAGTTCTTAAGATATCTCTGAATGAAAGATGTACAACTGGTACCCACTCACGAACATATTGCATTCAACAAATATTAACCAATTTAACCTCATACAGTTCAGTTCAATTTTGGAAACAAATACCAGTAATAGATATACGTATGTGTTCGCACAATAATTCTTAGTAAGCCTAATAGATAGTGAAGTAGAAGAGTTCTTTATGTTTTATACTTACTGATACATTCACGTGAATGCAGAAATATAAACATCAAGCCAACTTGCAGAATATAATCAATGACATCAGCCTACCAGCGGACACAGATGATCATCCAAAGCTGCATGGGCCACTAACTACTGAAAGATACTTCCATTCAAACAGGACTATTGACACAACTAAGAAATATAACTCTGTATTGGTTTTTAAGTGCAAATTATGACTCGTTTAAAATTAGATAATATGTTGAAACAGTGCATGCAAAGTATACAACTATACGCGATTTCGGTAACCGTTTGGAATTATCTAAAATTCAAGGCTTTACTTCACGAGAGCATAGATTAGAGAAAAATCGTGACATAACAAGAACATTCTAGAACCCATATTGATACATGTAGTAGTTTGTGGGTGCATAACATCTTCCTTCACTTAGACAGGTGTTACGCGATTGAATTTAATCCATTGAAATATTGTTAGAATTCACTCTTCATATTTCAGATTATCAAATGTGTTTCTAATAGATGCAGAACGGTACAATTAAGTGTTCATTACCCCATACAGTTTTCATTGCAACAGCCAACAGCAACTTATTCATTTCCCTTATGCTACAAATGAGTTTACTTCAAAGAGTCGTGTGTTGGCGAAATGCCGGAAAATCGTACTTACGTGTGTTGACTAGTCTGTCATTAGCAAAGGAAAGTACGAAAATAAAGAGGAGTAATACAATAAAAAATAATGAAATCTAATTGATCTCAGAATCATGAAATATAGATGAGTATGCTCTGTCGCGCCCTATATATAAACAATGCTATTTGATTCAATATATTTACTAGTAAGTAATAATTCACCAAAACGTGATCATTAAAGAAATGCAACATGTTAAAACAAGCTACTGAATGTTTAAACAGTTTTAAGGTCGATAAATAAAATCATAGAAACGATCTATACTGATGAAAGATGTAACGAAGAAGAATGATCGAGCAGAATAAATTGTTTAATTGTGTGTTTTACGCCAAGTGGTACAGTAAGCATTTGAAGGAGTTAAGTGCAATTTTATGGCCTAACTCAAAGTTATCCCGTGTTATATTTCTTGAAACTTTATCTTAGAAATGTTCAAATATCATTCACGGCATGCATTGTAATTAAACACTAATATAACATTTTTACGGTGTTTAGATAAAAGGATGAAATTCACAAGAGGTATTATTATAACACTTCCTGTAGGAATACATGAAAGTGTCGAATGAAAGGCGTAACAAAATCTGGTTGTTCTATGTAAAACACATGTATAAAAACAGCAACAGAAAATGCGAATGTCAATCATCATATTGATAATATATGATTTTCCTTATATTATGACAGTATGATATTGCTACAATATTTCAGTCAACTATCACTATATAACACAGAACAATTTAAAAACTAAATATCAACGTCAGCGCTTCTTGATACATATTTGATCTGATTCCGAAATAAATCATATGAATTAAATGGTGCATAAGTGCATTAACTCCTGACAATAATGGGATAGCATATTTATTGACATTTGATTGTCTGTGCTCCACCCACTTAATTTGTATCCTTTAAAGTAGTATATTATACTAGATACGGTGGCAAAACAAACAAAATAACTTCAGTGGTAGATTAACAGAATTTTAAACAAACATACTTCGTCAGATTTCATAAAGGTTTGCTAGATAGATATAATTATAATGATTTATTGTATATTGTATATTTATTAATATATAACTTAACTATATCATATCGTTTAACATAATCCCAACATATATGCATTTACAACAATAACCGCTAAATATTTTCAAACTGTATTTACTTGTTTCCATTGCGTAATAAATGACCGAAGTTTAGTCACCTTAAAGGGGCATGCCCTGGAACTGAAGCATCTCGAATAGCAATCAAATTGGTATCATTTTAATGCCTAAATCAATTAATGAAAGCCCTGTAAAATATTTACAAAATATCCCGCTAGTTTACTTAAAAAACACATTTCAAGATTTACTAAACCTGCCGATTTCGGCCTCAGAAATTATTTGTCATTTTCACAATTCCACCCTTTCGGGATCTGTCAAAACCGAAAACCTCGCGAAAAAAATGTCAATATATACTGAAATGGTAAGTATTGCTCATGTTATGTTCACTTGAAAGGCAGCGCACATGCTCAGTTAAACTCTCAGACGTATGGGAAATATCGTTGTCGTCAATAAAAGGCTTACAGCCTTTTATTCAAACCAACATACAAATACCGACGCGCGCGTTTGTAGGGTCATTTTTGAACGCACATTCTTCTTCGACTTTTCGGTAATAATTGGTTTTACAATGGACAAACGCATTTTTGGTGAACGAAATAAAAGACACAGCAGTTCCTGGGCATGCCCCTTTAAGACATTCTGGTGTATTACTAGTTGGGATTTGCCTATTTGAAAAATACTTTTTTTTACTTAGCAATTTCGTTTATGCGTATCCTTTCTCTTGATTTGCATTTCCCCCATCATGTGGAAATAGCCGGAAACGTGATATTATATGTCATTAAATACCACTTTGTAGGCAAACACGAACACAACGATTACATACTGACTTTGTTGACGTTGAACATGGGTTCGTGTAACGAATAATAGGAACACACCGTCTTTTTGTGCTTACGTCAAAGCTTCCGATGAAAAGAATCATAATTATGTTGCCACATGCACTGAAAACGGCTTTAATAATATCCTATAAAATATATTTTAGGCTTCTCAATTTTGTTATGATGTGATTATATTACAGTATCACCACATGTTATGATAACGCAACTGATACTTAGAGCAGAATATTTGCAGAACCATATATATATATATATATTAACTAATTTAACATCATAAATTTTGGTTTATATATTGTTCCACTCTCTCCCATTGGGCTCTCGCTGATCTGTATGTTCTGAAATTGACACAAAGCGTGAACAAGCCTAATTAAGACTATCGTAGCTTCTTGTATAACATTTTATTGTGTGTCAAAGAATACTAGCAGTTGATGTATGTTTTTATTGCTTTTGAGATTATTCAATATTAGGACACGGATGCCCCGCCATTTCACACTGGACACAGAAATGAGTGTTGTGTGGCAAATATGTGAATATAACATAGAGCAGGTTGCTTGGGTATGCTGCCTATAGTGGGAGGTAAAGATCACTTAAGGGTGGTAAACACACAACTACATGTACATTCACTATTTCAATGTAAGGAACGAACATAAATATATAAGTGTCCACTGTGACCTTGACCTTTGAGAAAGCGACACAGGTTTTGGGCATGACGTCTTAATATGATGAACATTTATGCCAATTTATTTCAAAATCCAATCATGCATAACAAACTTATAAGCCGGACACGAACATACACTTTCACTATATCCATAATAATATGCACAAACTTTTAACGTCCACTGTGACCTTGATCTTTGAGCAAGTGACGCAGTTGATGCGCAGGAGTCCTCATCTAGATATGATAAACATTTGTACCAGTTTATTTCAAAATCCAATCATGCATGACAGAGTTATAAGCCGGACACAAACATATACACAAAATGCTTTAAGTGTCAACTGTGACCTTGACCTTTGAGCAAGCGACACAGTCATTGCACATGACACATCGTCTTAATATGATGAACATTTGTGCCAATTTATTTCAAAATCACAGAGTTATAAGCTGGACACAAACATATACATGTAATGCGTTAAGTGTCAAATGTGGCCTTGACCTTTAAGCAAGCGATACAGTCATTGCGCATGACACATTGTCTTGTTATGATGAACATGAAAATCCGTAACACACACACACACACACACACACACACACCCACACACACACAAACGGACAGGATGGCGGGGGCATAAGAAATGAAATAGTATTTCTAGGCGAAACAAAGTTATAAACATGTTCTTGACAGACATTAGTGGATTAGATAAACAGAGCAAAGGTATGCCTAAATACATAACTACGCTGTTTGACATGGTGTGCTTTAAGAAGAAACAACTTGCTTTCAGTAGAGATAGCAAGCAATAAACAGCAGTGATCACAAAGATGACAAACAAGCTCCAGCACTTAATGCTCTGCAGAGTTTGTGAAGTTCAATTACTATAATATCGGTGAAAACAGCATCAGACGTAACAACTAACGTTGGGAGTATTGTGTGTGTTCGGAATATAGAACAGCAAATAGATAGTGTGATGGAAAATGAACTAAATGGATCGTTAACTAACGGGTCTAGTAATACTACTTATGTTTGGGAATTCTATCCTGGTGTTAAGGTAAGGAGAATATAGTTCTTAATAAACTTGCATAAACATCGTTTAAATTACCTGCCTATTTTAACTTTTCAATTCAGATTTTATGAGAACATTTTACGGTAAAATCTCCGAAAACAGATGTTCGATATGTTTACTTGTTTATACTTTAGCAAAGTTAAGCATGTCAATTCTGTATAGATTATTCAATGAATATCCGCAATTATGATATAGACTTGATCATAAATACGATGTCTCTAATCAAACAGCTTTACAAGAATTAGTTCATGATTAAATGTACATTAAAATTTACACAAAAAAAACACATTGATTTTCGAGCCACATAATCAGAACAATGCGTGTTTTGTTCCATATTTCATATTAATGTTGATATTTCGCGATTGATTGAAACATACAAGCATACATAATTATGTAAATCAAGAATTATACAAATGTAAACATGAATTTTTTAATTTTGTATATTTGCTGAAAATACTGTAGTAATACATTCATATTAGTAATAAATACATAACAATTTCCACATGTGATAAACAGATAATTGGTTTCATCATAGCAGTGTATTGAAATTCCTCAGAATATCAGTGAGAACTTGCTAAGGCTCCAATAACACTGAAAGTTAATATTTGACAGGTAAACACTTGAAAATACAATACAAATCCAAATGAAATAAATCACCAATGTAATAGTTAAGACATATACTTAATGGAAAACAAACCACCATTTGATTTACATTATAATTTTATTTTTTTGTTATACACACAGATGTACAGAAATGATAAGTACATCAGTTAAACGTTCATCCTCAAAAATATAACTGACGAATTATTACTAACAGCAACAAGAAATGAAGGAAGGTTTGAAGAACATAAACATGCAAGAGTAATTAAATATTCTTGACTGACCATGCTTACAGGTAAACTGTTCAGAAGACCTACAACTGCTTCAACCTCATGCATCTGTACTAACATTTTATTCTGACAGCAGATAAATATATTCAATTGAGGTATGCTGAGCTAATTGTTTGAATATTTGTAAGCCATACAGTACTGTCATTATAATACATATAAATACGTGTAGTATAATGATGTTAAAGCATCATAGATCATAAAAATTATGGCAGACCACATGACATCAATATGCCAACACTAATCTCTGACAAAGGTCTACATTCCTACACTCACAACATCATCAAGATTCAACATAATTTCATATTCTTAAAGTAGATTGAAGGAATGCTGGTCCATTCCAAAAGCCTTGCAATTGGGTTATCTATTTAGCGACGTAGTTGAGTGTCAGCCTATAGCGGCAAAAATTATTTCCCAAGCCAGATAATACAGTTTATGTTATCATTTCATATTTATGTGGACAAAGAAAGTGAAAATGAACTGTCTAAATTATGCCATAAAACGGATTCTGACGGTAGAAGGCGCAAGGGCTAATCATATATAATCTGGCAATCATGTTTTACATTTTCTCAAGTTATGAATGTGAACTTATACTCGTATAAAGGCGAAATTTGACGCACTCCCGCCTGTTTGAGATCTCAATAGTTATTTACTCGTATAAAGGCGAAATTTGACGCACTCCCGCCTGTGTGAGATCTCAATAGTTATTTTCACATAATAAACTACAAAAGATGCAGGAATCCGTTACTATTCTATGTGCTACATCATATTTGCTTGAACGTTCGGCGACAATACACTTCAGCAAACTACCAAATCATTCATAAAGCATTAAATGCCAAATTGAATGCGTATTGCATAAATCACAGCCTCTGTTTGCCAGAAGTCAACTTCCTTTATTAGCATCCAATCTTGCTTTGCAATTGATCTTATTTGGAACACATACTATCAAATGGAATTCTCCCTTTATCATTTGAAAAACTGCTGGCATTCATAATTGGATTTTATTACTTCATAATTATATAGTACGTAGTTATGGATTATTCTTAGTTGTATTGTGAAAAAGTGCAAAAACCTTAGTATATGATGCTATTGTAATATTTTTCAAGTTATCATGACGACCAAACTAACAGTTTTGTAATTTTGAAAATTGTCGCATAAATTGTGCCGAGAGCATGAAATGGACAGACATTAGGACAAAAATAAATAAGTTAAATTCACGTCGCTTGTCATATATTGCATACAATTCATAATATGAGCGATAACTGATACTTAATGATAATTTTCTATTATTTAATCAAGTTAAATACTTAAATATGACATGTCCCGGGATACTTGGTCCAAACATTTCGCTGGGTCTCGTCCCTCAATCATGACGTTACACATAGCTGCTAATTTTATGTGTCACTTTAAGCAAGAGTATTGCTTTTATAATCGTTGTGTTGATCTACTTAAATTGTTCAGACTTGTAATTTAGGCAATGCCTGAACGATAAGATTTCCAAATGGATTTTTGTGCTTTTAAGCACAAATGATTGGTCGATATTTCAGCAAATTAACAGCGTTGTTTCATCATTCTACGTTGATAAAAATACAACAATTATCTCTGATATCACGACACCATGAGGACATAATGAAGTTTAAATTTCCCAAAAGTTCTAGTAACAACCAAATACTTAAAATCTTTGTTTCAAAATGTACTTCGTGTGCAATCACATATGATTGGAAATATATCACTTAACTAATTTTCATAATCGCAGAATAATTAAAAAGCTATTTTTCGTCTCTTTCTCACCATCTCTAGTGAAAATAGCTTCTTCTATATTGATGTTCCCTGTCACCATTTCCAATTTAACAAACTCATTGTGGACGTCCGAGCTCTTCATTTGTCTAGATTTTCTTTGTCATCAATTAATGTTTCTTCTTCCAATATTTAAATCTTGAATTCTGACGGTTCTCACAGTTCGTTACGCCTCCACCAACTATTTGTTTCCTACATAAATGCATTTGCATAGTGAAAGCGACAAGCCTCAGTCGTTAATGTCACATCCAATATTTCAAATTTAACTGAAATCATCAAAACACTGCGGCACAAATTTTATTTTAATGTAAATTCATGCAGATCATAAACATCATAAATTGGCTTGTCAATTATTGTATTTAAATTTATCTGTAGTTTGGTGATACTTCAGCAACAGATGGAATATTCTCCAGTAACTTCAAGTCATTTTATTCGATAATTATGATAACAGCAGTTTTAATCAACATTTTACGTGCAAGACAATTCAGCACGTGACTGGTATTCTGATGTTTCGAAAATATCTAATCTATCAGTAACGCTGTAATATATTCTTGAATGTGTTTTAGTTCATTTTTACAAAATAATAAAATAAGCGACATCGATGTCCGCAACACATTATTGATACTTAAAGTTCTTCAGTATAATAACAAAACTTACTTAAGTTTGCCTGTTGTTGATTTAATGTATGTGTTACTAGTTCATTATTTACTAGGAATTTAACAGGAATCGTCTGACACATAACAATGGAATTAAATGGATATTAGAATATTATCTCTCTTGGGTAAATGATTGATGATGTGTACTGTTAGTAGTTTCAGATAAGTGTCAAATAATGTGTGACTGTTTTAAAAAAAGTCAATTTGTAAAGGTTTTATTTTTGATAGATCATTAATATTGAATATTGCTAATTGAGATTCAGCTAAAACGTAACAACATTCAAATGTTTGACTATATTGTAGATAAAGATTGTTCAGGTTTATTACAGCACTGGCATGAACATCGAATGGCTAGGATGGGTAATATTAAATTACTTAACTATTTAGTCAAGGAAGATGATGGCACTTTAACACTATAGTTCAATAGCAGAAATATCCATTAAAGGATTAATTTAGCATCTAAGACAAAGTAATCAATCAATTAGAATCTAGCTTTACTGTTTATTCAGTGGTTACTCCATAAGCTTCTAAATAAATACTTGATTTGATTTAGCTCCGTCATCGTCGTATTAACTCGAAGACTGTTTACACTCAATCCAGTCAGTAAACTACACTGAATAAATTTCTAACTCTAGACGAACAAAAAAAATCATCCATAAGTATAATAGTAAGTTATCACATATTTATCGGAAGCAATAATTATACAGCTTCAAAGGGTTACAAAGGTTCTCGTCTTGATAAATCACGATCTTTGAAACAGTCAAAAAGTGTTGATTATAGAAGTGAACGCTCCTGATTATCGTATAACAATAGTTAATTTCAACGCCGTACAAACTCATTCTTAATTGGTTCTTTCAAAAGAAAAAGAATTTAAGATAGTTTTGCTGATGCAGATGTTTTTCCCATGCACAGATGTCTTCCTTATAGATAATTAATATAAATGTATATAAAATCAATGATATATAAAATGTTCAAGACAAACAATTATGTTCTGGCAATATTTTCCGCAAAATGTCTTTTATCCGTTAATTAGTGTATATTTCCTGTTCATGAATGTTATTGATTCTCATTAATTGCCACGTACACTTCTAACAACGGACTGACTGCAGTGGGCTAATTAAGGAGATTGATATAAGAAATTCAAGTTGTATCGATCTTGTAACAGTACATTTATATACGACGAAAGTATTTTACGTTATTTTCATTTTGTTATATGACGTAAAATAACGCTTCTGGCAAAATATGTTTCCGTTACTTTCAAAGAGTGTTTATCTTTAGTGTTATATCGTACTAAGTAAATACAGGATCTTGCACGAGTGATCATTCTTCAGAAACTCAGAGAACCCCATTTGTTCGCCTAAATGTTTCTGTTATCATGCTATGATCATGCCAAATTTATATAAAGTCTATTGAACAGTTTTTTTCATTCTGCTTGTTAGTATAACGTCTGTGTGAAAACTGTGGCAAACTGCAGCAATCGTCTTTGAATATACAGGATAGTATCACGATAATCGTAAATGTTTCCTTATCCATATTATAAATGCAAGGATATTATTATGATTTTAGATTATTTAGCTCTATCTTGTCGTACACTATAAAATCGTAATTATAAATAAGATAATAACTATGAATCCTATTGTTACAGATTATAGGTCAAATTCTTACATATGCAATAATCAAACCACCAACTAAGCAATGATGCACTGCATTGTTTTGTGTTAAAGTATTTGTTGTACAACGTTCTTACTCATTTGACGGTATTTGCCTTACACATAGCGCTGCTCTATGTTCTCGACTTATATTGCAAGGTTGTATAGTCTCGGCCGCGACACAAAATTGGCGGAAGAAAACCGATGTTCCGCAATCGACAGACTTGTAAAAGTTTATTTTATATTTTTTCTTTTGATGTTTTGTCAGTGTTGATTTATGAATTATGTTGTTTCGGTAGAATTTTCATTTGCTCTGGTTTGCGGAATTAAAGTTGTTTTCATATGGAAGTGTCTGTCATCATTCAGACAATTGCTATGACTTTAATACCTGATTTCATTTCACTTGCAAAATATCAAGACATGAAACCTGCTCACATTTATATATTACTAATTGAATTCAGATCTCGTGATAACACACCAAAACACAATTTTAATCAGATTGTTGTTTTCATCAGACACGATCAAAACTACAAGAAGCATTATTTCACAGGCGCTCTACTCATATTTTATACGTACAGTCTGCTAATATCCAACTCGATTTAACTTGGTCTCTGTATAGTTATCGTCCTGTTTCACCATTTTCTTCTTGACATCTAACATTTTCTAAGAGTGTCAGTCTCATTCTCACTTTACAAAAGTCTATCTTTTATGCAGTTTGCAGTCATAAAGTGTCTTTTTATACATTTCGATATCTAAAAGTTATATCAATTAATTAAATGAATGATTGAATTAATTAATCATAAGTCTCTATTTATTTTGGTTTACTCTAAGATCTGTTTATTAGCTGCCTAAATAGTAGCGGTGTCACGATACGCCTGCAGCATACCACGACATATTGAATACTGAAGTACGTATTGCAATACGTACCACAATATATTGTAGCTTTATAATAAGCCTGAGTTAAGACTATTCAAATTTATTGCAAAAAAAAAACTGAAGGTTAAATGACACCATAAAAGCATTTTAGTTTGACTAGTATTATTCTTGACTAGATTTATTTTTAACCAAATGTCAATTTTGATACAAAACAGTGGAAACATTAAAAGATCGAGAATCGTCTGATATTTATTTGGAAAACGAATAAAAATGAAAAATATCGCTACAACCGGTACATTCATTTCATACCCCTATACAATACAGTTTAGCTGCAAATTGCGGTATACCGGTTTATTGTGACACCCTACTATTAAATTCTAAGTTTAAAGGGGCATGCCCTGGAACTGAAGCGTCTCAAATAGCAACCAAATTGGTAACATTTTAATGCCTAAATCGATTAATGAAAGCCCTGTAAAATATGTACAAAACATCCCGCTAGTATACTAAAAATACACATTTCAAGATTTACCAAACCTGCCGATTTCGGCCTCAGAAATTATTCGTCATTCACAACTCGACCCTTTCGTATGTGTCAAAACCGAAAATATCGCGGGAAAAATGTCAACAAACTGAAATGGTAAGTATTTCTCATGTTATGTTCACTTGAAAGACAGCGCACATGCTCAGTTAAACTCTCAGACGTATCGAAAATATTGTTGTCGTCAATAAAAGGCCTTTTATTCAAACCGACATACAAATACCGAGGCGCGCGTTATAGGGTCATTTTTGAGCGGACATTCTTCTTTGACTTTTAGGTAATAATTGGTTTTACAAGTGACAAACGCATTTTTGGAGTACGAAAAAAAGACACAGCAGTTCCTGGGTATGCCCCTTTAACGGTCTCATGTTCCGGAGAAAATGCATACCTACTATCTAGGAATAAACGTGTTCAGTTAATGTATCGGGCTTGGATGTGAGGTCAAATCAAGTTTAACCAATTAATGGATTTAAAAACTAAACCATAATTATGTACTAAAATCAGCCCACTGTATAAAGTGCATTGCAAGTGATTTGAAACAAATATGACATTTGATCGGTCTTCTATAAACCAATATCGCACGTAATTTACAATTTTTTAACTACTCTGTATATAGGTATATATTACAACAAATATTTTTAAAATGACTATAAATGTATAATTGAAACCACGCCCAGGTTTGATCTCTAGTAATAGATTTTACAAAATTGCTATCAATTGCTGGTGTATCATCAAATTAATGAAATCAAGCAACGTTGTTTGTTTGTTTGTACATATAAATTAATGTTTATGAAAGACGTAAATCCCAGTCAAACGCACTTAGTCTACTTAATTAGATCTTACTTAATTAAATAGCTGTAATAGCACGAGTAAATAATTATCTTTTCTACACATAATTCAGTGCGAGTTGGTAGTCGAGTGTTACACATTCCTACAATTTATTCTGAATCATTTTTTACAAAAGTTAATGTAAAACGTTCTCGACAAAAAATATATACAAATGAAGAATCGTTTTTTTTTCATTTTCTCAGCATCTAAATTATTTCCGAGTAATCAAAATTCACACTAATCAGAGAGTATATTGATCAACGTGTGTTAGAGACGAATGAAGTGCGTGATAATTAGCTTTTATATTTTGTTATTCTTAAAATATGTTATATAAAACACTTTAATGATCAGACACATTCAATATTTGTAACGGAGGAGAAATTCAGTTAACTATTACATGATCTATATGTCTATTTATGTTTGTTCAGAATTTGTGTTGGCTTGTTCGTTCGTAGATGGACGGACGGCAATAAACTGTTTATGTGTACATCGTCCTCTTTATTAATCCGAAAATTAGATACACAACTCTCATCAAACAGTTTATGTTTAATACCTGTAAAACCCTGAATACAATTTATTAATGAGGTAAGCAAACACGTGATTCATTCAGAACATTTTCCTCACAAACTTTGTTTTCAAGTTGTTGTAACGCACGTTTTCTTTTAGTTTCTGAAATATTACATTTTTGCAGGTTTTTGTTTCGTTACCGTAACTTTAATTAGAAACATTGATTTTGTTTCCAATTAATTAACTTAACAAAACTAAAACGTAATTGATGAAGACTTATAAAAAGAGAGATGTGACGTGAGTGAAGCAAAGACATTGCATATTTCTACATAATCACAGAATACTACGTTAAGAGTATGATATAATCACACGTTCGGACCGTGTTATAAATATAATAAAACCTCAGAATGAATTGGAACAAATACATGTGGAACTGATCAAGTGGTCTCATTATGAAACTGAAAAGAGGACGCTGTCCTAAGATAAGTACATTTTTTCTAAAAGAATTGCATTGAAAAGGTATTTACCCGTATAAGAATCTAGTATGCCCAACACAGCGCTATGTTTATGAAATCATCGAAATAGAGAGGAAGCAATCACAAAACTTAAAAAGCTTGACAAATTGATTTGCTCGTATTGGTTGGTCTGTCCATATTTATATCCAAGCCGTAACTTGGTCATCTCTATGACAATTGTAAAATAACTCGGTACTATTACTCACCTACCTTAGTCGGTGTGTCACAAGCTCCCCAGGGTCAAGGTCATTTTCACATTCAATTTGCCCTTTGGAAAGATTAAGATCTACAGTAATCTTATCTTCAGACCTTAAATCCGTTTGTTCCAAGGCTAAGATATCTAATCTGATAAACTCAGACAACATAATTGCAATACTTACATGTATTTGCAATTTGCACAGTAATTGATCCCAGATATCAAAAAAGCATCAACGTTATAATTTTATTTGGCAAAGTATACACAACATATACAATGATCGAAGCATGCGCACGGATTTGATAAGATTCATCAGATTATGAGGCCTTTTCATTTAATATGGTAGGACACGTTGACAATGTTAGAAAAACATTCTAAACTTGGCATGTTCAGTAAAAACTAAATATCCAAAGGGAAACCCATCTTCAGCCATCTTTGGCATTTATATTAAACAATTTACCAAGAGACTATGACAATTGTCATTTGAAATGTTCTATAGACTTACAAAATAAGAGTTCATCTTAAAACTGACTTCGATACATAAATATGTTTTTAAAATGTCAGTTTAACTGGATTACAGACAATTCATTGAATATATACATGATTTATACAGCACACAACCAGAACAGAAACTTGTATTTCCCTGAAAATGAAATCCTATGTGCCCTACGACTCTATGTTTATAGATATGAAAATGACAAGTCACAGTAACAAATAAATTGAATGAAAAAATCAATGATCAAATGCCCACAGTTATGATTTATCATAAAACATGTTCTTTGTTTAATTCAATGTAACATGAAGTATACCATTGTTACTACACACCCAACACAGATACTGTTTGATTGTTACAACACCCTAGGTACTGATACAGTTACCAAGAACGTGTTTTCAATTTTAATATCGGGATTGAAAAATTGCAAGATATAATCTGCATTATCAATCTCCATTATACAATCGGCTGGAGCAAAACCTTCAATAACGAAAATAAAACGTTTCAGTTGTTTCCTTATTACGTAACTATTACTAGTAAGTAAACTCAGTTAATCCTAGGGATGGAAATTGCGGAAAAGTTCGTTTCGCGATATATTGCGGTACGCACCACTGTATTGGAATACGTATTGCGATATGTTGGTTGTTTAAAACTCTTGTTTTATTAAGTATTCAAGCTTGGATTTTAATGAAAATATGTAGTTTCATTAATCATTTGTATTATGGTATCTTCATTTAAGCGATCACAAAGAAACTAATGAAATTATCAGTGACTAGATTGAAGCTTCCTGCTATACAACAGGTGTACATATTAAACTCTCCTTGAGCAAGGCAACACTTACAGTCCTAATACAGTTACACAAATAATAATATTTCCGTTTTCCGGTCAAATTAGGCTATAGCTGATACAATAAAAGTTGAAGTAGTAAATATCAATTTACTTAAAAAAAATATCGCGACACGGGATGGAACCGTACTAGTACAAATTGCATTTGGAACGTATTGCAATATACCGGTAATATCGCGCATCTCAGTTTAAACCTACTTATTCATAAATTAAATGTGGTATGCTATGATTCCGAAGGGATTTCAGTTTGTCTAAGCATGCGCGCGCGTGCCCACGCAATACGCCAGTATTGACCGGCGTTAAGCTGCACCTACCTCTAAATATAAATACCCAATAAAACAGAGAAAACATGTTAAATACATTAATTTTCTAAAATCCAAATTCTAACAAGGTTAATAAGTAACTGGCGAATAATTTATTAAACAATAGCCAATTAAATAACATGCGTGAAAGGATCTCCCGCTATGCTACAATACCAATCGCTTAAATAATTCAATATCGATAATTACTGATAATCTATACGCCAGTTAAGCCACGACACCACATTTTTCAATTTAAACATTATCATCGATCTCAAAAGTTCCACAGGCCTTTAAATTGCATTTTCGGAAAAAAATCGAAATATATATATAAAAAAAACAAAAAACGTTGGACATTAATATTCCTTAATTATTCCCAACCCATTGCATGCAGTAATGGTAAAACACGACAGAACATTATAAACTTACCAGTTCCAAACAAATACAGATTTCATGCAGAAACACTAACAACTGATCTAACCTCAGAGCTGACCAAGTGGTTAATCACTCATAACTAATTTAACAAATAAAACTGATGACAACGCAAAAAAGTCCGACTGCTGAAAATAAATGGCTGTTCATCATACAATATGTTGAAAATTCGAAACCACTCAAATAATTTAAAGTTAGAGCTTTGTCTGTTTGGTTCAAGTAAAAAAGGGGGCATAATTCGAAAATATTGTAGCCGGAGTTATGCCTCTTGTTACATATGTGCATTTTTCCAAAGAACGTGTACACGTTTCAAGTTTCCACAGTTTTTGAGTTATAGCATAGGTAAAAGTTTTTGTATGTGAACAATATGCACTCAAATTTGACTTGTGTATTCTAATCCATAAAACTAACCGATTCAGAATTCTCACTAACTCTTAATTTTGATGCCTGACATTATAATATTTTCAAATTACATGAGGGACTCCTCTGTTTTTTATTCATTATTCAAAATCATCTCTTGGGATTCGTTTCAAAATCTGAGCGAAAACTGCAATAATTTTTATTATTATCAAATACATTTACGGACCTTTTTCATCAGTTTGGGACTACCATCAACACATTTGGAATTGGGAAATGTGTCGCAAATGGTCTCAATTGGGAATTGTAGAGTAATTGAAACTACATATAAAGTGAAAAAGAACTGTTTTTTTTCTGAGCGGGAAAGACACCAGATTCTAAAATCTATTGCATGTGCCTTGTTGAAGAAAATGCAATCACTTGGCAATCTTTATTTCGAAATTTGGGGGGAAACAAATTTGTTGGCATTAAAAATGCATCCGTTTACTAGAAGTAACTTTTTAGAAAAAATACTAGATTTATAGTTACAGTGAATTTTCATTTCCTATTATTTCTAAAACAATTAGAAAGTTGTCATAACCTGATGTTCTATTTGCGTGTGTCAAGTCTGAGAAAATGATACAATTATAATAAAACATTTCCACGGAAGAAAAGAAATGCACAAATTGACCAGTCTCCTACAGATGAAATAAATATCAGAAAATATTAAAAGATCGTATAGCCTTAAAAGATTTCGTATCAAATTCAGGCTTGAAAAGTTTGCCAACTTATTATTCTGATTTTACTGATTATCTAGGAAACGTTGCACTCCATCAGTCTACACACATTTGACCCTTACAATGGCATTTTGACTCTCGGAATTAGTAAACTAAAATGTCTGACTCTTATAAAGAAAGTATTGGCCTATGGTCATGTTTACACTGAATTGTTGATGTCTAGCGAGCATCATGTAAAGGTCTTATTT
Source organism: Lutraria lutraria (assembly GCA_964023205.1). Taxonomy (NCBI): domain Eukaryota; kingdom Metazoa; phylum Mollusca; class Bivalvia; order Venerida; family Mactridae; genus Lutraria; species Lutraria lutraria. Next base: position 25,463,449 of record OZ026847.1, read on the forward strand.
GCACTTAAGTGAAGTAACTGATGAAGTGCAGCTGCTATTAAAAGTTTATCATTTAAATAATTTATAATGATGAAATTATACTACAGCAAGAGTTCCGTTACAAATGATGAGCCGTGACAAACTAAATTGCGGTGGTTAACCAAGTACAAATTCAATGAATCTATTAATTATACAGAAGTGCAATTCAAGATAAAGATTTGTAATTGAACTATTCATGGTATCAAGTACTATTGTTGATCTAACTGAATCTTAAATAATTACTCACGAGCCTGAATAATTGTAATTTTAATTCACCCTTTTCCTTGGTGTAACTTAATCTCAGCAAAACCATACTATTTTATGGCCCGTATCGATAGATCGGGGGCATGTTGTTTCTAGCCTATCTGTCTGTTTGTACCAAACTCAAACTATAACATTGCCTATAAAGTCATAACCCTTCCAACTACAATCACGGAGGGGGCATTTAAAAAAACCTGTTTCTCTCTACGTCAATTTTGTGTGGCGCGGTTTTTCAATATATTTTCTTGTAAATTCCAGGATCAATTGAATCCCTAATAATTTCATCTTCATTTACATCATCACCGTCCCCACTTTCCTTTGAGCAGTTATCACAAGGTGGCCTGTGAACAGCGATTTGTGTACTTCAAAAAATGAATACTGTGCTTTTGTCACTAGTTCTGAAAAATGTCTTACACTGTTAAGCCTTGTTGATATCTACATACCAATGCTCAACACTTGCTTGAAGTTAAACTTTCACTTTACTCTATTTTATAATCAGGGTCATCAGTGGTGTTGTCATAAGACTACTTCTCAAAGTCAGATTATACTGTGATTCTTCAGACCAACATCTATTATCGTGAGAGTTTTTAAGTGTTTCATGGCTATTCATACCTTTTTACCATAATTACTTCTTGCTGTACCTTGCGCAGTTTGTTTGACCAAGTGTTGTGGGTGGAGGGTTGGGTACATTCTGTTATGTTTTACTTACGATGTATGCACTCGTTCATGATTGGTGTAAGCACTGAAATGGTGTCCATGCAATGAGGGCTCAAAATATCTGTACTTCTTGCAGCTTGTTTGGTGACCATTATTAGCTCAGTCATTTTTTGCTCCCCATAGAGTGCAGAGTGATTATGTCCTTGCCTTGTGTCGTCAGTTCGACCAAGTATTGTTCGGGCCACCAGTATTTGCAGTCATTTTGTCGGTGTCCATGTTACTGGTATTAGGGGTTGAAATGTCTGTACCTTGTGCAGTTCACGGATCTTAATGTCATAGTGTATAATTAAGGATAATACATTTATTTCAAGATGGTTATCCTATCGGGCTGATACGACAGTGCTATGTCATGAATAAAGCTATTTTGTGTTATTTCGAGTCAACAATTTACAAATTCAGTAACGACATCGGGATGGACCTCCACTTTTTACTTCATGACAGTTACTTTTTGTTTCGGTATTTTTCCATTATTTTTGTTGCTCTTATTTGTTAGTCTGATAATGATCGTAATTATAAAAAACATCAGATTCTAAGGACTACGGAATTAATACGTGCGTGTTCTTTTCATTAATCCAAATAAGATGTTAATGTTTACAACGAAAGGATTCTATTAAATCCATTTGAGATGATTTATGAAGTTAAAGTCTTTATTTTGTCTCTAAATGGTACTGTCTGGATTCATTTGCCATAGCGCTAAGTTGAAACAACCTTCACAAAATTAATATTATAACTTATTTGATAAAAAGATACAGTTATACAGTCGGTTGAACTAAATCTTAAGATCTTAAACAATGGGACTCCTTAAAGGAATTTTCCTTCGTAAGGGAGTGACATTCTGTTTCAGTGGATGATCGAAAACGAGAAGTCTTTTAGATCTGAACAAATAATTTGCTTGAATATGACATTCACGAACACTGACTGTTTTGTGTACCTTACACTGCACTAAAAGGCAGTATATTCGACGTGTTTAGTCTGTTTTGATAATAGCTTCAGTCATGGTCTGTACGTTGGTCTAGTCTGAAGTGAGTCTAAGGTATACACACTCATTGACATTTAATGTTACGAAGGTGTCCTTTGTTCCAGAATTATTGGTATGTTTCGATTGAATTTTGTATGCAATAAGCGTAACGCTACAAAACGAGGAATACAAATTTGCTGTGTATCCCAGAACAATAACTCATAGTTACAGATAGTACATCTCAAACATTGTATTAACAATATTGTCGTTTTTGCATTAAGTGCATCGGACAGAGTTCATAGTCACACTGTTGTTAGTCTCATTATTAGTGTTTGAGTTTTATTTGTTACAGATACTTGTGCTACGTAAATTTGTCTTTCACATTGTATGATATTTATGTATGTAAATTTGTTGTTCACATGGGCCTGAGAACCTAATGAATCAGAAATAAACTCTCGTTGTGTGTGCATGAATATGAAGATAAAGCTTCAAGGGTTATATACTATGTAAATGATCAAATTGTAGATTGATTGGTACGTTAATAATGTAAGCATTTTGGACGTGTTTCTGAGTTTTAACACAGTTCAAAGCGGTCTATAGCCGTTCCAGAATAAGTTGGGAGAACATTTATCTATGATGGAGGAATGTTCCTCCATGCCCATACGGTATGCTTAGATGGAGTAAGGTTCCCCCATCTCAATATTGCAATCTATGATTATTGATAGCAGTTCTTTATGTCAATGTTATATACCTGAAGTCTGCATGGTGGAGGATTGTTCCTCCACCACATTCTGTAATTATATGATGGAGGAATGTTCCTCCATTTCAATACTATACACTAAGAAGAGTATTGTCCTGTATATGTCGTATTCTTTTATAATACAAATTATGCTCTATCGTCTTAATGTTCCATTAACATCACGTATATGGTCATTGGCAAGACAATAAAATGGATCTTTAATCCACATTTCGTTTATGACTGTCTTGTTTTCAATTAAGCGTGTAATTAGATGTATGGCTTCGCTTTAAATGACAATGTAAGAGCATTAATGGCATGTCTAGTCTGAGAATAAATTGATTTCCTTCCATTTTGGCATATCCAGACGATAGATAAAATTACTTATTATGTTAACACTATGTCGACATACGTTAGACTATTTTCTAAGTCAGTAGGAGCCATTGGCAAAGACTTGATTGGGTCGCTTACGAAACACCATCTGTTGGTTTGCAAGACTATATAATATATAACACTTAACAAATATCAAGAGTCTATAAATCAAGAATTTATGACTATAGATAAAATTAAAATCCCAATGGCGTACTACTAAATCACTGGGGGCCAACGACGTATCACGAGAGGCGGTTCGCATCGAAAACACGTGTATGTTATGCAACGACAAACGACACATGTTATGTACACATAACGTGGTTGAAAAGCTAAGGACGACATTTCTCGTTGTTAGTGACATTGTATTTTGCTGGAATATCATATTCCAAGCACGAAACATGGTGAGTTAAAACGTTTAATACTATGAAACAGTTGTATGCAGTTAATTGAGTACCAATTACGTATGAATTAAGGTCAAAAGTTAGGGATGTTCGTAGGCAGTCTTGTTTTGGTAGATTTTTCATTAAAATATTTTTCGTGAGTATCATTTCTTATACTTATTGGGTAAGGTTTACTTATTCAATCGTTTTGTCTTCATTAGAAATGTTCTGTAGGTGTAATAAGCACATATGAACGTTTTTTTTGCATACTACGACTGTGTGTGTTTCTCACAGAGTGTGTGTATGGTGCTAAACGAAGGTCACTCTTCATGTGTACGTTGCTCACTGAAGTCAAAATCAATTTCAGGATACAGACCACGCGGTGTGTATGTACTGCCGGTCACCATTTTCCAGCATTTTAGAAGCGCAATGACACTGTTCAAACTCCAGCATATAGAGCGTTACGTTCATGACGGAAGCAGATGATAGAGATACAACTAAATACCACAATGTAACTTAAAATGAAGGACCATTACGTTATCTACAACATCGACGACATGACAACGATCACGTAAACTGGAAAAATTAATACATACAAATAATGTAACAAGTGACAGACCAATATGGAAATTTCTTAAAGTGAACACACCGACTAAGTCTGTCCATTGCCAATTGTTCCTGAAACAAGCGGAATCCGGGATGTACAGAAATTTCTCAACCAGATTGTGCTGAACTGACTGAACAATTGGACACAACTATACTATGCTCAGACGCAGAGGACTTTGAAAAAGTAGATCTAACGTTACCGATGAAACAAAAGAAGAGACCGTAGTACAATTACAAAAGCTTCTTCAATCCATCACATCTACTCTAATTATACCCCCATCACACTAGGGCAACGATTGCACTACACCCGAGGCGTCCTGACAGGACGTTAGCAAATGAATGCATTTTGTTATTGTACCACCTGACAAGCCATTTGGATGCTGAAATTGCCGTTTTCTAAATAAGAAATAGAAGAAAAAGAAACATGAAGCAACTTAGATTATGTTGCGTTAGTGCATGACTATAAGCAGAAAGAAGACTTCTGTTTGGCCATCATGACCAGTTAATATAAATGGACACATATGGTACAGTATACATACGGAGCTAGTAAATGCAATGAGGACGTTATTGGGATCTAGGGAGAGCGCAGTTCAGTCTGCATGGACGTAGGGAGCACATACTTTGGGCGTAGTATTAACGCAATAGACCTGGTGACAACGGGAGGCTGCACGTGTAATGAACTTACTGGCAACGCGATAGACGCAGTGAGAACCTGGCAAAGACGTTGTAAGGGCGTAGTGCGAGCCTGAGTGCATCATTTCTTTTCGAGTTTGACCCCGTCCCTGCCACGGCCATCAAATTTTTTAGGACGTGATAGGAACTTTGCGAGCGTGGTGCGGACGTGCTCTGGTGTGATGGGGGCATTATAACTGACTGACGTAGACGTCTTCAAGACTGGGTCACCTTTTTTCAAATGGTGGACATTGGCGAATTCGGTGCAAATCACGCTTGGATTCACGAGCACGATGCAACATTGCTATAGATACTAATGAATGGGGCAATGGTGTTAATGAATCGAAGAAATTCAATCAAACTTTTTAGATAGCAGCAGATTTCTAAATGTTCAAACTCGTAAATTATATAAGTATGTGCCTAAATCTATTATAATGCAGTTATTAAATGATAAGACCATCTAACAATTTTAACTGTTCTCTTTAGACAATCACACATAATTAAATAGATATCTGTCAAATGCAAAATATTAATTGATATACACATTTGACTTCAGACTGAAACATCACACACTCTGTTAGTAACATATACATCAAAAAGAGACTTCAGTTGACACCATACACACTTGTCTAGTGCGAAAGGCCTTGTTATATTAACATGTATACATTCTATTGAATCTGATAAGCGGTGGGGAGATGCTAAGTTATGTTCACAGACATGATGCCTGTATCATGAGTGCTAAATATTTTACAAATGGGTTTCATGTCACAATAATTTTGAGGAAAACTGTTTTTTACACAGAATAACGGACTAATCTGGCATACTTTGATGAATGACAACGCAATCATTGTACAGAAAACGCATTTTACAACGGCAAATACAAACTTAATAAAAACAACTAACAAGACAATCCAAAAAACTAACATTTCGTCACCCTGCAGGTCAAACATTTCAAAATGACATGTGGAGGTCAGAAAACCAGAGACTGTTTACATAAAATTTCGTTGCATAACATACACATGTTTTCGATGCGAACCGCCTCTCGTGATACGTCGTTGGCCCCCAGTGTAAATATGATGATGAAAATTCCAGTAATATTTCATGGCTCAGTCTGAAACAAATCTAGAAATATGAATAACACAAAATTATATTAAGTATATAAAAGTTAACAGAAATAAAGGGCTCTTAACTCCAGAATGTTCGACCTTGGATATATACTGACGAACAAGACTCTCGGACAGCTTTTTAGATAAGTGCAACACACATTTTACAAATTCGAGGTCCCATAATTACATTTTTAACTTGGATAATATCAGTATCCATAGATCACAACATAATTATGGTAGTTAACATTCTAACATCCCTGTTAATTTTCTTGACTCTGTTCAATATAACCACACAATATTTCCATGTATGAAAATACAAAAATACAAATTCAAGGGCAGACAAGTCCATAATTTGAATAATAATATGCTGATACATAATGCTGTATAATTTTAAAACTCTGCATCAAATATATTTATGTTAATAATGTCCATGCTTCAGTTTTAATACATAAGTGTGAGTTTGGACTTTTCATTCATTTTCATACTTCATTTCTAATTCGACTTGTGTAAGACGATAAAAATAATATTGTTAATTTTCCTCTTTAATTTTTTGGCAGGAATACATGTAACCATTTATGCTAAATACAAAAATTCAATAAAATCCATTTAATTAGCACGTGATAGCAATAAGCTGTTCCTTTTGTATCAATACACTGCAACTTTTCCTGGTATGTTATATTGGTTACTAATTTCGAAAATAAATAACGTTATGAATTGATGTTTTGCGGGCATTTTACGTCATATGTGTGTATCATAAATAACCGAAGTATGAGTACATCGATAGGTTGGGTTCATTAGTGTCAACATGTCCATAACCATCATAATGATCGGACACTTTTGGTATCTAATTTGGACTAACTCGATCCGAATCTAAAGTGACTACTGTCCTTGGGCATCAATTTGTCAATCCATATACATTAATTCACAGACAGCGATGAATGTTTAATGAAAGGTTCTGGTTAGATTAGTAATTACATGTCATGTACGTATATATAGTTGTCCTTGTGCTAATTCCGATTCAGAACATTTATGTAATACTATGTTCATTTCTTTTCACGACCATGTCTCTGTATGTGAGACAGTAATCAGTTGCTTACGGAGGATGGGAGTCTAGTACTGGTTCTTCCCAGGAATGATGGTTAGGTGAATTGTCTGTCTCATATGGTTCTGACTGTAGTAAAGGGGCGTTAAGCTCAAACAAACATTATTTGTTTCTTGGACGTAATTTTGTCAGATAATGTAAGAACAGTATCGCAAATCGTGCTATGATGTTGAAAAGACATTAACTTATATTAACAATCGCCATATTAGGTTAATATCTGTAATCAGTTCAAAGAGAAATATCGATGCTGTTACTTAAGATTTCTAATTCATAAAGCATTTGCAAGTTTTGGTTTTAATTGGTTTAGAAATGAATGAATGAATATTATCGAAAACAAGACGGATATTAGAGCCAGATCCGAGTTTGAACATATTCTTTCTGGAGATTAATGTGTGTGCATTTAACAGAATGAAGTCATGTTACGTGTTCTTAGGAAATTGGAAATCAATATTTTCAAACCCATTTTCCAGAATAATCTTAACCAAGTGGTCATGGTACAAATATGATAGAACAGATATTTTCTCCATACATTCTATATTATGCACACCATGTTGACACACAGAAATAGCCATAACGCAAAAGGCAACAAACACTCATAACCACCTACCTTAGAACAACAAAAACTAGCAAGAAATGTACATCACATACAACATTTACAAAATGTCACTAACGCAACTTTTTACACAGAAAATATTACATACATATGTAAAAAAATAAGTGACACATACCTGTAGACGGCCATATCCAACACACATAAAACTATCTTAGTTAAAACATTTGAAGGAGGGATTGGACAATTAAATTTAGACTTTTTATTGATTTAATTTAGTCCTTTACAATAACTTTGACAACAGTTCAACCTTATTTTGCTTGTTAGATATTACCCCAAATAGAAATCTGCCTGAACGACAGAGAGGTTAACTTGCGATATGTAGCCAGATAAGATGCTAAATTATAAATTATGGCAGTCTCAACTAAACAGACAAATAATCCCATCAAATATGTAATTTTGTTATTATAAGAGAAATAGATGAGAAACACAGAAATATACAAACTGCAAGGAAAATATGTTTAATGTTTAATTATGACTACCATGTTATCGGGACTATTTACTAGAATTTTCCATTTTAGTATTAAAGTATTAAATTGGTGTTTAGTTTGTTGCTTTCTTTCTTGCTTCTCTTTGGCATAATGCCATTATTGAGGAGCTAATAAATCTATGCTATTTACACATGTTCTGGTTTCTATCATAATCCTAAATTTGAATCCGTAGTGAAGTGCGTGTAATATCGTACCTACATTCACTCTGATCTTTAAACTATGACATTAAGTTTTGTTTGTTTGTTCTGTCTTTAGATCGCTGATTTGCTTATTATTATTTTTAATCAAAACACTTCTGTCAGTCATTTATATAATTGTAATGCTTAACAGGACCATTATCTCTCAAATTCTCACAATGATTAATTGCAGGATGTTATAATACCAATGTTAAGTGCTCCGTGAAATTAAACATTTAATGTACTAGTTTATTATAATTACAATAGTAAACAAGTTAATCTTAATCGTAAATGTGAAAAACTAATGACAGCACGAAATACTATTAGAAAGTAACCAAAAAACTAAACATTTTATGTCGTTTTACTGCAACTGATATATTACACCAGATGGTGATAAAAATATATATATAATTAATATTAATAAATGTTCTTTGTCGTTGAAGGCTTTTGTTCATGGATTAAATATGTAATAAATAAATAACGACAATGATGTATACGATGTATACACGGCACAACACATATAGTAAGTATGTTACACTTTTATTGCAATTTCGTCAAAAGGAATAAAATATAGTTATAATTTGTCTACTTTCAGGAGTTTTATCTTGTAGCGCTGGTACTACAATGGTTGACTACAGCTTTGATAATATCACTGAACATCTCGGTTATAGTGATAACTATGCGGTACCAAAAGAAATCCAGACTGTACTTTCTCCTTATGAACATGGCTATAGCAGGTATTTATGCTTCATTGATATTTACCGATATTATTCATTGTCGATTCCAAATGTATCATATCATCAATTAGGAGTGAACCTCATTAATGTCGTTGATGAGAAGGTCAAGATGCTACATGAAGTCAAACACAAATGTATTGATAACCATTCTGTCTAGCCTGAAAGACCTAGGAATAAACGACAACTAAAGATCTTTACAATGACAAACGTCCAAGTCTCTTAATTGTTTACGAGTGTTGTATTACAAATGTAAACATTGAAATGCACTGGGTTCAGGATATTTTCTGTTAGTTGTTTGTGGAAAGTGTAAAGTTCTGTAAAGTACCGTATACAGTATACATCTTGGTTCATTATCTATTGTAATTACTCATTTATTTATATCTTTTTAATTACTATCAGATTAAGTCTTTATTAGTTGATGCTATTATTATTGATTTCATAGTCACTTACGCTTATGATTGTATTGATTGTGTCAACAAGGTCGTTTATACGTATTCATGAATTTATTTTAAAAAATCCCTGAGATGATTTAAAAAATCTGTTTTCTGTTAATATTGCCGTTCCTAGTTACATTTCGTCGTGTCTTACAAAATTACACACAGCTACATATCTAAATGACCGACTCTTAAATACCTGTGTTTATGTTCAACACCAACCTCTTTGTCTAAGTCGAAAAGTCTGGTCTACATTAAATCGTCAAATCTATGCAGGTAACATTTCCTGAACGTCACTTACTTCCCTACATTCCATCTTGTATGAATTTGAATTTTTTTCTGAATTTCAGATCTCACCACCGGAGTATTGGATGCTTTTGTGAATTCCATAGAAAGAAGTTTAGGTATTGAGTATCTGAATTATTACTGGTTTGCTGATGATATAGCGTGCAGATTCATCAAAACCATTAACCAGGCTTCAATAATGGCTTCTAATTTCATCCTAGCCGCAACAAGTGTGGATCGAGCCATGGTTGTTGCTAAACCGATGATGACTTTTAAACGGGGTATGTTATTGTTTACTATATTTCTGTATAACTGACATAAATACAAGGTTTGGTATACCGCAGAATTATTATCATCCACTAGGGGAGACATAATACATGTACGTGTATAACCTTTATGGAAAGTTAGCTCCGAGATTCGTTTGGCTTCTTATTTCTATGAATGGTTTTAAACCAATGAACCTACAACAAGAAACAGACTCAACACTCCCTGTACTAATACTCATTTTTTCCTTTTCGATTTGACATCATGTACGATGTTTTACATGCGGTAGTTTTTAGCTCACCAGAGCACGAATGTGCTCAGGGTGAGCTTTTGTGATCGCCCTGCGTCCAACGTGCGTCGTTCGTCGTGAAGTGGCGTCAATATTTACTTAAAACAACATCTCCTCCTACACCGCTATTCCGATTGCAGCCAAACTTTGCTGAAATGATCCTTGGGTGGTCCCCTTTCAAAATTGTTCAAAAAATTAAATTTCATTAAAAACTGGTTGCTATGGCAACAAACAGAATTGTTTTTAAAAATCTTCTTGTCCGAAACCAATGGCCTAGAACTGAGATATTTAGTATGTAGCATTGTCTAACGGAACTCTACAAAGTTTGTTCAAATTATTCCCCTGGGGTCAAAATTGGCTCCGCCCCGGGGGTAACTTGATTTACATATACTTATATAGGAAATTTAAAAAATCTTCTTGTCAACAAACTATAATGCCTAGAGCTTTGATTTTTGGTGTGTAGCATAGTTTAGTGGACCTCTACCAAGTTTATTCAAATTATTTCCCTAGGGTCAAAATTGGCCCCGCCCCGGGGGTCACTTGATTTATATAGACTTATATAGGAAAATTTAAAAAATCTTCTTCTCCGAAACCGCATGGTGTAGAACTAAGATATTTGGCATATAGTATAGTCTAGTGGACCTCTACCAAGTTTGTTCGAATCATGGCCCCGGGGTCAAAATTGGCCCTGCCCTGGGGTTTATTCTATTTTATATAGGAAAATTTGAAAAATCTTCTTCTCCGAAACCCCAAGGCCTAGAGCTAAGATTTTTGACATATAGCATTGTCTAGTGGACCTCTACCAAGTTTGTTCAAATTATTGCCCTAGGGTCAAAATTGGCCCCGCCCCGGGGGTCACTTGATTTATATAGACTTAAATAGGAAAATTTAAAAAATCTTCTTCTCCGAAACCGTAAGGCCTAGAGCTTAGATATTTTGTATGTGCATTGTCTAGTGGACCTCTACCAAGTTTGTTCAAATTATGGCCCCGGGGTCAAAATTGGCCCTGCCCTGGGATTCATTCTATTTTATATAGGAAAATTTGAAAAATTTGCTTCTGCGAAACCATGAGGTCTAGAGCTAAGATATTTGGCATATAGCATTGTCTAGTGGACCTCTACCAAGTTTGTTCAAATTATTGCCATAGGGTCAAAATTGGCCCCGCCCCGGGGGTCACTTGATTTATATAGACTTAAATAGGAAAATTTAAAAAATCTTCTTCTCCGAAACCGCATGGTGTAGAGCTAAGATATTTGGCATGTAGCATTGTCTAGTGGACCTCTACCAAGTTTGTTCAAATTATTTCCCTAGGGTCAAAATTGGCCCTGCCCTGGGGTTTATTCTATTTTATATATGAAAATTTAAAAAATCTTCTTCTCCGAAACCACGAGGCCTAGAGCTAAGATATTGGTATGTAGCATTGTCTAGTGGACCTCTACTAAGTTTGTTCAAATTATTGCCCTAGGGTCAAAATTGGACCCGCCCCGGGGGTCACTTGTTTTTATAGACATATATACAGGAAAATTTAAAAAATCTTCTTCGAAACTGCAAGGCCTATGGCTTAGATATTTAGTATGTGGCATTGTCTAGTGGACCTCTACCACGTTTGTTCAAATTATGGCCCCGGGGTCAAAATTAGCCCTGCCCTGGGGTTTATTCTATTTTATATAGGAAAATTTTAAAAAATCTTCTTCTTCGAAACCACAAGGCCTAGAGCTAAGATATTTGGTATCTAGCTTTGTCTAATGGACCTCTTTTAAATCTGTTCATATAATGGCCATGGGATAAAAAACGGCCCAGATGGGTCACTTGATCTTACTTGGACTCGTATAGAAAACTTCAACAATGTTAATCTCCAAATGACCTTTTCTCCTGGTGAGCATTTATAGGGCCATCATGGCCCTCTTGTTTGTGAGTTATTTTAAAACATTATACTTGGTTGGTTGTCTGTAGACCGATATCGCACGGCACTTACATATTTTTTAACGACGGTATTAATCTGTATTATAGGACGTTACAATTGACGTATTTAGGCAGTCATGACACATTTTTTCTAAAGCATTTGTATTAATAATTAATGATAATCATCACATAAATAGAGCAATCTTTCGACACTTTATTGTTAAACAATAGTCACAGGTATTTAGGTGAACAGGAAAGTGGACTTAATATTCGAAATTGGATTAACTACTGCTTCGATTAGCAATAACACATTATTGTGTTAGTTACTATCACTGTCTTAGTTTGCCTCAGCTAACTAAAGTATCAAATATTACATACACATTTAGCTAACGAATAGACTGATATTTTGGTACTAGTATTTTGAAAGTAAATGTACTAATTTAACAACATTTATATAACAATAATTTCTGCAAACTTGGTGTCTTCGTTCCATAAATAAACACAACACAAAATCATTAAAACTCAAGAATACCTAAAAATGTATGGCATGATGTATGCAATAATTAGCTACTCAATAATACGACCATTCTGTTTAGTATGATATTATGGTGACGCTCGTATATTTTTCAGGATTTATTCTACAGAAATCACTGATCGCTGTATGTTGGATATTAGGTTTGATTGTATCAAGTCCTTTATTAGCAAGAGCTCACAAAACAGAACTGGTGCTGCCATATTCAGTCAACTCTACGCTCCCCTACTGTGATTTAGGAATCGGAGCGCACGAATGGAAGGTACTGTGGTCATATTGATTAAACAGAATGGACTCACGTTTCGTAATAACAAATAATTACGAGTATTATCATTCAATGATTTCTTTCATATAGAATAAGTAAAGAACATTTAGTAATTATACGAGTCACGGTTCAATAGACCCACCTCCGTGGTCGAGTGGTTAAGGTCGCTGACTTCATATTACTGTAACCTCTCATTGGTAAATGGTCGTGGTTTCGAGCCCCGCTACCGACCATGTCTGTTTATGTGAGAAAGTTGGCAGTTGCTGGCGGAGGATGCGAGTCTAGTACTGGTTCTTCCCAGGAGCGATGGTTAGGAGAACTGTCCGCCTGATATGACTCTGACTGTTGAAAAGGGGCGTAAAACTCGATATAAACAAAAAAACACGGTTCTTTAGAGGTACATATGACCAGAAGGCGATAATTTGTGCAAAGGCAAAGCCAAATATTGATTTGTATCATGTAACAGAGTTCTCATTTACTAGCACAGCACCGCTGTATGTTGGAATTCTAGACCAATCCAGACATATTGGTGATATCGGAATTAGTCCAGCTAGCCCATGGAAGGTATGTGGTCCTATCAGGGTCTGAAATCTCCTTCCACCGTTCAAACTTGAAAATTCTCCAAAACGATAGTGACTGTTGGTAAGATACTAAAGCCCGGAGAAACAAACCAAATAAAATCGAACAGCTGTTTCCGACGGTTGGTATATCGGGGTAGACTCGTATATACTTTAATAGCTTGTATCACATTTTAATGAAATGGTGCTGTTATATTGATTCTTTATGTTTTCCAGGACTACATGTTCATATTTTTGGTGTCAACAGCGTTACTTCCACTACTCATCATTTTAACAAGTTATATGATACTAATATATGCTATTTACAAAAGAGCCAGGACTCCACCAAATAGTAAGTACATTAAACATGGATCAGACGATTTGCGGCTGCATTGTTCTTAATATTGAAAATGTTTCAACGTCAAATTGAAAAGAAAACAATGAATCTTTCAACTGTGTCAAAAGCAGTCTAAAAAGAAATGGATTACTAGTATCATGGTTTAATTTGTGTCATTTGTTTTTGAAATCAATTATTTTGAAAAAAAATACAAGTAGTGTGATCAAACGTTCTCAAGAGTCAAATACAATTTTTTTTAATCTTTCGCCGGACTTGAACAAAATAAGTGTAAGAATTAAGACACGTGTAAGAAACGCATATTCCCTGCGGACCTCGGATTCTTCAATTACATCCAGAGCGCGACACCTGTTTTGGATTGAAAATATTACGTCCTCCAAGATAACAATCGCTTAATTGCGGTGGACAAGATCTGTATAGTACTAGTAGAGTTAAGGAAAACTGATAAGGGTAAACATCTGTCACGACATTAATGAAATGTTTTTTCGAAACAGGCTTAAAACACGAAGAGAAATACAATTCGTTACATATTTTAGATATAAAAGGAATGGACAATTTTCGAATCTCATTGGTATTCAACAGAGGTTTACCAAGCTCAAAAACTAGAAGTATAAAACTCACGTTTGGAATAGTTCTAAGTAAGTGTGAGTGTTTTCTATTCTTTTATCTAGGGCGTATTTTCACACAGGGATTTGCAACGATAGCCAAAATGTAAACGACATCGAGAGAATCTCACAATCTATAGCAATACTCGACTATTTCCAACAATACTCGACTATTTCCGACAACTGTAGTCGGGTGTTTTACTAAATTAGATATACTAGAAAACACTGACAGTTGACCACGGGAAATTGGTTTGGATGCAACAAGCCTCATAGATATAGACTGAAAATACAAACCTGTAAGCATATGCATGTAAATATGGAAGTTGTGAATCTATGTGTGTATATGACTCCTTGTCTTTATACATTTTTCTGTTGAATGTGCTTGGAAAAGACACAATTTCCTATTCGTTAACAGGAATTTTAAAACTTCTTAGAACGTACATACAACTGTACAAACAAATCCGTCCATCATGACTGTATTGTTATAAACTTAGTTAATTACAGTACAGAGGTTACATTTATCTAAAGGTGCAAATCTCTACATTTGAATGTCTACTTAAACACGTTTTAACATCCTGTAGTGAGTGTGCTGAACTTCTGGCGATCTGGCTTCAATCTCAGCAGGCCATACCATTCTACATTTCGGTCCCGAATTTCCCTCTATATAATTCAATGTAAATAAACCTCGATTATCCGAATCGTCTAATCCGAATACCATGGCTTATCCTAAGTGATAAACAGGTCCCCACAATCATCCGAACGCGTATTTTCACACCTGTTATCTGAAGTCGACAATTAACTCTGATCGATCAGTTAAATCCATTGTAGGATTTCTTAGCGTGTCATAAGGTGTGAACAACACGTTATCAAACCACTGTACGTGAATAATGGATTGTTGGTTTGGATCATTGTTTGCAGTAATGGGAACAAAATTAGCATATTGACTTTTTACTTTTTTTATATGGACTAGGTTAGATCATTCACCTTTTAGTTTTCGCTTCATTTATGAACTGCATCATAATTTCACTTTAATAATCAACTAACATCAAAAATGTTCATTTTGAAAATTGCTAAATTGACGAA
The DNA here is from genome assembly GCA_964023205.1 of Lutraria lutraria. Classification (NCBI taxonomy): domain Eukaryota; kingdom Metazoa; phylum Mollusca; class Bivalvia; order Venerida; family Mactridae; genus Lutraria; species Lutraria lutraria. Next base: position 25,478,962 of record OZ026847.1, read on the forward strand.
CAATACACATAATCAATATAAATCACCGGCACTCGATTTCAAAATCATTCCATTTTCGGAAAATGAATACAAACACGATACGCTAAGATATTTAGGACGACAACGATTTGTGTGACGCTCGTAAGTGTTTGTGATTATAGTAATAAAATGAAACTTCACGTTGGATTTTTATTTCATTTCTGTTTATAATTTATCTAAACAGTCTACTTATTCTACATCACGTGTATATTCACGTGGATTACCGTTTGGGTATTAATTTGTATTCGTAGTTTCACTTTGGGATCCTCGTGACTTTGACTAATTAATAATGGTGCAAACTACTCATACATTTGTTTTTACGTTAAAGATACACACACACATATATATATATGTTTATCCTAAAATGTATTTTTCGTAAATAAACTATGAATCATAACACATTAATTTCGTTGTTATTTATATCTATGCGTATACGTCATATATATGGGAGTAATCTCCCTTTATTTTCATACAATTGTCTAGATTTCCCTTACCCTGGATTATCCGAAACCCCGGATTATCCGAAGTAATTTTTCGGTCCCGACGACTTCGGATAATCGGGGTTTTACTGTATTATCAATTCCAACTAGATTATCAATATCATCAACTAGGATTGTTCATATAATCGAGACGTCGTGAACATTGATTCAAGAAGCATATTGACAAATATAGAGTGCTTGGTATCGGAAGATTCGTCTTGTTACATTCATGCACTTACTTGTATGCTTGTAGCACCGAAATGACGAGACTAAATTACTGCGTGACCTCAAAATATTTAAAAACATTTCAAACCACAAATTGGAGTTATACGCTTGTTGAATTTAAGTTCACGAAGATTAGACCGATTGGTTTTTCATATGAATTTGGTTCAGGACTATCAGTACAGAATCCGGAAAACGTGCAGGTAGAAATAATCTTGTAAACAGTTGTATATTAACGTCTTTTCATTTTACTATTGCCTTTCATTATTTCGTGTGCTTTGTATCTTTTTCAGGTTTTATTGCAGCCTGGACACCATATTTCGTGTTAATGTTCCTCAGCATTTATGGGATTTTCACCAGTCCTCTTGTAATGCCATTTGTTACAACGTACTATTGGAACTGTATAGCGAATCCTATAATCTTCTTTGTGTTTCACAGACGAAGAAGTTCTCCCTCTAGACATTGGACATACTCCTCTGGTGACAAAAAATTGATGACAAAATCCAGCTCCGAACATTCTCCGAAAATGCCTCCATGTGAAATAGAAATTCCGGAAGTTTATCGAGCGACAGTAAATGACGAGAAAAGTGTTACATGAATACATAGTTAAAAAATAAATAATGGAATAGAGTCATGCAAGATTATAATATTTTGACATGATTTAGACTTTTCACTATAATGAAAAAAAACAGTAGAACATTCGATATTCAGATCATCTATGGGCACGACGGAAGGGTATTGATATTACGGTCATGTGGAAATAGTAGCAGAATACAAAACCATCGATGTGATGGTCGTTGTTTGAGTACATGAACTGTACTTTCAGCCAGCGATCTTTGTATAGAGATGGTACTTTAAGCCAGCACATGTACTGTATATTCTTCACAAAAACTTTATAACAATTTTCAGCCGGTTGGCCTATCGACAAGGATGGTGATTGTTTGGATCAAACACATGCGTACTGACGAAGCCGATGAATATTATTTAACATGAATGCACTCATACATTTCATTATTATAACATTGTATGCTCTATTATATTCATTAAAAATGAGAAACCATATCTGATAAACAGTTTACGTGTTTTATTACGTCTATAACCATCGCAAAACGACGAATTTCAAACATATCATGAATGATAAATAAACTCAAATACGAAATGCCATTGTTCAACGTTGAATATAGCAAAAGCGCGTGCTAGCGAGTTTAAACCAAAGTCATTTACACACTAGAAGCCCAAGGGCAACATGTCGAGCCACCTGTATAGCAAGCTTGTGATCTTGACCTTTTAACTACAAATATGGGTGATATTCATGACACATCATTTCAATGAAGTAAACTTTTATACCAATTTATTTTAAAATCCTTGAATGCAAACAGAAGTCCCAGCCCAGACAAGGAAAATATATTCGATCGAATGTGTAATCTTGACCTTTGACCTATGGAAATATGGGTGTTGCCCAAGACACGTGGTCTCGTTGTATTATGGCAAGTCATTTTCAAATAATTCAATGCATAAGGTAGACAATTATGCATTGGCTCTCACTCACTCACTCACTAAAAACGGCTCGATAGTTTCTTAAAATTTACGAAAACATATGACACATCAATTTTTATTCTAGACAAAAATAAAAAAATCCCTCGGATAGAATTTTAATAAAAATAATTTAAGTTTGGAAGTGAGAAGAAAAAAACACTAAATTTTACATTTAACCTCTCGTTTTACTGGCACTTATAATCAAATCATTAACATCAGATTTATACCTACGCGTATGCATTTTTATTCTCCGCTATTAATTTTTCATTTCATTTAATATCTACATAAATTGATAGAGCGATAGGTATATTCAGAGAGGCACTATAAATACCGCAAAAATGACAGTTTTGACGTCGAAAACGACGTTATTTCAATCGTTTGGGTCCACCTTAATTTGATCAGAATGTAATGAATACAAAAAATATCAAAATAGCTTCTTAATTCACTTGGAGGGACATAAATTTAAGCCAAAATAAAGTTTATAGTGTTGGCCTTTGTGTCATATAAGGGGATTATTGATTTGTGCACGTATGGCGACACATGAAGCACGGGGATTTCATGACTCTCGAAAATCTTGTATACTGAGTGTTCATGTATGTGTTTTGTTAAATTTTTAAGTATCAATTAGAACGTTTGTCAGTGCGAACGTTCCTGCATGACAATTTGTGTGTTTTCCTCACCCACACTCAAGGAAAAACACGATTTAAGGAAAAAACAACCATAATAATATACAAAATATTTCTAAACTAAGCATTTCATACAATCGTTAGTTACCAAAATGTATTGTTGCCAATTATAAATGAACATGGTTTGAACCAAAGAATTACTGTATAATGAGTCGACAATCGTTATAAACAGGAAATGATTTAAGAGGATTTTTGTATAAGTTTTAATTACGAGAAAAATACACTTGTAAATATGTATATATACAAGATGAGCAATGACTTTATAATGTGGTGCATAGAACTCTGACACTTACGATTGTACTTGCGAAACGACGAAGTAAATATTCCCTCTTGTTGTTGATTTAGTTAAGGACATTGTATTACGTTAACAATGTTGTATGGATTTATAAGGTTCGTTTTGATAATTTTGTGTTCAGTACAAATATTTGTAAAGCACGTCGTGGGAGAAGAGCCGAAACAATGTTACAATCGATTTGAGTACGAGTACAGTGTTCTAGAAAAACTGATGCTATTAACCGAAAGAGCCAAAATGCAAGATGATGTGATAAATAAGCTAAAAGAGAAACTAACCGGTAAATTTCTTTTATAAATCTCAAATGCCAATGTTTTAGACTCTCTTAAAATGTCAATTAGACGTCATAGTTAAATATTTTGTTCAATATCGTTAGATCCCAAAATCCATTTGCACATTGTATATACTTTCATTCCTTGGTTGAGTTAAAAGAGGATGACCGTACCTGTTACAATATATACAATATCACATGTTAACTGTTTTATCAAACCAGAAGCAACCTTGCCAATCAGTAATATACATATGTGCTAATCCATCCGTTTTAAAGTTGAGCTCGTATTTGATGCAAACACGAACCCAAACTATCTAAGTAATTCAGCGCGGTTCATCTTTATGATCAGTATTACCCATGTCACAATACCCAAATATGGATAAAACATATATCATTATATTTTCTAAACTCTTATTAATAAGTTTTTCATTGTAACAAAAACAAGACCTGATATTACCACATTATCATGCATCCACATAAATATGATCCCATACATTTTTTTGTTCAAACAGATGCCGAGACGGCTATCAAAACATTGAACCAGTCTTTGATAACAAAGGAATTATCAGCAAGCGCAAGTTCGTATGTGCGATGGGGACGCACAACTTGCCCGGACGGTGCAGTGGTTTCATACAAAGGCTTCGCTGCTGGAGGCTATTACAAACACTCCGGATCAGGGGCCAATCGCTTATGTTTACCCGAAGAACCCGTCTGGGGTGCTTATATTGACGGATTTCAAGCTGGAGATCAATTATACGGTGGGGAGTATGAAACTTCGAGTTACAGCAAATTCACTGCACTCCATGACAACGACGTTCCATGTGTTGTGTGCCGGATACCAAGGAGCAATGTTGTAATGATTCCAGGACGAAATATTTGTTATGATGGCTATGTTCTAGAGTACAGTGGTTATCTCATGGCTGGGTATTATTCACATGCTGGAGCATCGGAGTATGTGTGTGTTGATGGAGAACCAGAAACTGTTCAAGGTGGTGCTACTGGTGTGGATGGCACATTGTTTTATTTTGTTCAGGCTGCATGTGGAGCACTGAGGTGTCCACCGTTCGTGTCTGGTCGGGAATTAACATGCGCTGTTTGTTCTTACTCTCCTAAAACAAATTTATAAACACCTGTTGTTTTAATCCCCCGGCATCTATGACGTCGGGGCATATAGTGATTGTCCTGTCTGTTCCTCCTTCAGTCCGTTCGTACGAGGTTAAGTAGATTTTACTGTTTTGTCTAGCACCAATACCGCTTGCTCGAACACTTTGATACTTACACAGGTATTGACCATTCTCAATCCACCCATAATTATCAAACATCCACTTTGACCTTGAACTTAACAAGCATGCCACCGGGGGCATATGCGTTTATTGACCGCAGCGTCTTGTTTAAATATTTTTTTTATTATGACAACAAGTTTACACGCATATGCATATATATGTACTTGTATGTACATTTGTATAAAATTAGCAAAATGGCATAGGAAACCAAATTCCATATATTATAATTACGCTCAAAAGTCAGAACAATAATGATAGTAATTATATGTTATTTATTCTGTCAGCATGTTTGTTCTTGTCATTGTAAAAAACATTAAACAGTAATATAATTATAATATCCTACATACTACTTTCATAGTGAAATTAAGATTTGAACTAGGGAACTGTTCTCGGGTGTCATTATTTCTGGGTCTGGTATCCAATAAGAATTGCGTTCCATGTGCACATGTATCTTCGATGAAATATTGAACCATTGTAATCATTTGTCATCTGTAAATGATACAAATATGACAGTTTCGAAAATAACAATCTGTTCACTTCATATGATATGTTTACCGTTTTATAGTCACATATTTCTAAACCGTTTTCTACGTATGCATATATAAAAGTAAACATAAAGGCTGTGTTTGTTATAGTGTCACCCCTATATCAAGTTGGTTTACAAGACACCTATCTTTTAGTCCCACCCGAATCCCTCCTCTTCTTGCCGGGCGCCCGACTGAGAAGGACTTTCAGTAACCATTATTCAACCAGATGGCGGATCACCAACCGACCGCATCAGTTCTATCCCATAGTCTCCACTGTGGTTCGAACTTTCGATATCCCACTCCGAACGCGGATATTCTAACTAATCGGGTATGGTTTTATATCTGTACAAATCGCGTTAAACAGTGCACTTTACTGAGATCTAATAGTATAGCGGTTTTTTAAACATTCAAATTCGAGCTTCTTTATTTGGGCAAATATTGGAGCACAGGGAGGATGTTCCGACGCACAAATCTGGAATCAGAGTATCTATTGGCACTGGTGCTGCGGTTTCCGATATGTTCTTTTCTTGGGAGGCATTTTCAAAGTGAGCAAGCTAGAGATGTGTTCGAGGAATGCAAAATTGTGATGGTCCGTGACGCTCCGTACTACTCCGTTACGGACCGTTCTTAGTCGTACTAACCCGTACCGATACCGTAACGAACCGTATAGCATCCGTAGCACAACTGCCCTGATCCGTGTCTCTCCGTATCAAACCGTAGCTCTTCCGTATCTCTTCCGGGACATTTACCTGCATTTGGAAGCAGATCCGTCGAGCTCCGTACTCACATCGTAACACATCCGTATTGAAACCGTAGCGGGCTACGGAATAGACCTTTCCGTGGCGATCCGTAGTGGTCAGCCCGTAGCTCTACCGTAGTTCTTCCGGGGCCGCTTTCCGTGAATGTGTGACCCAGGCATAAGGAGTGTACAAAAAGTGATTTTTATAAATGGACATGATAAAGATTATTAAGAGATTTTAGCAAAATTTGCATATTCAGTTAAATTATTTAATAATATTATGTGGATTCAGGCAACTACTTATTACAGAAAATACAAGGTTGGTGTCGAGATGGAGAAGGTTTATCCGACATCAAATATGTATTCAATTTATCCTGTTTCTACTACAAAGTTTATGTTTCTACAACGAAATAAGTCTCAAAACTCTATTTACTTGGATTTAAAATCACACGTCATGCCTCTATTTAACAGCCTCAAAACCGTTCAGTAACATGGCACGACAATAAAGTAGTCACATACAATGTCATGCTGTTTGGAATAAAACTCAATCAAGTACGATGAGAATTGAAATATCCACTTTTTATACAACATTGTATCATTTTATGATATAAAAACACGCCAAGTTGTATAACGAGCGGGCTACGGCGCGTATCAATACAAAGCGACGACATAAAGCAAACCTTGTGATACAGACAGGTTTATCCAGTCACTGCTTTATTAGGTCTAAAAGAATGTAGAAACAGAATAAAGTCAAATCCATACTTAATAGTCTCAACTGTTCGTGACAAAGCGGTAAATTACTCTTAATAATTTCAGTAGATTACTCGTTATAAAATCAGTCAGTTGAAATGAAGCAATAAATGCCGTACATCTCGTTTATGGTTCACATTTAGAAGTTTTAAATTCCATTTATTTATTCAAATTAGAATGGATTACAGCTAGTTAGCAAACTTTCTATATCTACTACCGCAATGTTTGTGTAGCACTTTTATTTTGTTCTGTGTACATCCAAAGGGGTTTGTCACGAAAAAAAAATGTTTCCATGTAACCCGTATATATACAGAAGGGAAAGAACTTCGACAATTCGAATTTTCAAACGCATGTTATAAACTTCCATGTTATTGCAACGCAGTACACAATATTTAACTCATATACTGCAACGTGTGGGCAACTCAACCCGCTAACAGAAAATGTATACTTTTACTACCTTAAAAGATATTTTAAACTCGCTATTAAAAATTTTTCACTTGAAAAATGTTTACAAAAAGACACACAGTCGCGATCGTAAAACCGCAATTTTTTGTTTGATTTTTTCTTTACGCGACAAACCCCTTTGTGTACATCGTGGTTTTGTATCACAATCTACATTTTCCAACTTCGCACTTAGTCTATTAAAAAATATTGGGGAAGTTAAAATGGAAGCAAGAACATACTCAACCATTAGAACTTTTATGGTGATATCGAAATGAAAATAAAAGGAGAATGTATCCCTATTCGGTTTGAATGACTTTGGTTTCCCTATTTGTTTCAAACTCAGACATTTGTGCTGTGCTTCAGTGTGAATCAATGACATTAGTTCAAACTTCTTCAATTTCGTGTTTAAGTTTATTAATTATTCATGATTTGTTTAGAATTCGTCATTGTGCAATGGTTACAAACATATTAAGAAACGCAAATTGTTTATCAGATATAGTTTCTCGTTTTTAATTAATTAAATAGAATATACAATGTTATAATGAAATATATGAGAGGATGCATGTTTAATATTCACCGGGTTTATCTTTACACATATTATGTTAGATCCAAACAAACATTATTCAGTTCGATAGAAAAAGGTTGAACATTGTTCAAAATCTGGCGTGAAGAATATACAGTACATGTACTGGCTGAAGGTACCATCTCTATGCAGGGATTGCTGGCTGAAAGTATAGTAGATGGCATTGTACTCAAACAACGATCATCACATCCATTTTTTTATACTAAGTCTTCTACTATTCCCACATGGTCTTTCGTCGGGTTCCATAGATGATCTGAATATCGAATGTTCTACTGTTCTTTTTTCTTTGATTTAATTTGACTGTATTTCGTATTTTTTAAAATGGTTATTCATGTAACACTTGTTTTCCCGCCATTTGTTGTCGCTCGATGAACTAACGGCAGTTCTAATCCACTAGGAAAAGTTTTTGTAGAATGTCCCGAGCTGGAATTTTTCATCACGTTGTTGTCACCAGAGGAGTATGTCCCCCGTCTAGATGGAGTACTTCTTCGTCTGTGAAACACAAAGAATATTATAGGATTCGCGATACAGTTCCAATAGTACGTTGTAACAAATGGCATTACAAGGGGACTGTTGAAAACCCCATAAATGTTAAGGAACATTAACACAAAGAATGGTGTCCAAGCTGCGATGAAACCTGAAAAAATCAAAGTACATCATATTATAAGTAGTAACTAAGGCGACAGTTGTGAGGATTTATTTAATCAGTTTTCATTATTTGTAATTCTATCATGTTTATTTTATCTCGAAGCGAACGTAAGAATTAAAAAAGGTTTCAGTTTTTTCGAACCGTTCGATTGTTTACAACATTATTTCAATTATACCAGAGCATAGATGTTTTCCTAGATTATGTACTAGTACCTGCCGAGTCACATATAGAGGTACGTACGTATACCATACACCGGCCTCTTGATAATATTGATAAGATACTTAAATTCATCAATAATAATAAACCCACACACTTACTTATAACTATTCCCAATGTGAGTTTTATACTTCTAGTTTTTGTACTTGGTAAACCTCTGTTGAATACCAATGTGACTCGTAGATTGTCCATTCCTTTTATACCTAAAATATGTGAAAAAAATTTTCGCCATGAAACAATGTATGTTACATTGGGGGCCATTAACTAACTAGTTGTCCAGAATTCCGTATCATCACAACTGTTGGTACTATTTTCCCCATCAGAGTGATCAGTAATGGAGGTCATCTGTCTCCTAATAATGTATCATATCGCCAAAGAGAGCATGTGTTCCTCATTGGGCTGGAACTCAAGAATTCGAAGTCCGTTAACGCAAAGCTCTGCCCATTGAGTTTAGCGGACGAGCGTAGTAATGGTACTACTAAATATCAATACTTGGTGTCAATGAAAACCCATTTTTGATAAACAATGATATGAACAGATGTAATTATTTTAAAATCTTCAATGAGAAATGTAAATAATAAAAGTAAAGATTTAGCATAAATTAAGTATCATAATACAATAAGATAATACAAAAAAAAACAGTCGTTTTTTTCCTTATTTCCAGCATAATGATGAAATATTTAAATTTGAAGACCACTATTTTTGGTGTCGCAAAGGGGGTCGTTACACCAAGGTTTCTTGTACTTACTGTTTGGTGGAGTCCTGGCTCGTTTGTATATAGCATATATAAGTATTATATAACTGGTTATAATGATGACAAGAGGAATTAAGGCTGTTGACACCAAAAATATGAACATGTAGTCCTGAAAATACAGAAACAATATGAAATAACTATTCATGCATATATGTGATTTACATATGAATTCTATGAAACAGAAACTATTACTTTGAGCATGCAATTGTCTGGAACAGACGTTAATCAAGCAGTGACCATTTTATCATTACTGGACTTTACGCATCATTCATATTATACCTTTCACGCAAAAATAAACCCAATGACTAGCAACAGGATGGCGTATGGTTGAACGATACTCCTGATTTTATTTTCAAAAGTCATTTGATTGTACTAATTTTATGTCAAGGATTTTATTGTCGCCTCTATTATGGAAATGTTGTTATCTTCCTTTAATTAAGATGTACACGTTTTTTTGCTTCATACCTATATCAGAAAGAACATTTATAAATGATAACTCTCGTAATATCTTATACGCCCGTTTGACGGATGGTATTATTGGAACACCCATGGCGGTCGGGCGGCGTCTACAAAGGTGTCCGCTCTCTAATTCAAACAGTTTTATTCGGATCATCACCAAACAACCATCACAATCGGCCCAATCATTTCTGAGTTATGCCCCTTAACGCTTTGAAAACTGAATTTTGACCGGCGTATTTTTTTACCTGACACTCTTGTCGTAAATATGATCTCCTGGAGACAAAATCTCCTGGAGATGAAGAAGAGTTAATTCCTTTTAATCAATATGACCACATTACCTTCCATTCGTGCGCTTCTATTCCAGGACTACAGTATGGGAGCGTAGAGTTGACTAAATATGGCAGGGGCAGTTCTATTTTGTGAGCCCTTGCTAGTAAAGGACTTGATACAATCAAACTCAATAACCAACATACAGCGATTAGTGATTTCTGTAGGACAAATCCTGAAAAATATACGTGCATCACCATAGTCTCACACTAAACAGTAACTTAATAATATAGTTCAGCAGACATTTAATGCAAAGAACAAAAGTTTAGTAAGAAAAATGAAACAATAACAAGTCTCAGTATCTTAACGAACAGATCATTTCTGCGACGATGTGGTCAAACGGTTACCATTGCAACTGGACCCATTTAGGAGTGTATTCAAGTTAGAGTTAAGAGTATAGAGTTGTTTGACCGTTTCCTGCTAAACAAGGTAAACAATTCTATGCATTAGGTGAACGTTTGAAAACTATATCCGCTTCCTCTATGTTTCCTTGTACAAGTGAATGATGTCAAATCCAATAAACTAAAGGAAAAAACAGTCTATGTGAATATATCAAAAGAAAAACATTCTCAAAGCAAGATGACAGATATTGAGCCTATTTTTGTAAATTGTTCACTCTTGATATGGACCACTAACTGACCTAAGAAACCGGACGTGTCTCTGAACTAAGGTAAACTTTGCACAATGTTAAAACGAAAATGTCGAATATTGAGTTTGTTTCTTGTAATAAGTTCATTGGACTAAAACCATATACTTATACATTGAACCAATTGTACCTCCGATCTAAGATGAACTGTTTGTAATGGTGATAGATTAATTACTTCATCCTCAACACTATATAGTAGTTCTCTGGTTAAAAGTGTTATACATAACATTGTGTTTATGTAAACACTATGGAAATATAGAAGACAATAACATACTAGTACCTCGTTTAAATGTCATCATCGGTTTAGCAACAACCATGGCTCGATCCACACTTGTTGCGGCTAGGATGAAGTTAGAAGCCATTATTGAAGCCTGGTTAATGGTTTTGATAAGTCTGCAAGTGATATCATCAGCAAACCAGTAGTAATTCAAATATTCAATACCTAAACTTCTTTCTATAGAATTCACAAAGGCATCCAATACTCCAGTGGTGAGATCTGAAAAAAAACCCCAGAAAATTCAAACAATATGGAATGTAGAGAAGTGGGTGACTTCTAGGAAGTGCCACGTGCATAGATTCGAGGTTCTAATGCTGACTTTCGACTTCTCAATTCAGACCAAGGGACCGGTGTTGTACATAAACACGAGGATATAAGAATCGGGCATTTTAATGCGGCTTTGTTTTGCACAGTATGACAAAAAGTGAGTTATTGGGGACTGGGGGATATGAAATCAAATGCTAGGGGAAAAATAGATGTATGTGTGACTGTGACCATATCGTTACAAGCACAACAATTGCAAGAACAGAGGACATTGTCAGTTATATTTATAACATCAGCGAACAAGATCATTAAATTTAATAAGAATGAGAACTTACTTCTGAAGGAAATAAACAAAATGTAATATGCTACAAGTCATAAATGTTTTAAAATCTACTGATAAATATTTTATTGCAGACATTTTGCATGGATCATTGAAACGGACAAAAATGAGGTACCTAGTGTCTGAAGCACAGAAACTATGAATAAAGTAGTGTTCAGGATGACCGTTTGCATACTTAAAGCAATAGGTACGGTAATTCTTTCGTACTCTAATATTATGTAAAAAGTTTGTCTTAGTGTTCGGCCATTTATTTTTTTATCCCTTGTATGCAACATTTAGAACATGATATTTCCAGTGCAGCTTTACTGATTAAAACCAGTTCTATATTAAGTAAGATAATTTCCATTCATTCATAAAATATTGATTAAATGCATCAATCGGTTGAAATATTTAAACAGACTGAAATTAATCTTTCATGGACAATTACCATCAATTGTGCAATGATCAGACACTACGAGTATGAGTGAAATTAACTGATTAAATGCCAGTGTCACATTATAATAATAATTTGCGACAAAAATAATAACATTTCGAAGAAATACGTTGACAAAAGCTTCCATATTCAATTAAAATAAACTGTATTAGAAATAAGCTACTGTGAGTCCAATCAGTCAATATATTCCAACAGCTACAGCTTGGATGTAGCATGCTTTGACAAGGTACTTGAGTATGATCTACATTTGTTGAACGTATACACACGTTTCAAATCATAAATGATTAGAGCTTTATACATTCAGTTCGTTTTTAAAAAGTAAAGGGTGTAAAGAAAGTTCGTTCCGCTTTTTCATGCTATTATGACACCGGACCCAGCTACTACGATTTCGATGAAATTTTATATGCGTCATACCACATCAATGTAGTGTAATTGTACCATAGTACCGTGACATTCTTTTTACATATTACAAAAGATTGACACTTGGATGCATTTACAAAACTGATCCTCATCAAACTGAATCGGTCGCCAAAGAGCAGAGTAGACCGAATGGTGTCGTTAAACTATGTGTCTGACTTCTTCTTTTGTGAAGACTATTCCGTCAGCTTCTTCACGTAACAATCTGAGTCTCTCCAAAGTATCTTGTAAAAGACCGACACTATATGATATCCATACATACCCATGTCGCATATTTACCTGCTACTGCCATGTTCATAAGCAGAAAGTACAGTCTGGATTTCTTTTTGTACCGCACGATAGTCACTATAACAGAGATATTTAGTGATATTATCAAAACTGCTGTCAACCATTGTAGTACCAGTGCTATAAGATAACACTCCTGAAAGTAGACAAAAAACAACTGTTTTTGTGCATAGCTAAACATGGCTAAACAGGACATTGCTCCGCTTTTACGTATAATGAATAAATCCAAAATTTTGTTATAAACAACCCTACGTTCAAAAGGCTCCAGGAGGATAAAACATTACGACTTTCAAGCCTATGTGCGAAAACATAATGTTATGATACATGTCGGTGATTAGTGTTTCATACCTGGTAAACACAAATCTTGATGGCAAACGGAAAGGTGAATTACAAGATTTGGTTGGATGGTCTGGTGTTCAGAACTGGATTTTTGGGATAAACATCGTTACGCCCAAACATTCGAACGATCAACAAAACAAACATACAGATAGAAAACAAAAGGAAAGGATTGAACTAAGCAGTAATATTTAATATATTTCGATGTTTTCGGATTTTTTTATCCATAAGTATAAATTATATTCATAACCAGTTTTGCTAGCAAGCAGTGTGTACCTGATCATTTTTATTCAATGAATTTAGTGTAGTCTTTATCAATTTCAATCAAAGGTTAAAATGAAGATTTTCAAACACCCACCTGAAATCATGAACCATTCATTGATCATTATCTATTTATCGAGATAAATGGAACATTTTGTTCAGAAATAATTATGTTTTTATTGCCCTCTTGTGTAAACAAACCTATTGCACATGATCAAAAGATTATAAGTGTCTAGTACTGATTGCAGTATAACATTCTACTTGCATCCCGCGGTGTCATCAGTTGGGAATATAATGATGTTAGAATACAGATTTAATGGTTTAAAGATATCTTGTCTTTCTCGTTTAGTGTTAAACGTAAGACAGGTACAAATTGTCTGGCACAACACACTGCATTGATATTACATCATCCTCTAATTCCCCTTTGTGATGTGGTTTTATATCCTGAGCCAAACTAATAGTCGTACCATACCAATAAAACAATAGTTATCAATAGACATGGCTGACAGATAAGTGTTATCCAGACCACATACTGGATTAGAAAAGATAATAATCTAATTAATGTTCCATACATAGAACAAACATACAAAACTTGATGCCATAATGAATAGATCAGAAGTGGATGTAGATTACGTGACGCGATATTACACACACCTCACTAACAGGTTCAACTTAGAGAAGACTAAGTAAGTCATAAAAAAATCTAAGTGAGAATCTTTATGATTATTATGTAAACCAGAATATTCAAACAATTGTGTGTGTTGTATAGTTCGTATTATGATATATTGTCCTGTGCGTGTTATATGTGATATCTCCAATGTGGTGTTTTGTACATGTTTTACATTCATTCTTTTTGTTCTTCCTAAGAAGTTTATTAGTGTATTTCGCTTTGTAGGTTAATGTAACGTGACTGGCTGACTTGTCATAGATTTAACTATGTACTTTGATAAACCCAATGTATAAAGTCTATTTTAGGTATTGCGTACAGGAATATACTACAACAATTAGTCTTATAGTAGCTAGTAATGTATAATGTAGGGAAACGTGACTCGTATTGTTTATAACATCCTTCGTTCATTAGATACTTGACCTTAAAGAAATTCCGTAATCTGGACCCCGCTGACAATTATATCATACGTCATAAATAAAAATAAGTGTTTCCCTTGATAAACATCTCTGCTATAATAAAAAAATAAAACAGCTTTTAAATACATCTTCAAATAAAGTCGCAGTCTTTATTTAAAGATGATACCCGCTGTGATTAAGCGAGTAATTAACAAACTATCTGATCATCACCGTCTCACGAAATCAACGAATTTCGATTAATTCAGTTTTGATAGCCAATCGTAATCGTTACTCGTTTACGGTACGCGTACAATAATCGAAACCTACGCCCAGTTTGATACCTAGTAAGAGACTTGATAACGAATTATTGTCAAAATAGTAAATAACGTACCAACGCAATTAACAATACGTTAGAGATGGTTCTGAAGTCGATAAAAGGGAATGTAGTATTCTTCGCAATAAAACATTATTTTTGCGCGCTCGGTTACATTTCTCGAAGGCTTGATATAAATGTATAATATCTTTGTAGCAGATTTCAAATATATTTACAGTTTAGCGTATTTAGGAAATCATGCAAAATATATATGTTCTTTGTGGGTTTCAACTAGTGTGAATATATTTGAAGAGTTTATAAGTTACACGAACTGATCATTATAAAAATTATTAGCTTTGTCACATCCTCAACCTGTATCTAATCAAGTTCCTCAGATCACGTGAGATAATTTAATCTATTAGATATACACGCATTCATCTGTGGCGAGGAAAGTAAATGTATTTTCAAACTCGTATCCCGCTCTAATATCCGTCTTGCTTTGTCACTTTTTCTACGTTGCTTACGAGTATTCATAGGTTTCCAAACCAATCAAACGCAATCATAATAATACTTAATGAATTAGAAATCAGGAGTGCCTGCATCTATTATTCTGTTTGAACTGTTAAAAGATTTAACTGATATTTCGATTGCTATTATAAATCAAATAGTTTTTTGTTACATTATGCGTTGAAAATGCAATGATGAAGATGGTTATATAGCACTTACAATCTGATGAATTCAACCAGATTATTCCATAATGAAGTTTCAAATAGTTTGAAGGGAAATACAATGTTATAATTCATGAATAAATCTCGATAAATTTAAACAATTATTATTTGTTTTCTCACTGAATAACTACAATGCAATCACAAAAAGCATTTAAACTGACTGCGACCGCTAAAATTACGTACATAAAACAAATCAATGAGAAAAATGACTTGTAACGTATTACGCAAGAACTTGCCAATAAGTATGTATTGTTTGTTAAATATTCGGTTAAAAGTTTTTAAAATGTTTACTAGTATTGAAAACATTATGAATAAGAATTGTAAAGTTTTTGTGCGTTAACACTTTCCAAAAATACATCTAATGCTTTTACAATTTACGCAGTAAGTAGCTTGGTAAATGACAAATATGGTCATACACAATGACAACTTGACATTTGGTGTCATCGGTCTTGAAACGGGGAGGGAATACCAATGGGATAATAAGATAATGTTGGGAATTAGGAGGTCAAAATGATAGTACCTAAATTGAGTCGTAAAAGCTTGAGTGTCGCCTCTGCATGATCATCCCATGGTATTGTGTGAGAACATTAGTTTTAATGCCAAGGGAGGCGTTTGGTAAATGTTTTCACTATACCAAGCTATTATAGAATTTGAAGTGAGTCCTCTGGGTCGTGAGAGTGTGGTTAGTTATTATGATGTTGAAGCTGCCAGTAAATGTCATTTTCAGAAGTTAGAAACAACGAGAGACACCAGAGAAAAAAATATGAAACAATCCTGCGAGTACTAAAGCCGTATACAGACATAAATCATATTCATAAAAGAATCTGATATATCTTTTAACATACCAATAGTCCACATCATTTTGTCACTTTATTACATTAGATTATGATTTGTCTATTTGTTACATATCTTTCCAAGAGAAAAAAGCATAGGTATGTCAAGCATGCAAATAGCGGACAATCCCTTTTGACACTGGAGTAAACTATGAGTCCGTAATGACTTTTCAACTAGTTAATTACATTCACAATTACTGAGAACTATATGCGGACATCTTTCCGAAGGCATTTCAACAACCTTCTCTTACCACAGCATTGAACTCGTGAAGCTGTGTTATTAGGTACAGTTTTGTATTTTGAAAATATCCCATTTCTATGGACGCCACGCGAGCATAGGATAACTTCACAGATACAAAAAAGGATTGGCCGTACTTGGGTCCGTTCATTCCTATAGAGGCAATCCCTTTTTTCAACCGAATTATTTTTCAGACAATATGTTATAAAAAGTAAGAACATGAAAAAGTGATTATAACCCTACTTTGGCTTTTAACAGCTCAAAATAGAATGGTTAATGTCAAAAAAGGTAATACATAATTGTATGTGGGGCATACCCTACAACTTGGTGCATTTAGAATTAAGGCAAAATGATGATAAATTAGAAGCTTGTAAAGACAAAAGCCGACGAAGAAAATTTCAGCCAAAAATTCATCCAATTAAAAATAAAATCATAAAAAAATATGTATTTGTGACACATACATTTAGTCATGGACATTTTTGGGTGGAAGTGATTTATTATTCATAGCTATGTTTTTTGCGGCTAGTACCTAAACTAGTCATTTTATGACCCATGTTCTTCCTGCAATTATCCATTATATATTGTTTTACATATACAGCTAGCACATTTTTACACTTTCACAGAATGTTTGTCAGTTGTAGGGCATGCCCCTTTAATAAACAGACAACATGTTACATCAAGTCAACGTTGACATCTTTTAAACCACAGTCATACAGTTTTAGATATTCTATGGAGCATATAGACTTTCATAGGAATTGCTTCCATACTTATTAGTTTCGAGTTTGATTTTCACATGAAAATTGCATATATACTTGATATGAATGTGTGACATATAAGATTAATAATGTGATCTTTTTGTATATAAATACCAAATGCATTTGATTATGTGACTAAAAACATGTTCACGCTAAGAATAAAGAATATTTAATCTTAAATCATGTTTTAAGTTATATCAATATCTTTCAATGTATTTTTTCTAAGGATATAACTAAAGTAATCTTAATATGAATAAAAGGCGTCCAATTGCTTTTATTATATTTCTCTTTGACCACTTTAAAATCTTGTTTTACATTAATAAAGGGAGTATAAAAAGAACAAGATTAAGTAATAAGTCTGTGAATTGGTATTTCTTTTTTAATAACATCAATTTTGCTAGGCATTCATCGGATTTTATTTCCAAAATTGTTCATATATCGCGTGAATTTGATACTTCCAGCGTGATTTATGATGTAAATTATGACTTGCAAGATAACAATCATATAGATTTATATTTATTGTCAGGGCTTTCATTTATATGTTAGACATAATGGTTTCAAAAATAACAACAGTTTTATTTTACAGATCATGAGAGGAATTATGTACATTTTGCTACCAGAATGCACCTGGGTCTGGTGATATACGTGAAGACACAGAAAAACCTTGTCAGGAAGGATTTCTCCAGCTTTTTAATCTAAACATACATATTTTATTATGATTTACTTTGTTGTCAGTTATCATTGGCTCTACATTATAACGCAATGTTCTGTATCATATCTGAAGTGGTACGAAGTGCACAGTTCCTGTTGTTCAGATAATTATGTATGATAAAATACTCTAAGCATATCGAGGGCTCAGCGCAAAACTGTTGTAACTTGTTCTTATTTCAATACGAGTTACGACCCTGTTGCGCTGAACCCTCGATATATTGTGCGGTAATAACCATTTGTTTGATAAACAAGAACCAATACGAAGGCAATTATAAAACACAGAAGTAATTATGCAGTTATGGAGATTCAATCATTTTCTTGCAAACATCACTCGTAAGTGCCCATCGTCTTACATAAATTCTAATAAGTACAAGTATGGGATCTTCTAGCGGGTGAAGCGGTTTGGGGTGTGTTTTTTTCTGTTTAGATATATACGACTCTTGTGCGTCAATAATGCGTTTTATATTATTTTACATTGTCAAAATAACATTGTTAGTTGGGTAAAGTGAATTTATAAAGCGTATTATAAACAAGAAACGCATAATGAATCAATTTCTGCATCATTTAATACCAATATTCACTTCAGTCTGTACAACAACCAGATATTCAGACTAATAATTTTGGTCACAGTGAAGTTAGTCAATGGCGAGCATTTATACAAAGATGGTATCTTGGCAATGCATACTATAATAATATCATTTATTCAAGTTACCACGAGTAGGTTTGGGTAAATCAGTGTTGGAACATTTTATAAGAAACAGCCGATTATTGCTTGACATTACATGAAAATATCCACTTAACGATTATAATGTAATAGATTAGGATTACAAAACAAAATAATGGAAATGAAAAGTGTGGCTATGAATAAGTTTCTAGTATTACATAGATATTTCTTATCACTGTTTTAAGACTTTTGCGATATTCCGTACGATGTGCCTGGTTCCGTGAGTGTAATGAGAAATAACGAATAATGTGAATATGATATTTTTTATCATTTAGCTATTTAAGAGTTTATCAGAAGGTGGAGAGATTCAACCGAAGAACAGAAACCCAACAAAAACCAATGCTCCTGGTAAGAGAAACGGACAATACTAAATGTAAAACAGAACTGATTAATAATTGTGCCATTGGTTTCGCATCATTAAAAATTAGATTTATTTTAATTAGCGTTAAACATAATTATTATTTCATTTGGTTATCATGTAACAAACGGTATTAACATTTTTTAAAGTTTGATGACATACATTTACATTCTACGTTATTGACATATCAAATTGACTTAACGGCAACTTTAAATCTATAACAGTTACCGTGGTAGGGACTGGTTAAATGTTCATCAATATATTTTACGTGAGAGCGATGTATTGCAGTTACTTATACCACAATTATGGCACAACGCCCCCACCAATCTGTCACCGAGAATACTCATATTATGTAGTACAAGACACAGTGCGATTAAGAACAGAGTATTCTACAACATGTATTAGATAAGATGATTGAAAAAACAGTCAAAAATTATTTTCTTCACATATTTCAAAGTACAGTCAAAGATGTGAACAAAGGCCACCATTGAGACAGACATAATGCGGCCTTTATTGACAGTTGGCCTCTATTCATAAGATTTTTTCTTGATAATCTATGACGATTTTTTAACAATGAACATTACTCACGTGGTGGCCTTTATTAAGAAATGACCGCTAACACAGGTTTGACTGTACTTACGCTTTTAAAGCAATATATCGAATTGAACTTCATTTTTTAAACTGTTAACATGTATCATATGACAGCTGATTAGCGCCATATACGGTATTGGCTGAATACAAGTGAGCTATATCCGTTGGTAGACATCGGTTACAACCCACAGCTAAATACGTTGAATATAAACCTGTACTTATCAGACAGATCTGGCGTCTTATCTCACATGTTCTCTCTTGTTAACGATATAGGTCACTGCCGAGACTGGTCACTTTAAAAAATAAGATTGGGTCCAAAAATGTGTGAAATCTGAAAACAGATGATTGTCAGAAATGTGTTCATGTTAAGAATTTTGCTATGTCAGCAAACGTCAGAAGAAAAAGTATTGCCAAAAACTTGTCTCGTAACATTTCGTGAAGATAAGAACAAAGATAATATTAATTAAAAATAGCTGCATGTCTGAATATTTGTGAATGGTCGAAAATAAATGCATGTCCGAACAGATATCACCAGGGGCCATAATGTTTACGACATTCAACCAACATGTTACTAGTACAAAATTGATTATTGTTAGCGACGCCAAAGACTGTGATGACGATGATGATAGTGGTGGTGCTGATCATGCTGCGGTTGATGATGATGGCGATGATGATGACACGATGGTTTTTATCGTCTTGATGATATTGATGGAGCACATACATAGTGGTGATGGCGATTATGCTGCAGTTGTTACGGATGCCGTAGCTCTCGTTGCTGCTGCTGATGATGACGACGATAGTAATGATGGTGATCATGTTGTTGACGATGATAATGAAATGTTCAATAATGATATCGTTGATCTTTTTATATTCAAAATATCGCAAATGAGCTTTATACGGTGACATGCAGCGACTTGACATAATACGACTTAACATGAGCTATTTCTTATACGATGTCAATTAGAATAATTTCATAACACGCCTTCTATAACACATATGAAGTCATAGATTGGATTAAACGAACAAATAAACATATATAGTAGCATTCAGAAGATGAATACTAAGAACCAAACATTTAACATAATGGAAATAACTGAGTATGTACACGCTCCGACCTGATTTGTAAATATAACTCGGTATTGTACGATATAATGCCAAAAAAAGTTAGAACAAAATATATTCACAAGTGAACTAATTACCTTTGCGTATGGTTTTAATCCTATAAATCCATTCTGCTGAAACCCCGAAGTATTTCCTTGTGATTGATTTGAATACATACTGAAAGGCTTAACAGTTCACTTCAATTAAGTATAATACACGTATTCCTAAATCTGTATGTTTTTTTTATTATATAATTATAATCACAAATCTCTGCAATTAATACAAATCTCTCCGTAATAATGTTGCAGTAAAATGATAAAAAAATATTTATAATAAATTATACTCGTTGGTTCACTTCATTTAAGTGTAATAGTATTCCTTAATATTTCTGTCGTTATCTGAATGTTTTTTTTGTTGAATTATAATCACAAATCTCTGCAATTAACACGAATATTTCAGTAGTTATTTTGCAGTAAAATGACTATTTATGATAAATTGTACCCTACACTTCAGAGAAGAGAGAGAGAGAAGAGAAAAGCTCGATAAAGAGAAACCAAGTCATTTTGTAAAAGCTTTACTATTATCTAGTTGTCTTCACTAACGAAGTATCATCTGGAGAATATCAGTCAGTGACTGAACAGGATACCGTGGTTGCCTAGAAAAATGAACTGTGTACAAAAGGTACACTATTATCAGTGAATGAATTCATTTGGTACTTTTACCTGATAAGTAATTTGAGTTAAAGTTTTAGTGATAACGAGTTTTTTTAATTAGTTAATGCGTCTATCAACTGTTAGTATCAGTTATCTTAATTGAAAATTAATGAATTGAATATCATATCGATATGATCTATTACGTTATCGATATTTTGATTTAATTGAGTATGACATTGCGCCTGCTGTATTTTGCATTCAACTGCGGTTACTGAATAGGAATTAACCATGGCTTCTTGGCAACAGAAGCATACATTTAAGTATTTTACCATTAAAAATCACGTTTTGGGTATCAACATAACTCAAAAGTAGCAGTATAGAAAGTGTTCTTGGTTTCTGTAATAGTTAAAAATGCATTTATACATTCGAATACAAGTTGTGTTAAAATATAAAATTAAAATACACTAAGATAATGGCATGGCATGCCTCAAATTGAAGCAGGTTAACATCACAGGTCCAGGGTCCAGTACAGAAAGCATGTGCACTTGTAATATTAACTGGCTCTGAACAAAAATCCTGCTAGTAATAGTTATAAAATCCTATAAAAATCCAAAATAAAATGTTGAATTCTGAGGTATACACATTTCCAAAATTTCGTGCTTTTTCTGAACATTTAAAACGTTCCACGTCCAAGTTAGTGAGCTGATCAATGTATTCCACTCAATGTGTTTTATCGATGCCCTGAAACACTGATGATACATAACAGGAACCAATTAACACATTACAAGTACGTGTTGCTTTGATGCGATTTTTTAGATAGGAATAAATGAATACATTGTACAATAATTGATTATATCAAGGGTTTTGTTATTCATGAGGAAATTATAAAAGAAACCATTAATGGAATTTTTAAATAAAGTGCTCCACCTAACATAATAACACTTATCTTCAGCACTGTTATATCAGCTGAACACTTAATATTTGGTCATATTACCTCACTTATTTAAGTATGTGTTCTAATGTACATTTGTATGTTCGCTTAAAATTAGCTAATAGGAAATATAAGTCATTTTATTTTACACGCTTCTTACAATATAATATAACAACTAGTACATGTGTGAGTTATTATATGATTGTGTCATGACTAATTGTAATAAGCAGTACTTTTATTTAGTTCAGATGAGTTGTTGCTGTGTGATTTCCTATATTGTGTCCTGTTAGACTAGACTCGATATTTGTATCCCTGACGTCAGTAGTGTATGCCATCTGAAATCTACTTTGGCTCAGGCCCTAAGATAGTTATACCATATTCGGTTAGTACATGAAATGTCCAAATTACGGACACACATATAACACATTCTCGATCGGTAACAGCC
Organism: Lutraria lutraria; assembly: GCA_964023205.1. Classification (NCBI taxonomy): domain Eukaryota; kingdom Metazoa; phylum Mollusca; class Bivalvia; order Venerida; family Mactridae; genus Lutraria; species Lutraria lutraria. The sequence goes on from OZ026847.1 coordinate 25,501,902, forward strand.
ACAAAAGAAGCGCTCTCCATCCCAGGAGTTGACTAAATTGCGACAGTGGCTGAAATTCGTATCGGACTTAAAATGCTGTGGAAGCATGTTCCACAGTTTGGCAGCCCAGTAACGGAAGAAGCTGACAACGTACCCTGTTGTCCTTACATGAGGGATTTTAAAATAGTTATATATTTTAACTGATAATTTTCTTCTTTAATATTGAGCATTCATCATCAAAACGAAAAAAAGATATTCTACAGCAATATGTCTAAGAGTTAGCAAATGTTGGTAATGATCATATATTTTGTATTTGTATAAACTCCACTCTAATTGCAATTGGAAATGAAAATAAAAAAAAATCTAAAAAAAATCTACAAAAGATTAGTTCCCCTGATAATCAGTTTACAAAGTGTTTCTGTTGATAATTCTAATTTGATACGGAAACTATTGGAACGTGGTACTTAAAAACATAACGTCGTTTGTTGTGGTAATTAAGACTAGAAGTGAGGATAAGAGTATTTTTATAATTCCCTGAAGAAACTTCATTATTAGGCAAGCAATTTACGGTATAACATGGTTATAGTGAACAGTATTGAAAAATCGGATATAGAGAAGTATCTTTTTTCTTCGAAATACTCCTTTATGTATATAGTGGAAAATTGATGCGATGAAGAATTAATCAGATCCGCCCACATGAATTAACTCTGTGTTCTATTGTATTATACATGACAACATCTTTAGAGCGACCCTCAATAGAGCAACATCCTCTCAGCAACAACATAAGTTTGCTACTCACAAGGGTTGTTGCTTTGGGGAGGTTGCACTGTATTTTGTGTTCTTATGTCACACTGTCTTGTACTAGTACATATTATCTATTACACATTTATCGTATTTGGCATTTCCTGTTTGATCATGCTGTAAAATTGAGTATTCTTATTTGTTGATATATATACTTTCATGAAGTAGCTATAATTTCGGACGTGACTCGTCGTGATTCTTTATAGTTTCCAAAAAAATCTTTTGTGATCATCTAAAAAACGGACATCTATGATATATATTATATTATTAGGATTCATTCCCAACCCTCACAAGCACTTGATCACTTGATATAAGAAAAAACCCATACTTTAGAATGTACAGTGGACGCCGCCATTATTGCGCTTTGCCTGATCCGATAACATAGTGTAAGAGGAAGGAACTCCAGACTAGCAATACCCAAATTAAACGGTCCTGACAATATTAATCGTGATATTTATACTACTCTCATTTTGTTCTCTACAATTTTTAATCTTGTGACAACTTTGACCTAACAACATTACACTATAACTTGACAGTTTATCGACTTAACACAAGGTGTCACACGCAGTTCTTTTGGCGCTTACTAATAGTTTATGGCTGTTCATGTCATATAGCTATAAAGTGGAAATAACCTACACAAAGTTATGGAACAAGCACATCGCCTTTACTTCCCTGACATAACATAGAGTGAATAAGACGAGTGAGTATGATTGCGACATGTTAGATGGTCTTATATTTCCAATATCCGGTGTGAGATATGACTTCACATTGTCGTGTTTAGTTCATCACAGACTTGAACTAGACATCAGCAGAGATCAACAACTTTCTGAAGCAGATAATTGGTTTCTTCAGACACCACTCAGACATGCAGATCATACATTTTAGACTACATTCACAGACTTTTAATTTCCACCCTACGACATCAAACTGAACATGAATGTTCTTTCTGACAACTAAATACGTGTATGAAATATAAACAAACTTAATCAAACCGAACCTTGATTTTATCAATGCTTCGGAACACTGAATATAAAATCTATAGAAACTGGTATCATATTCATTATTATTGACTTTCCAAGCTGTCTGTATATGTATAATGAATGATAAATCTAAGATTGTAGGGTCTGATTGAATCGGTCCTGATTTAATATCCTTAACATTTATAACTTTGATGGTCAAGGATATGATGACAGTAATGAACATAGTGTACTGATTGATGTACGCTACCAATGGTACACGAAACTCCAGTCTGATGTTTAAATGAGGTAAGCTTCACCATTTCTAACATTGAACTATGTTTTAGTTGCCAATATAATAAAGGAAGTTTGCCAAAGGTTAAGTGCCATTTAGACGGCTGATTGTTTTCACTTGTCATAAGCATTTACAATCAAATGAACTTTGATGAATGAATGTCTCAATTGTAAATACACGGACATATTCTTGCCAAAGTTATTAAGAAGAAGACAGACACTTAATACCGAACCATCAACTTCCGGTAACGTGAATCAATAACTATAACAAAATGTTTTAACACCTTATCAACGGATGGTCATTGATGGCTTTTGTTGAACATTGTTTTATTACTACAGGAGGTTATTCAAACCGAAGCTATATTGATTATTGAAAACAAATTCAGGTAAAGTTACCGTTGCGATGTTATTGTTTACAACCATCTTTTTATCAATATTGTTTCAGTCATCGAAGATAGATTGAAGTTACAATCTGATGACTGTATTATTACATACAAACTTTCTACAACATAAAGTGTATTAAAATTTGTCTAAAATTCACCAAGAGGTAAACTGGAAGCACAATCCACTGCAACCATTATTCATTAAGATAGCTAAATTAATTTACATATCAATGGATGCAAACACTTATGACACTCTTGTAAATCAATCAGCTTTTAAAAAGTCCTGAAGTAAATGGCAGTTAGTGCTGAATAATGATAACAGCAACTGGAAAACACTTATATGCACCCTTTTAGTATTCAAAGAAACAAAATTAAAATGGTTCCACGCCTTGCAATAACATGAATATAGTCTCTGACCGATGCACTAATTAGCCACGGAAATATAAGAATAAAATATCACAGTGTACTTGTATTATTGTTCTGTGTTACACCGCCGGCTTTTATTTCCCTTATATCAATTTACTAGGATATCATTTTGAACCGTTAAATGGTCAGGTATTAGAGGGTGCACTAATCTGCAAATTGCTATTGATTGATAAAACCAAAGAGAGGAACAAATAACAGAAAACATAATGTGAAAATACTTTAATTTGTTGGAAATAGAGACATTGGCATCATAAATCATCGCAAATGACTTTACAATTATGCATGTGCTATAACATTAACATGTTATTGAGATTAATACGAATGAAACGTGCAAGAAAATAGAAATAAAGGAGTGGATCCTATCTCATTAGAAAATCAAATGACATTTTAAAAAACATTTCTTGACTGTTTTTTATAATTATGGTAATTTACAGAAAGTCAGTTCAAGACAGTATCACAGAATAAAGCAGGGGAAAATAAGATTAGGACCATGCCACTGAGCCGACAAAGTATAAGTTGCTGCATGAATGCTTGCAATTACAGTTCCAGAACCAAGTGGTCATGGTGTAAAAATAAACAAGATCCTTGATATCTATTACAAACAGCTCGCAAGTCCATCAATCGCACGCTCCACTTCAGAATCAGTTTCACTGCCATACTCGCAATTTAGCGATTTCTCTTTCTACCAAAGTTTTGTCTGATTATATTACTCTGGTACATCTAGAAAAGTTGAATCCGCCATGACTTAAAACAACAATCGTGTCTGTCATGCAGACATGTTGTCTTTGTAATTTACATATGGGTGTTATTTGATATTCCATCTGCATGATATAGGTACATTGCTTTGCCACGAGGCAAAAACTTTCATTGTAAGAATTGTAAAAGGCGACGGGGAAAACTCTCGCCAACACTAAAAAGGAGACTAAGAAAACAAGAACATTGGCTTACTTTTAAGTCTTCTTATCTGCCGATCATGCAGTGTTGTAGAAAATTAATGTATAAATTAAATCCCAGATAAGTCTTAAAAAAATGCCTGTAAAAGAAAAAAAAACTCTAAATTGTAAATAAAGTCTTATGTAGTGTATTAAGTTAAATTTATCGATTCATCAGTTATATATTAGTTGTAGACAAGTTTCCTGGCCTGTATTCGAACTTACCCTTTCAGTAGGAGCCGGCTACATCCACATCATAGGGGAAAATCGTCATAGTCGTAAAGTTTTCATGGAAGGGTATCGCCGGGTCACAAATCGAGCGCACACTTATTAATACCCCACTGGACTTGTTGGAGTTATGATGGGAGTGTTTTCACAGAAAACGTCATGTTATTCGTAATAGCTTCGATCGTTTTTAATATTAAAAATATAAATATATACGTATTCCAGACAAATATAGATGATGAATTGCATGTGTAGTCCCCAGAGATGAACGTTACAAGAACACTCGGAAATAACCAACAAGTCGAGGAACAAACTCGACATATTCGGTACCACAAAAGAAATAAAAACATGACTAGTAACACAACAAACGTCGGCTACGAAGACTGATGTATGGCTGGATACAAATATTGCACCTTATCATTCGATAGATAAGAGTCAGAGTGCTGCCCCAGGGAGTAATTGATACAGACAGGAATATTGCCCATTTACGTGTGAATGAATAGTCAAGTTTGATTGGATAAAAATACTTCTACTCGGAAAAGTAAATTAAATACTACAACAAGAACTTATTTTTGATAATATGATTATCGTTACTTCTGGATGAGTGATATTTTCATGGGGATGAAAATCGATTATTATATTTTTATTATACACGTTGCATGTTCTTCAATAATTTAGGTCCGACTCATCATCAACAAATCTTACACCTTTTCTATGTAGCTCTTTGTTTGTCGATATTTTCATTTTGTATCAACCACAACTCTGATATAAGATGTATTTGAAACCATCATTTTGGGTGTATGCTAACGGTAAAAAAGACATTTATTATTTGGGCCTGATGGTAATATGCGTGCTTTTATTGAATCACATGATACAATAATCAAAATTGTGTATACAATAAAACATGTGATTGAAAATGACATTAGCGTCACTAGAAGTATAAGTACCATATTTTACTAGCAAACAAACATAAAACTAAAAGCGTAAAGACATAGCTTTCAGCCTTTGACAGACATACACAGTTTAAACGACGTTAAACTGCATTCATCCTTGTGATTTATAAAGATCAAGAAAACATGAGCAAGAAAATTACAATGACTAACGAGTTCAGTTCAAGGGATTACTGATGGTCTAGATGGAAAACAAGAAAGAAATGTAGAGTCCGTGGGCTATTTTTCTGTGTTTATTGAATTTTAATTTCCATCTTTGAATTTTCTAGTTTATGGTGTATAATTTTCCAATCCAAATATTTGTTTCTGCTTATACGAGAGTGTTTTGTTTCTAAATACAATGTGTGTAATCATTCATTATGTACGTGTTTGTCTGATTGCATTGCATGCTAAAATATGCACTTAAGTGGTTAAGACGTAAGAGTTCCTTTTCTGGACCACTTATTCTGCCGACTTTAGCAGATTTCACTTAGTTTTTCTTGCCGATGGTTTTATTTCACATTAAGGATAAAATTCCTTTGTTCAAACTTTTAATGACTATGTACAAAATTATGACATTCAAACATAATTGACATAAAAAAAGAACTTTCAACCATACAACAGTTTTAAATTTTGAACCCAGGTCAGGTGTATTTGACATCATAAAGGGAGTTTTTTTACTAACTAGTATTCTTCCTTTTCTATGTTTATATAACATTTTTCATAGAAATAAACAAGAATTTAATGCCGGGTTCGATGTTTGTATTAGGGTATGTAATCCTTAAGTACATCTCAATTAAAACATATATTTAAATACAGTATGTTGGGGGATGTAAGTGTAAAACATATATTTTGTGGCATTCCATACAATTGTATCTTTGGAATGAGTGCAGATAACTTCCATGTCAGATGAAAGATTAGAACGAACCGGAATGTATTCATCTAGTACGTATTTTACAATTGAGTTTTCTGTCGAGAACGATTCGTATCTATTTAACTGAAAGAAAATAACTGAACGAAATACTACATGTAACTTCCGACATCGTGATGGACAAATCAAATCCAGAGGACATAGATACAGCCGTATTTGATAATTCTTGTAAAGTTGATTTAATGTATCATTAGTTATCCGTAGTGACCAACTGTGACTTAGTTGAAAGTGTCTAGAAATATATTCAATAAAAAAATTGTTAAAACTATTGATTTTTACGTTACCGTGCAAGTAAAAAGTTCTATTAATCGAATTTTATATATGTCAAATTACTATGACTGTAACGAATCCAAATCCGATTCGGATCCAATCGAATCCAAATGGTGAATTTCGATTACCTCGGTTCGGACCCGTTCGCAACATAAATATTTAGTGTAAGTTGAATAATTGTATTCATCTTTTCACTTTAACACAGTAAGTTTATAACAAATCAACTGTACAAGTTTCTTGAATCATACCCTTTGTTCATAAAATATGAATGAGCAAACAGCTAACACTGCTCGAAAAAACGCGTTTACGGAAGTTTAGTGAAAAATTATATTTCTATAAACTTCACGTTTAAAATTTACTTAGAATATAATGACATTTAAACTTCAAATTTACATTTCTTCGTTTATTTGAAATTTACTTAGCGTTTAATGAAGAATTAAATTCGTGTAAACATCATGTTTAAAATTTACTTAGAATATAATGACACTTAAACTTCAAATTTACATTTCTTCGTTTATTTGAAATTTACTTAGTGTTTAATGAAGAATTAAATTCGTGTAAACATCATGTTTAAAATTTACTTAGAATATAATGACATTTAAACTTCAAATTTACATTTCTTCGTTTATTTGAAATTTACTTAGCGTTTAATGAAGAATTAAATTCGTGTAAACATCATGTTTAAAATTTACTTAGAATATAATGACATTAATTTAAACTTCAAATTTACATTTCTTCGTTTATTTGAAATTTACTTAGCGTTTAATGAAGAATTAAATTCGTGTAAACATCATGTTTAAAATTTACTTAGAATATAATGACATTTAAACTTCAAATTTACATTTCTTCGTTTATTTGAAATTTACTTAGCGTTTAATGAAGAATTAAATTCGTGTAAACATCACGTTTAAAATTTACTTAGAATATAATGACACTTAAACTTCAAATTTACATTTCTATATTTATTTGAAATTTACTAAGCGTTTAATGAAGAATTAAATTCGTGTAAACATCACGTTAAAAATTTACTTAGAATATAATTACACTTAAACTTCAAATTTACATTTCTTCATTTATTTGAATTTTACTAGCGTTTAATGAAGAATTAAATTCGTGTAAACATCACGTTAAAAAATTTACTTAGAATATAATGACACTTAAACTTCAAATTTACATTTCTTCATTTATTTGAAATTTACTAGCGTTTAATGAAGAATTAAATTCGTGTAAACATCACGTTTAAAACTTACTTAAGAATATAATGACACTTAAACTTCAAATTTACATTTCTTCATTTATTTGAAATTTACTAGCGTCAAATGAAGAATTAAATTCGTGTAAAATAAAGTTGGAGTTTATAATTTTACTTAATTTGATAATGAAGATACTTCGTTTTGACTCAGACTTTGTCGATACGTAATGTTAATTAATATTAACCCTATCATTTTGGAACCGATTTTTGAAAATTATGCAAATTACAACCGAAACGAGTGCATTATTTTATTAGAAAATGAAATTGAGAGTTGAATACCTAGTGACAATCAAGAGAATGATTTTGAATATTATGCATTATTTTGATTTTTGAATTGAGATATTTGAATGATGTTTATATAAGGTTTTACATTATTTTCTATTATTCTAGATAGTTACTCTTTTAGTTGTAGATGGTCTGTGGCTAACTAGAACTACGGTAAGTCATGTTCCCCGTGTTCTGCTGTCCATTACTTGATGTATGCCATGTTGTATAAAAGCTATAAATCCATCACAAACGCTGAAAATTTTACTGAGGTTAACACATGCAGTGATAATTGTTTACACAACCTGTATGCATTTGCGCACTGCATCAGTGGTCAGTTTTACAGAGTGTCTAATTTTAGAACAGATTATCAACACAGGAGAGTACACAGGAGAGTGCCAACGGATTTAGATTTAAACTTTGTCTTGGAGTTTAAATGAAGAACTGATACATTCGTTAACTTGTTGATTTGCAAAATGGAAGATTATTATTCTTCTGTGTATGGAACTGATGTCTTCTGATGAAGAGTAAAATAGGTATTAATCTTATGTTTATGTCTCTTATGTTTCATACGTACTGTATACTTGATTTATTTTGATAACCACCTATGATTTTTATGCCTCTACACATATACTGTACGACGAATATACAATTAAATCAGCTTTATCACATTGAACAGCATTTTTATTACAGCACTTTTTGCATGAAACACAACATAGTCATATATATCATGCCTGGGCCATAGTAATACAAATGTATATAATATAGATCATACCTATGACAATGATGAGAAATGTCTATCAAGGCTTTTATATTTATATTATTTTTGTATACTTACAGCGACGGCGAGGAATGCATCATAATATTTAAAGCTTCTCAAGGAAATGGACAAAAAGGTCAAAGTCAGAAGGGATAGCGGAAGGAGCTCAAACGTATGCGATCGACATCAACGGAACCTTCTAATCTAAAGATGGCGGAGGATTGCTGTTTGACTGTCAATCAGGACAAAATTTAATGTTATTCAGGATAAGGAGTAATGTTAATTATTCGATGAAATATTGATGAAAATAAAGCAATAACTTTGAAAAGTTTTGTATTTTATTGTACGATACGAAATATCGTGCATTCTGTTACTATGTGTAATAAAGTGAGTCGTATTAAACGTGAAATTTACTGCAGGTTTTCGTAAAGCTAAGACACGAAGTTTAATGAAATAATATGGGAATATAATGCATTATATACTGCACGTTTACATAAAGCTTAAACACGAAGTTTAATGAAATAAAATGTGAATATACTGCATTATATTGCAAGTTTACATAAAGCTTAAACACGAAGTTTAATGAAATAAAATGTGAATATACTGCATTATATTGCAAGTTTTCATAAAGCTTAAACACGAAGTTTAATGAAATAAAATGTGAATATACTGCATTATATTGCAAGTTTACATGAATCTTAAACACGAAGTTTAATGAAATAGAATGTGAATATACTGCATTATATTGCAAGTTTACATGAATCTTAAACACGAAGTTTAATGAAATAGAATGGGAATATACTGCATTATATTGCAAGTTTACATAAATCTTAAACACGAAGTTTAATGAAATAAAATGGGAATATACTGCATTGTAATTTATATTGCAAGTTTACATAAAGCTTAAACACGAAGTTTAATGAAATAAAATGGGAATTTACTGCATTATAAACATCGAGTTTAACTGCATTTAATATTAGTTTACGTGCGAAGGAAATTCCATGTTTACATCAAGTTTACGATAAACTTAAACTCCTGTAAACTCCGGAGTTTACGGCCTTGTAAACTTAAAGTAAACGTCATGTAAACTTCAAGTTTAATTACCAACTTAAATTCGAATAAACGTCATTAAACACCACATATAATGAAATTTACTTTGAGTTTAAGTTAAAATTAAACGCGTTTTTTCGAGCAGTGTAAATATTCACAAAACTTAAGACAATTAAATTTTAACCTTTATTCACATCAATGTTAAGAGAATTGAAAGAATCATAGTTCAAGCAATGAATACCTAATGTTTTATGAGTCGTTAATGATCAACAAATTAACACGATCAGAAAACAACAATAGTGCACAACTAAACATTACATTGTATTAATAATAATATACCTTCTGTTGCAAAATAAGCATGTCTGTTTTATGCTATGGTACAGAGTGCAAATCTATAATGCATTAATTAGTTTCCAGTACTAAAAAATTAGAATGGAAGTTTGTAGTATAAATGAACTTTGTTTAAGCGTAAGGATACAAATAGAAAAGGAGCCCGCCCGGTTAGCTCAGTGGTATGAACATTGGTCAAATAATCAAGAGGTTTCGAGTTCGAAATTCGGGCGAGTCTCACACTGTCCTTGACAAATATGACTGAAGATATTACATCACATCTTAATTTGTCCTCCACCTCTGAATTATATGGGATAGCTTGGTATTAGCTTGCGGATAGAATGTAGGTTAGTACTGGTAAAAAGCCTAAATGAAGTCCAGGAAATCTGGTTAGGATGACTACCCACCACAATACTGAATTAATGTTGAAAATGGCGTTAAACCTGATCACACAAACAAACAAATATAAAAAATGACACAGTATTATAAAACACAGTTCATCAGAGTCTGGTTAAGTTTTTTCATCTTTAATCAATACTTGATCAGCTGAGGCAATTCAATAGCTTCACACTCAGCCTTATTCAATGTGTGCTCGTGTTTAACAGTAGTCAACCTTTCCTGCAATCAGATTCAAGAAAGAGTATTGGGTAACATTGTGTAACATAATCGATCTTCATTTCAGTTGTATGATTAATCAATGACAGACAGTGTAATTGAAACATTACCATGACAGAAATACACCAATTTGGTTTATAAATTGCTTCTTAAGAAATATGTAGATTCAATAACCAATGTATAACTATATAAACAATCAAGCAGCATTGGAGTAGTGTATTAACAGTGAACCTTGTGTCAGAGACACTATATACAAGTGCAACAGTTCTTGTTAAATCAATAATTAAAGATACATGAACGTTTTACCGATCAAATGCGTCGTGTAAAACAAAAGATAACCACACTGCCGATGTCAATCTCGACGGAACATCATATATATTCCTTATATTAATCGCCAATCGTGAAGACAGACGACTGCGTCCCTGATAATGTACTCCACTGTCACGACTCCTATGCTGGTGAAAGCTAAACCTCGTCATATGAAAAGAGCATAAATAGTTAAAATAGGAGAAAAATATATTTCAACATCAACTATTAAGCGCTTCCCATATGAAACCATTGTCCCCCAGGTCGGATGGTTTTGTTTTCTGACTAGTGAATATAGCCCCTTAACACTGTGAGTTCGTATCTAACACAAGACAAATTGCACATGCAATGAAGCCCTCCAGTTTGCTTTCAGAAGGTCTGTGGTTTTGTCCATATGTACACCTTCGACCTTCCTCGACTGTAAATGCACGTTAAATCGCCACATTATCCTGACTACTGATGCTGAGAAAAGAGAACTATCATGCTAAGGTTACGAATTGTAATTAATTCTCGCATCTAATCAGCTTGAAGAATATGACTAACATTTATTTAATTCAATTGGTGTTACATACGTAAATTATATACTATTTATTAAATACTTTCACAAATTCAAATTCCAACCCTGGACAATTTTTTAGGTCATATATTACGATATATTTATTGTGTTCAACAATTAATCAGTGAATTTGGATTCATACCATGCCTAAGATCTTATTTCGTATAATATTCCCACTTGAAGTTTTAATTTTAGACATTAATGCATTATATTGGCAGTAATAAAAATAATTTTCCTTGGAATCTTTTTTTTTGATCGGATTAAATGTTTTTTTTATCTACACAGGTGTGTGATGGCTGTCGATCAAATTCAACATGCTGATAACCTGTCTGGTGAAATTACTTGATATTTGAATGAGCTGATGGGAAACATAACATGTTACGCGTATACTGGATCTATGCATTGATCTTTTTATAAACAAAACTCAAAGTCTAATGGATGAGTGTTAAAGTCAACCACAAGACCCGAATAAACAAATAATATTATATGGTAGTTTATGTTTTTTCTTGTTTTGTTTTTGCTGAAATAAGTGGAATAAGTAACCTTACATACCAGTTGGTATTCATATACAATATGTACCCTTACCATTGGAATTACATCATAGCTCTGTGGATAATTAGTTTTATATTCTGAATAAGTCAATACGTATTGTTGATGACTGCTAGTCACATAAGCCGCTTCCTGTTTTTCACCCTCTAAATGGGCATTAAAATTAGATCGATGCTTATCTAAGTGCAAAATAATTGACGAAGTTCTATTATATGAGCAGTGACAGAAGCATTACGAGATGATCGTACACATGAACAACATTGTGATGTTTGTTCCAGTCAATATACAGATATTCTGAATAATGATAACAAATAATTAATGCAAATATATTGGAAGGTAATGGTTTCTCTGAAACAGATTGTTCACAACTGCATCGTTCAACTAAAGACTTGGCAACGAAAAACGAGTAACCCGAAATAAACGGAAACAAATCCTTACAGTCGCCAGTAATTGAAATAAAACAGTAAACTTTCTGTAATTGTAAACTGTATACAACATAGACATTGTAGAATGGCAATCAGTTGATGGCTGTCTAAGGGAGGAGACTGGAGTGAGTAGATAGCAAGACGAAAACTATGCAATATGACGAAGACTATTATGTCTAAAGTACTGAGCAAATTGTGCGCATACAAAATAAAAGTTGAGATCCTTTGAAATATATCGCATAATGTTGTTTGTACTAAATTAAATATAATAGTGTCTGGAGAAATCTACAATTTATTATATCATATTACACTGTCTGTGCGTCTAGTGGTGCTGACTGACAATTTTATTGGTGTGAGCGAGGTACTTTTACTTGATTAAATACTGATACCTTATCATTTGACGTATGTAATTTAATTCTGTCTATTTGGATAGATTAGTTGGATAAGATCAAGGTTATAAGTTATATGAGGGTAACATTTTGTTTGACAGGAAACAGTAAATTATTCGCAAAATCATGATCGTATCCTGTCTAAGCAAAACAGGAATTTTAGTGTATAATAAAAAGAAAGTTTCTTGGACAAACTACAACAGCAAAAGTACTACACACTCATGTACATAAATTTGAACATCATTTACAAACAATATCAAAATTCGAATTGTTGTGGAATAATTACTGAAGTAAAATGTGGAAATAACTAGTAGCGTCGCGCCTGTAAGGATTGGCTTAAAGCGACTAGTAAATTTTCTACTGTTGTAAATGGTTATACTGCAGTCCGTTCTGATAGAGGTACATAAATATGATGTTATTTATTGTCTTTTAAAATAAATACCGCGCTATACAGAATAATCACATCTTTAAGATCAATTAGGACAGTAACTGTTATAATCATGAAATGTTACAGGTATATGTATTTAAAATCTAGACATTTCTTTGTTGCGTCAATATTTAAATCATCATTGATTGATGATAACGAGTGCGGTACATGAATAAGTTACATGATTTTAAGTTCCACAACACACTATTTTCCGGAAAAGTTTAAAATATGAATAAGTTTGTAAGGCGTTAAAACCAGACGTTGATCTTACACAATAATCAGAATCATCCACTTCGGATTTGCGCAATGATAACAAAGATAAATATGTGAAAAGTTATATCTCTGGTTTATCCGACCAGAGTTAAAAATATATCCAGTCAGTTCAACGCTGTAATTTCACATCTGGGTTGAATATAAACAGTTATATTATTGCTTTTGCCAATATGATTACGATGATTGTAAAACATTTTCAAAATCATACAAAGAAAACTCGTCCCGCTTAGCATCACACTGTCTTTGTGTCTATACAACAACAGAACAGAACAGAACAGAACATAAATATGTTTTCTTTGTAAATAAAGGCCTCCGATCCAAAATGCATGACAATAACACATAGACATATATGCATGAATACAAAGTTATGGCATATTCATAATTGAAAATCGATTTATAATATTTTTACTCATGAACTTTTAGCATGAGATGATATATGTATGTTGAATTGTTATGTAATGTATCAGGACGTTCAGAGGACAATAGTGAATAAAAGTCATAAAGGTCTCTTCCAGATTTATACCATGCAATAAGGCGATGACGTACAGAAATCAACGCAATAAGTGTACGTTGTGAATATAGACCCAAGCTATAGAATGAGCAGTAAAGCTAGAACTGAATAAATCCATTTGAATAAGTACCAATACTTTAATGGATTGACCGTTTCTACACTGACTTTAGCGTAGTATTTTTACCTACTTGAATATGATAATTTGATAAACACAAGACCCACCTAAGAGGCTCGATGTGTATGTCAGTATATAATGTGATAAACCTGAAAAATTGTTCACTGCAGGAGATCAAACACTAAACGAAATGCAATAAAATATAACACGAGTCGTATCTCTGTTAGCTATATTCTTTATAACTCGAGGGCTCAGTGCAACACTGTCGTAACTTGTTCTTATTTCAACATGAGTTACGACACTGTTGCGTTGAACCCTCGAACTGAGATACAATAAAGACGAAAACTAAATTTAATTCATACATCGACTGGCTCTAATCTTAAACAGTAAACATCATCAATTATGTGTACAAGAGGGATATGTTCTATTTGTTTCCACTGTTTCCAAAGTATTAAACGATTCATGTTACTAGTAAATGATAGTAATCACGATCACGAATACAACATTTATACACAAAAGATTTCAACTTAAGACAGACATAAGTAGGGTTTTATGACATTTAAATCCTACAAATTTCACTTAAGTGTTTATGATCAACGAACGTACAAATTGCGTTATCTTAGAATTTGATTAAAACAAACTCGAAGCACAGTATTACTGATGCTTTAGATTGGTACATTGTTTATTTTATTTAGCATGTAAAACACGCTCTCGTTATGATTGTCGGATTAAAGTATTTTTGGAAAAGTGAATAAATTTGGACTATGTTCCATTTGAAATTGTATGGGCGTCGAACCAATAATCAAATCATACAGACGAGACCATGTCTGTTGAAGAGTTTATGTTTTACATACAAAGTTAACTGCATTCCTAATTATTTGACATTTTCCTGGATTTATTAAATGTGGCTTGAACAATAAATCATGTCCCATTACAAGGCAAATCCATTATGTTAGGAAACAAAAAGAAACAGTACATGTAACTAACTAAAGAGAACAGGCAAATTGCAATACCACAGGGAGAAATACGAAAAAAAGACAAACAATCTGAGGAGAAAATGCAAAACGAAAAGGACATATTGAAAATTTTAAAGAGCTTTGAGATCCACAGAACATGTGCATGAGCTGGGGAGGAAATCACAAAAAAGAAGGAAGAGAAAACTTCTCGAGGGAGAAGGATTTATATTTAAATTGTAGAAATTGAAATTTAGAAAATAAAACGATTTTTTGTCTACGAACTTAACAAGATGTCGAAAGGAACTCATTGGTCTTTATTCTTAGATCATTTTTTAATGATGAATTCTTGACAAAATCAAACAACTGAATCCTTGGAAATCTATGATAATAGGTTTAGCAATATATTTTTGTTACTGTCTATTGTATGAAAATCAGATACTAGTAGATGGTTTGATATAATTGATAATATATTACTCACGGATACGGGGTTTAGTTTATTGCGATTTTAATACAATAATTTTCGGTCAATTCTAACAATGTAGAGTATAGAAATAAAATAAAGCCATCTCTTGTTTGACGAGTCAACCACCGAAAATAAATCAAATTGTAATACATACGCTATAGAAATCCCTTAAATGCAATCATACTAAACTGGTCTGATGGAAGCATACGTGAAAGTGTGATAACAAATTAGACATATACTGTTCATAACCTTATGGAGACCAACGTCTGATATTGTTTCCATGTTGTTAACAAGTATACAAACATTCATTTCACTATATGTTTGATATCAAGCACATTGTTATCTGTTATAGTAGACAATATCCGCAACAAGTACAATTGTATTCATTCGAAAGTGCCGAAACAAAATTAAATTATGCCACAACATGTTAGACCCGAAAGCGTCAGACTGACATGAAATAAATCATCTGAGACAATACTAGAATGAGTTGAAAACTCTTATGCCAGATTAACAAACAACAAAGACATCGTTATTATCTGCATCAGAACATTCAAGAAACAATTTCGGTAAATACTCTGTACACTGACACAATCAAGAAATAACACTATCAGTATTTCAAAACAAACGAATAGCTTTAAGAGTAACAAATAAGATATAATAGCTGGTTTAAATCTATTGACAGTATCAAGAAGTGAATGATTGATTCCATTTAGACATGTTCGTGTTTCTTCTTTCACGACTGACTAATACTTTGTCGCCGTCCCTAATATTCCTAACAGGAAAATTCAAAGCACAATGAGTAGTCATGCAACAAACAACGAAAGATATATTCAGAAAAAAAAATTAAACAAGATTTGCGACCAACCAATTCTTGTTTTGGTCAGGTAACTGGAAGCAAAACTTCATGTTTCTGGCCTTAATTACGTGGGATGAGAGTTAATAGCTACATGTTTATCAACATAATCATTAAACCGCTGCACAAATATCGACCACTGGGTTCTTTATGGTTATTAGCACATTTTATTTTGTCCGATTGCAAATATAATTGGATATGCGTCATATAAATTACCTATCTGGGCCAGAAATAAATGCAGCAATTAATGAAGCAATCAACTAGATAAAGTGACACAAAAGCGTACAAGCTATATACTACTGAAGTTATTAATAGAGGGACAAAAAGTCGCGAACAGTTGAATGTCTCATTCAGTATTCTAACAAGAAAGTAAAGTAACGATCAAAGAGTTTAAAAGTATTACATCTGTATCATAAACTACTAGGTATCCCACTTTTATATAGTGCGATTTTATTAAACTGTCAAAGCTGCATAATTTCACTGTCAATGCTTGCATTCATTTCTAGCGACGGTGAAATTTGATTACCTTGGTAAGTTGTTCGCTAATTTTGTTATTAAACATGAAGAATGGGACATATTATAACGGTAAAATAAATGAAAACTATCGGCTGTGGTACGAAGCTAAACATAATTTCACTCAGCGACCATGTAACTATTCAGCTTTGACTGTTTAATAAAATCGCACTATATAATTCAACAATGAAGTAATCAGCTGTGATTATAAGTCCATGGAGTTACAATAACTTGCAAAACAAACATACTATATAAACGGTATATCAAGTTCTTGTAGGATAACACAGGTTGTAAGAAGATGCAAATGTGTCGGTTAATAAAAGGATTTCTGACAAATATACAATACTGTTCAACTTTTATAATCGGTCATCAATTGTTTTTATTATTATTATATAGATACATAACACCGTCAAAATATTTCAGCCACTAAAAACCTGCTTTATGCAAAATTTAAAATGTCATAATATTGTTTAAAATTCGAAGCTTGATATAGAATAAGGAGATATTATATACGCTTTATCTGTAAATTATCTAGTCCTGCTAAAAACACTCAAACTGGAACATGTTGGTCGGTTATAAAGCTGTGAAGTGTATGCAATACGTAAAAACAATTATCCGCTTTTATCTTATTTCCGTTCTTGTGATGAAGAAACCATCATGATGTTTTCTGAGATCCTCCAAAGTATTTAGTAAAGTGTACCTTTGTTACAGTTGAAAGTAATACGAACGATCAAAATTTACCTTTTATCCAGACCAGGCCCCCGATGTACGATAAAAACAAGCTCAAATTTCAAGTATTGTCTTTCAATGTTCAGAAGTTTATAATGATCAGACTATAATGATGCCATTGATTCATTCTTCTTACAGTATATGATTGACCTGTATATATATTTAAACACTAAACAGCCCTAATCATTTCATTTTAATCGCAATTCCCTGAGAATTACATTGGGTTGTGAGCTTATATACTTAACCTAAGGGCCAGGTGTGAAATTTTCATGAATTTCAGGAAATATAAAACAGAGTTGCCAAAGTATCAACTTTGCTATCTATGTATGTAATTAATTATCCCCGTAGTGTATCACTGAACTGACAAATGCCGGATTCTACAATTGTAATGTTCGTATTTTATTTATTAGTGTCAAATTTAAGAATAGTCATTTTCACGATTTTTGACTGCTTAAGTGTGCGTCGGTAACGATTGATGGTTTATTAGATTACATTTAGAATGTCTCTAGCCTTTTTTGTAGCAGACAGATGATGAGTAACAAATTGTTACCGACCACTGCTGTCGTATATCGAAATTATAAAGTTTCTTCTGTGGACATTTACTGTACACCAGCTTTTGTCGCGTCCTTGAGATACGTCAATGAAACTTGAGCCAACAAGATAGTCGACAGACATTGATTGTAAACGAACTATTAAAAATGAGCAACATATAGAAGAATCTACAGACTGTTTGGTTTTCAGATGTATGATTTGCTCTAAGACTTATAAATTCTTAAATATCATTCTTTTTTTTTTGGTTTTGATAATAATTTAAAGAATGTTATGTAAAAAAGCTATTTAATGAGAAACTATGTTGTTGGTGTTATTTTTAAGAATAGGCATTTATGTCCACACACTCATTGTCCGAACTCAGCTTTTGTGCATATTCTCTGTTAAAATTTTGATAGAATCATTGCGTCTCAGACTAGTTGCTCTATAACACTGATCATTAGTATAGACAGTGAGTGGTTATGTCAATGAAAAACAAGGTTGGCATGACCACAATTCAGCAGAACATCATTTTCTTGTATTTGTATAACGGAAATATGTTTCGAATAAGGTGTAAAGCATTGATGGTCCAGTATGAGACCTAGATATTCGATCTGTTTCGCATGCTTGCGCAAAGAGCAAATAAATTGACTGCAAGCTGAGGGGTTAATAAGTATGTACAAATCTAATTGACAGGTTCAGGGAAGCAAATTGGCATATAAGACAACGAAAATCATTCCAAAACACATAACCTACGTTTGGAATAAATACTCATGTTATTAAAGGAATGTATCTGGATGTACTCATCTTTAATCCGGAACTTAATGAATCACAATTTAATGTTAGTCAAAACGTTCATTCAGAAAATTTTAGATCGTCAATTTCCATACCGAGTTATAAGTTTATGATTCCATTAGAATGACTGTTTATTTTGGTATCATTAGATAAACATTATATTTGGTTTGATGTTGCAATTTTAAAAATATACGAAAGATATTCACTTAATACAACTAAATGATAGGTAGTTAAGTACACGCATATTTACAAGTACATAAAATACCATCCACATTTTGCTTACAAGTTTTTGATTTAATTTACATGTATATCCAGTAATATTTCTAATAAGGGATAATCATCAATATTAATTATGGTATTTGTGCATGCTTATAGCATGAATACATAATATTGGTAAGATGAACCGCACCTTGACCATGATGATTACATATAAATATTAAACAAATTTGACCTAAGTCCGAATTGTTCGGCATGCATTAGCAAAAATTATCACAAATGCGAAAAAAATCTTACTTCTGTCTTTTGGACTTTTCGAAATATAGCTATACTATCACATGAATTAAACCATAATTGAAAAGTTAACATAAATAATCAAATGGTATTGATATAAATTTACTTTTATCCATAAATAGTTTTCCCTACCTTATAACCAGGATAGAATTCCCAAACATAAGCAACATCACTGGACCCGTTAGTTAACGATCCATTTAGTTTATTTTCCATCTTTCTATATGTCTATGCATGTATTCTCCTAACATACACAATATTACCAACGTCTGTTGTCACGTCTGAACCTATTCAACGATACTATAGAGAATGAAATAAGTTAGAAACAAGTTAGAACATTAAGTGAACGAAATTCACTATTTCTCATCAGTATATTCACTGTAACAGGTCGCTAGTTACGTCTATTGTAAGCGATTTATTTCTACTTAAAGTACAGCGTGAGAATTGTAAATATACGTGCATCAGCTATTGCTCTATAACCTATTCTGATATAAACATGTTGCTTTGTCAATGGAAACAGATTCGAAGTCCTTTCTCAGAGTTTCAGCGTAGAGAGAACACATAAATTATTTTCAATACTTGTAATCAAATCAGTGACGAGGAATTTATAATTTTTTGTCTTTCTTATTTTGATAGAACGGCGTTCTACCTTCTTAGTTTCGAAGAGTTGCTTAGTACACACTGCGCATGCCCAAAAAGCTTGTGATGCTCTTGTGATACGTTTATGCACATTTTGCAACGTGCAAATAACGAGACAGTGTCTGAATATTGAATAAACATTGGCATGACGTATTATGTCGCCAGACAGTATTGACAATGTCACTGATATCATAGTAAAGATAGGCGGAGCACTAAGGCAGTTAGAATGCATATTTTGGTGTTTTTCGTAAGCAACAGTCGCTACCGCTCCTATTCTAAATTCCTTATTTGCGAGGAGCATCCGAGTATACACTCCTTTTCAAATACGTCATGCACGATTACAATAATTCAATTTCAATAAAATCGATGCAATATTCAGATTTTAAATGTTCAGAAAATGTCTATTCATTAACATTCATGTCTTATGCCGTAACAATTATTAACACAAAGGGGCAGCTTTTTGTAGTCGTATAATTGTTTGTTTCCTAACTGTGCAGTATAACAGACCCTAAGTATATATATAAGGTACAATATATAGCCGAATGTAAAAATAAGTATAAAAAGCTCGTGAATAAGATATGATTTAATGACCTTTTATTTGTGAGTACAAGCAATATATTGGTATTCGATTGAACACATTTTGGAATTGTGCCTGTTTTCAACAAATTTTAGTGATATACCAGCGGGGGCTTGGTTTAACCAGTTGCGTGAATTCGTTTTCAACAGTAACTTTTTTCACCACTTGCAACTGTCAACTTCTCCAATATCTGATATTTCGCTGTCTTTCTATAGGTCTACTCTTATGTAGCAGACCGACAAGGGTTTAAGTGTATTTCTGAAGATCCCACAATTATATGAAATACATTCCACTATATATATGAGGATAAAAACTACGACTTTTGTTGAGCCCCAAAAAAAACATTTATGTGAAACAAATCTAAACTTAGTGTCCGGCATCTTCTAAACGTTGTTTTAAAGATCATTATTAAAATCAAAGCTCTGAAGGTTCTGGTGTTGTTCGGAACTACAAATCAGATAAAAGTTGATTTCTATGTAGGGTGGGTTTTGGAAAACGAACGATAGTTCGCGCATGAATTTAATGCAGACATAAGTACTACGGACGCTTTTCTACACCCGCTATGCAGTTGATACAGTTGTTCCCGTTCCATGTGCTTTCAGTACTTTTATGTTTCCCATCTGATCACCAAAAGTAGTACAGCAATTAGCATAATATTATACATAGTTTACATTACCTGCCTCTTTGAATACTCAACTTATGCAGAATGTAATATATCATACATAAAGACATGCTCGAAGAAAAAGGTTAAACGTTATAAGCATTAAATTAATCGATTGAAACGATGAATCACTTTTTTAAATATCTGGCTGACTCACAGAACTTTATCTTCGCATCGTCCATGAATTCTATGATGACTTCTATACGTTTACAATAGAAGCCAGGAACCAGACTAAATTAGCATATACAGCATGAGAATTATGACGCCATCCTTCCTTGAAATGTGTGTACTGATTGTTTAGATTTTTACGACTGATTTGTATTGCTCGTTTACGACATTGCATAGCCATATGATTTTGACTTAAATGCACGTAATATTTGAATTTGTATTTATCCATTGAATTGAAATATCAGAACTATATTCTTAGGCGGAAGCTAGGTTAATGGAAGCTGTTCGGTATGCAGGAAAAGTGAAAACTGAGCGATTTTTGAAATACGGTAATAACTTTATTGTTCGTACCAAACAACAAAAACCCGACCTAGTGCCAGAACCTGCTACATTAACCAAAAGTGATAGAAAGAGGCAAATAATAAGCGAACACACTCTTGCTATGTGTTATGATATGTCTAGGGTCATATTCCGCATTTTAAGATATTCTAATACATCATGTTGATGTGGCATTTTAGGATCCGTCAGTTAAAAATGAGTATATAGAATTTTGCCAAACAGCTTAGTGATTTTGAAATCACCAACACACTTGATCAACTGTAATAAATAAAATTGCAATGCATAAATGAAGAAATTATTATTTTATTACGAAAAGTCTGTCGCCTGTTACTGTTATTTTTATCAAAAGCTTTTAAACGCGGACAATTAACTTACTTTTGCATTGTATATTCACATTATCTATTATAGTGACGTCAATGAATAATAATAATGTCTTATTTTGGGATCATTTAAATTCTGAGGCATAAAGATTGTCAGAATTGTTGTTGGCAATTATTTATGGTTGCGAACTTAATATCTTTCGAGAGGAAGATTTACCTTGGAATCCGGACAAAAGCTCCCCCGGACAAAAGCTTCACCGTTTATTTTGATAGTGGCGGACAAAAGCTCTCCCATTGTTTCACTACTCCGGACAATCGCTCTCCTGTTATTCTTGCACCCGGACAAAACCTCACCGAAACAGAAACTCAGTATTTCTTTTGCTTTGAAACTTCCACAGATTTTTTCTTGTCCAGGGGAGCTTTTGTCCGGGGTGCAAAAATAACAGGAGAGCAGTTGTCTCGGGTAGTAAATAATGGGAGAGCTTTTGTCCACCCCTATCAAAATGAACGGGGGAGCTTTTGGCCGGGGGAGCTTTTGTCCTATATTCCTTACGCATGACCCATCGCATGTTGGTGAACATTTCTGCCAAGTATTTATGAAATTCATACGATATAAGCAAAAGTTACTGAGCGGACACCGAAAAGGCCCATTCTTAGCTCACCAAAAGACGAATGGCTCAAAAAGAGCCATTATGATCGCGTGTTGTCCGTTGTTATTCCGTGTGTGCGTGCGTCCGTCCGTCCGGTCGTCAACAATTGCTTTAAAAACCACATCTCCTTCTTAAGCAATGGGCCAATTTAACGAA
The DNA here is from genome assembly GCA_964023205.1 of Lutraria lutraria. Classification (NCBI taxonomy): domain Eukaryota; kingdom Metazoa; phylum Mollusca; class Bivalvia; order Venerida; family Mactridae; genus Lutraria; species Lutraria lutraria. Next base: position 25,524,704 of record OZ026847.1, read on the forward strand.
GATTTACAGGGATATTCGTTGCACGAAGCTCTACCAAAGATGTTAAAAAATTAAATTTCATTAAAAACGTTAAAAATATTTTCCGAAACCACAGAGCATAGAGCTTAGATATTTGGTGTGAAGCATCGTCTAGTAGACCTCTACAAAGTATGTTCAAATTGTGGCCCTGGGGTAAAAATTGGCTCGGCCCCGGGGTTTTCTTGATTTTACATATACGCTTATATAGGAAAATTTAAAAATCTTTTTGTCAGACACTACAATGTCTACAGCTGAACTATTTGATTTGTAGCATTGTCTGGTGGACCTATATCAAGTTTATTGGAATCATGACCCTGAGGTCAAAATTGTCTTGACCCGGGGGTAACTTTTTTTATTTATTTATGCTTATATAAGAATATTGAAAGAAATTTCTTGCCAGAAACTACAATGTCTAGAGCAGTTATTTGGGGTGTAGCATTATATACAGTAGCAGATATCTACCAGGTTTGTTCAATGTATGGCCATTGGGTAAAATTTGGCTCCGCCCCGGGGATAACTTGATTTTATATAGGCTCATATAGGAAAATCTTCCCATCGGAAACTATTTATTTCTATATACATGTAGCTCCCCGTATTTTATGGTAGGAATATAATTACGAGGTGCGTTGCTGAATAATAGATGTCAAATTTCATGACCCATCTAGATGACATCATTGCCTGTATCACGCGTCGCATGTCAAAATGAAATATCACCGCTGATTGGTAAACAAAATTTATGAAAATATCGTCCGAAAGTCAGAATTAGGAAATTCCGGAATCCAGAAGTATAATTTACAAATGAATAGGGGGAGAAATTTCGTGGCCAAGACACTCATTCGAATTTCAGAGGTTTCCGGATATCAGAGGGGTCGCATTGTATATGTATCCCATAACATATCAAACTTTCTATGGAGTCAGTACGTCGCCAACTATATATGCGGAACAGACGCGCTATGTTTCATTATACAGACATTGTTATTTTATGTAAAATGGTAACGAAATGGTATGGAAATGTATTTGTCCACGTACAACTTAGCGGTCTGTTTATTCAATGAGTGTAAGTATAAGCATAATGGATGAAGTAGGTAATAACTGAAACTTTTGAGACAGGATTTACAAATGAGAAGATAACACGGGCTAAGAACCCATGCCATGCATAGGGGAATGCACTATACTCCATTTACACAGATACTGTTAATATTACCATCTCGTAAGAAATAGCTATTTAAATCGCAAATTCATCACATTTGTCATTCTAAGTACATGTATAATTATGCTCAATCGTTGCTCTCTGTTGATTGAAATGAATAGTTGAAATGGGTTTTATAGTCTTCAATGGCTTGTACGAGGTACCGTAAACAATATATCATCCCGATACTTATTTGATTTGTAAAATATGCTGGTATGACATGAATTTTGATATATCAACGAAGACGTCGCAAATATCAGGTAATCAAACATTTTAATTTCATTTCAACACAGTGAATGATGTAGCATGTTCACGACAACATCTCGTGTTCTATTGACAATCACGGTTCATTGACTGATGACAGTGTTCGTGTTGCATCCGCACGTTTCGTAGTGTTTTTTCTCATGCTTCTAAAGGAATCGGCTGCAAACAATCTAATCATTCATTCGCTATAAATGCAAAGTCAGCTTTCAAAAACTTCACCTATATGTGAAAATGTCTGTCTGCTTCTTCATTTACGCTGACCGATTAGCTCACAGGGTTCAAGCCAGGATTTTAGGGCATGTTTCAAATACTTTAATTTGAGTACCAGTGAGCGGTTTGTTAAATGACCGAATGTGTGTGCGTGTGAGTGGGGTGTTAGTCCAACGACTTGGTTCATAGTTTAGTGCATTTAGGAGTCAAAAGACAGAACTGTTATAAATATATATAACATATCATAACGCCAAAACGTTTGATGTATATCAATATTACCATTGCCATTGATTGATATGTTTAAATTTGTTTTATGTGATGCAAATTTGTGCACTATGTACTCATGTTCTGTAAAGTCCTATGTATTCGAAAATTAACTATAGGATACACAAATCAATAGGAATTGGGATACGTGTATCAGATTTCCATGACAAAATAAATAATTTGTGTGAATTTGAGCATAGCTCATTTGGTAATGCTCTAGACTCACTGATCTTGGATTAATGAGATGATTTGTGTTCTCTATGAGGATGCTATTGAAGACCTTGCGTCTTAGGTATTATTGCTCCACCGCTGATCGTACGTAATCAAAATTCGTCGGATTGACACCTTCCTGTTATAACCCTGTCACACTATGTTGCGTTTTCATTGTTTTTCCCATAGCGCCGTAGCCGTATTTATGGCTTGTATATAAATATACAATCATATGTAAATGATGGAAAACATTTGATTCAATCCATCCGCTTTGTCGTTTAGCATCGCCAAATGTATATATTCTATCGTGATTGGATATTGCCATTCACAACACACAATAGTCCATATTTATTTACTAGGCGCCAAAATTAATTTTTCAGGAGAAGAATACATTAAGTCAATAAATAACGAAAAAAAACCGCCAAAGTTTATGATATTAATATATTAATATAATTATGTATATTCTATTAATTTCGAATATTGTGGTCGTATAGAAACGAAAGACAGAACGCTGAAATATCAGTCGATGTTCATGTACCACAGAGCATTATGATACACTGTGATATAAATAGATATCCTTTATAAATCAACATTATATTATTAAATAAACAGAGATCACGATAATATTTAGTGTATGTCTTAGATAAATGCATAATACTAGTATATAAAATCTAATCTATTTTAAAGACATAACGACATTAAATAATGAGGTTCATGATTTTATACATTCGTCCCTTGCCAACATAGATAAGAAAATAAAAGTAAATGTAAAACAAATGTAAATATAAAAATACAATGCTGTCAAATAATCAAGATTTACCATACATAACTCTAACATATTTACATTATTGTGTTAAAACGTTATGTATTCGACTAAGGTCATCAATGCATGGTGCAATCTGCTGCTCCTGAAAACCTTAGAAAATTAACAATTGTCTTCGAATATTGTCATACTATTGTCCGCCGTAATATTGATCTATAACGTTATGGGTCTTACATCAGTTTAGAAAAAAAAACATAACACATATAGTACATACTATAGATAAAGTGTGATTATCTTTCACCAAGTTAATCTTAACAATCACACATAATAACCTAACTGATTGGAGAGTGGTACTCGTAGAAGAAAACATATATAAACATTATCCCGGCTGCAACTAAACAATAGTTGCTATTAAGCATTTTACGAGATATCTGTCGCTGGTTTAGTTTGAAAGGGTAATAATAATGTGGTATCGTCTATAATATTACTGTGATCAAAATTTGGTATAATTACGAACGGAATGTTAACAATTTCGATTCATTTAAGTGAACATCCATTCTCAGTTTGTGTAGTTATTCTAGATATTATCTATTTTAAGTGTTGATTTTGTATCATTTATTCAAGCAATTGGGACCATGCCATCAGATAAGTACCAAATCGCCTACAATTACTACATGCGTATTTGACTATGTTTCATAAGAACACATAAAATGTGACGACCTTCCAGAACATGACGTTTTTCGATTTTTTAAATTTAGCCCTTTGGAATATCGCGGCGACTTTAATCGTAAGACGATTTTATATCATACAGAGACATCATTCATACACTGTATCTTATTTGATATTGCTTGCAAATTAACAACAACAAAAAAATAACACATAACTTCATAATTGAGTTCCGGTTTTCTTGTGCTTCAATAAGTAAACGTAACAGTTTGAAAGCGGTATATCCAGATACCACCATGCCTTATTTACTGCTTAGCTTCATGTGTATAGCGTCAGTAAAGCGATTGTGCCGTCAGTGACGATTTGGTTGCTGACATTATGTCTAATGCCATTCATCCTTCTACATTTATCATTCATGTTAAAAAGAACATATTATAAATATGGTAATTATGCAACTAGGGCAACATACAATGCCATTATGTCGAAGTACACGGGAATAATAGGTCTGATTATGCGATGGTAAGACACGTCTGTTATAGTATTCTTATAAAAATGCAAATTAATCCTTTGGGTGGGAAATGTTTTGGTAAATAAAACATGTTCATTTAACGAAATAAACCAATATTTTTTACTGATATAAATACACTAGGATAACTATGTACAATCGATCTTTACAACACGTCAGTATTTTACTATAATTGTAAAGTTTTCCATTTGTTGCTGATGTAAAATATGAATGAGTGTTCGTCAAATAACGCTCATATCCAGCCGATCTATCACACTACAAACACAAAGAAAATGTAATAACAACTTGGGGGTTTCCTTTTATTTCCGTCTTTTTTATATTTTTTTGTTGGATTTTGCGTTTTCCTTTCGCATGATGTGTATCTTTTCAATTACTATTGATTTTAGTGTATTTTGTGATGTAAGTAATTATTGCCTTCTCCGCTACATATAAATATTTTATGCCATATTGTGTATATATGTGCAATTACATTTGTAATTTGTTCTGTCTGATAATGTCCACATTGGTCGCAAGGTTTAATGCATTTAATGACAGAAATAAACTTCTAAGATAAGAGATAAACTGGCTGGGTTAGTTCAGTTTATGCAGATATTTAAAAAATAATACTAGTTTTGAATGAACTCTGATCAAATTCGTTGTCTAAATTGAGCACTATGCACCGTACGAGGAAAGCAAACCAGGGCTTAAGTTTTCTTAGTTGAGTTAAGAATCCATGAAATCGTTTTTCAACAGTGACTGTTTGATCAACTATGTAACATTACATATAATGTGTACTGTAGGATTGTTTTATCTAAAATGCTGAATGTACATATCAGTATATTTTATCTACAGCGGTTTGTGTCTTTGTTAAAGTTATTAAATGTAGATGATAACATTGATGATTGATAGGTCAGTTCAAAATATACATCGGTTGTCTATCACCCTTAACCGTTTAGGGGTTATGTATCAGTTCTAACCTTATTTTCCACAAGTAGCTACTAACTCTTCCACTTCTCAACTTCTCGACGAATATATGGAAACAGTTTTGCTAGTTTTAACTATTTACAGCATAGACTTTGTAGAAGGCAGTCAATTGATCATTGTCTACATAAGAAATGGAGGAGACAGACGTGAATAGATATCAAGAAGGAAATGATGTAATATGACGAAGACTACATTATTACCAAGTTAAATTGGTTGGGTTCTGAGCAGACTGTGCGCATATAAAAAATAGTTAAAAGTCTTTGGAATATATGCCTTAATATTGTTTTTGTGTGTCTAGAGTAATCAACAATTTGATTAAAAATATATTACACTCTGTCTGGGCGCCTAGTGGTACTGATTGACAACTTTATTAGTGTCAGCTAAAGATGATCTTTTATAATTTGACGTATATAATTCAATATGTCTAAGATGATGTTATTTATTAATATTCGTAGATCAAGGCTATAAGTAGTATAATTGTATTATTTGACGATAGGATATTGAAAATTTATTGAAAATTAAAATTACGTACCCTGTTTAATCCAAATGTGTCACTTCAGTGGACACTAAATGGAAAGGTTTCTTGGACAAATTTACAACAGCAAAAGTCCTATACAGTCAGGTACACAAATTTGAAAATTATTTTTAAAAAAATATCAAGATAAAATTCTTGTGGAGTAATTACTGAAGTATGCTCCTCTATTGACTTGGTACTGGAACACTTAACACTATACAGAACTAGCTAAACAGAAACTGTTTGTGTTGCATAATTTAACGTCATATCACATGAACAACTTGTATTTTTAAGACCTTTGGCATATTAAACCGAACAGGATACACATGTCTTGTAATATTTCCTTTAAGTGCACGGAACTTCCCTTATGACAAGTTAGATAATTGTTATATGTGTTAATCGATAACCTTGATTGATTAGACAGAAGCCTACACATTAAATCGTTTAGAGTGTGGAAAATAACAAGAGCTATCGAGTCGGTAAGGATTGGGCTAAAGCGACTGAATTAACTACTGTGGTCAATGGTTATACCGCAGTCCGTACTGATAGAGGTACATAAATATAAAACTATTTAATATTTGCTTTAGAAAAAGATATAGGCCTATACAGTGTTATCACATCTTTAAAGTCTTGGTTGCTGCGACTTTGCAAATTAAAAATCGCGGAACGGTACAGGTGAATGTTTGTGAAGTCAAGAAATGTCTTGGTTGCTTCAAATATTGAAATCAACATCGATTTATGATAACGCGTGCGGTACATGAATTAGCAAACGATCATTAGTTTTAACGGTTCAATATTCTGGGAAAACTGTGTTTACTAATAAGTTTGTAAGGCGTTAAAACCAGACTTTGATTTTTAAAAAATAATCAGGATCTCCCACATCTGACTTGCACTATGAAACGAGGATAACATAAGATAAGTATTGGATTTATTTAAACAATTTATAAAAAAGTGACTGATCAAGAGCGTCTTCTTGTTATACTCGTACAGCGAAAGTATAACACATGTTTATTTTTGATAAATATGTCATAATGCTGACATTTCTTCGTCCAGAGTCAAAAAGGTATTTAGTCAACTCTATACTGTGGATTTGCATCACTATAGGTAATAATGACAAGTAAACCGTTTATGTCCCCAATGCTTAAATATGATCATAATTATTGTAAAATATTTTCAAAATCATAACACGGAAATCCGTCCAGCTTAACTAAATAGGTTGAGCGTTTTTCTAGATATCAGAATATTACCCTGTCTTTGTGTTTATAAGACAATGACGAACAGAAAACAACGTAATAAATGCACGTTCTGAATGCAGGTGCAAGCTTATGGAGGATAATATATATTTGTGTTTAACGCCCTTTTTCGGCAATGTTCAGTTATATACGGTGGCCGATTCACTTAACAAGTTTTCCTAGACGGTATTCTTACAAGTTCTAACTTACCCTTCCACAAGCTACCAACAACTTTTTTCTACATTGGGAAAATATCGACATTATTGTCGAATTTTCATAGAAGGGTATGGCGTGCCACGACCGAGAATCTGGATCATCGGGTTACAAACATCGCACTAAACATAGGACTACGGCCGTGATTCTATGTAGCATATAAAGCTAGAATTTAATTGATCACTGTATTTAAAGAAACAAGCCTGGAAATGTCTGAAATCTGAACCGCAATCAGAGTCTTATTTAATTTTGTCATTTTTCTCATTGAATATGATTGTAATTTTTGTAAGCATAGGACCCATCAAAAAAGGCTGATTGTTCATGTCAGCAATGTAATAAACCTGAAATCAAAATACAGTAATGTTTAACTTATTGACTGACAAGTTGAATCTCCTTCAGCAACATCCTTCTCACTGAACTACCATAAATAACAAACTTTCTACAAAATGATTAACTTAACACATCATCTGACTCTAATTTAAAAATACTAACAATATACATCGTCATTTACTTAGAGTGATCTGTTCTATTTTTTTCCATTGTTTCCAAAGTGTCAAACAGTTCTTGTAACTAGTAAATACAACGTTTATACTAAAAAATAGTTCAACTAGGAATACATAAGGGCTTTATAAAAATTTAAATATTTAATGCAAATTGTGTTTTCCTAAAATCAGTTGACTGTTTGAAAATACCTGAACAACAATTAACTTGTTTATTCTTAAGTATGTGAAACACGCTCTTGTTGTAATTGTCGGATTATAGTACTTAAAAGGTGAATAGATATTAACTATGTTCCATTTGATATTGTATGGACATCGAACCAATTATCAAATCATACAGACGAGACCCAGTCTGTTACGGTGTTTAAGTTACACATAACGAAAATTTTGTTCCTAATGATCGTCGTTTTCCTGAATTTATTTAAAGAGGCAGGGTCAACACAGCTTAATACTTTTACAAGGCAAATCCATTTTGCTAGTTAGGAAACAAATAGAAACTGAAGATGTAAGAAACGATAGAGAACAGTTAAAATTCCACAAGTAGAAAAGAGAAAAATGACAAAAAATCTACAGAGGAAAAATGCAATATCAAAAGGACGTATTGAATGTTTTCAATTGGGTTCTTTAGGGTTATAAGCCAACGTTTTTTGTCCGATTTCAAAAATAATTAGATATTCGTCATCTCAATTACCTATCTGGACCATAAATAAATGTAACAATTATTTATTGCAATCAATTTGATCCAGTGACACAAAAGCGTAACACCTAACGGCACATTATGTATTACTTATTAAGTCATTGAAAAAATGAAAAGAAGTCGTGAACATTTGAATACCCCAGTATCTTAAGACATGACATTGATCAGTATTCTAACCAGCAAAGTGGCGAATAATGGGTCTCAAGCAAGAATAAATATTACATCTGTATAAACCATTATTTATACAATTAAACGATAAATCAGTCTACAGCTGTGTTTAGAAGTATACGAGGTAACAAATCGTAAAACATACGTGTATGCATTTTTCATAAATTATATAAACTTCATTTAAAGTTTTTGCAGACTGAGTACACTATTTATTGTGTCGACCAAAGACCGTTTTAGGATTTAAGTCTCGGTCAATATCCTACTTGGCAACATTGTCGTTTTACAGGACTTATACCCTTAAAATTATTCTTTTAATCTGCCATCTTACACATCCATCTTTTATTTATTTTTATTGAAAACCTGTCATATCGTTTTGCCGCAGAAATCACGCTCTACCTGTTGAACTTACCCTTTGATTGATTAAAACCATTAATATTATCTATTCGAAGCAAATGAATTCTCTATTCTCATTTAAATTAATTATAGAAATGATTGTATCCGTTGTGTAAGAAAAACTGTACATACGTACATAAATAGTAATTATTTTTAAATCCACAGATGATGCCTATTCACTACCATTCAAATCTCAAGTAGTAACAATAATTAACACGAGAGGACAGTTTTATATGTATAAATGTTTGTATCATAACTGTGCAGTATAACACACCCTAATGGTATTTGGTACAATGAATAATCAAATGTAAATTTAATGATTCAAATTGCATTCAAAATTCTCACGGTTGAACATGAGTTCATAATTATTTGTATTAATTGTGAAGAAGTTAAACTTCTTCTATTTTTTGAATTAGTTATTTGTTACATTTATCATCGTTATAATCCAGTCTAGATAAAATCTAACACAAACAATATAATAAAGAAACCAGAAATAGAAACCGTGAAAGTTATTTTGGTCAATGCAGAATAAAGATACGGAGTAACTGAAACATGTCGGGAGATATTGATGTATAATCTTACAAAGAAACATCATTTAAGGAGAGCCTGTTATTCTGATGTACAGAAAATGCTGGATGCTATTATCGATAATATTGATATCATAGAAGCTTTATAACCAGAGCACAAAATTAATCAGAAATATGCATTATCAAAATATCTTAAAATAAATCTAAAAAGCTCTTGTATAAGATATGGTAAAATGACCCTGTAATTGTACAAATAATATATTGTAAAGTATTTGAATAAAAATAATTATTTTGAATTGGGTCTGTTTTCACCGCATGTAAGTGTCAACTTTTAAAGATGCATCGTTATGTGGAGGACAAACGTCTTAAGTCGACAATATGTTTTCCCACAAAGTATCCTCTTTTACAAGTTTATTTATCATATACTCGTATCCTAACCATCTGTTCTAATCAGCGTAATTTGTTAAGTACTTGTTAACAATATGTTGACACGACTTTATCCTCATCTAGGATCTTTTTCTGATAATGAGCCCCAAACTATACTGAAATGAGGTCACTTTTCTCTTGGTTTGAGTGAACCCTATTATATTAAGCAGCTTTTAATGAAGTCTAAAATTTGAATGTCGCTTGGAAGTCACCAATATCTAAATTTGTCTTTCTTTCATTCATTATTTTGCTTTGTTACTATACTCTAAGCAAACCTGCAAGCAGATTTAACGCTTTTAGTGCGTTTCAGAAGATCTCAAAATTATATGAAATACGTTTCACTGAAATTTTTTTTTATCGCGTTAGCTTTCACGCGGAGCTAAACGCTACGTCTTTTGTTGAGCCAAACAACATTCTTTAAACAAAACAAAACAACACTTTTTTAATATCAACATGAAATAAAAACACGATCTGATGTCAAAACCTGCTACAGTAACCAAAAGTGATAAAGAGACAAAAAACATTTAGCTGTTTATGATCAATTCATACAAATTGAATACGTATGTAGCATTTTATCAGTTTGGTGATTTTAATATCACCACTATACACGTGATCACACTCAAATGTCAACTGTAATAAGTAGAATTGCGATGCCTAAATGACAAAATTATTATTTTATTTTTTATCGGTGGTCTGGCGCCTTTTGATATTACTTTTTATAAAAAGCTTTTACACGTGGAATATTAGCTTACTTTTGCATTGTATATTCAAATTATCTGTCATACTGACGTCAATGAATAATCTGTCTTATTTAGGGATCACAAAGGGAGATTTAATGACATACAATGCGATGTTTCCAGCAATTTGGACCTATCATGGGAAGACATGCTCGTGAGAAAGGAGATGCATTAATGAACAGGCTAGATAAAATAAATGTATTTTCAAATGAACAACTATGAACAAGAATGCTTATTTTTTTCTAAAATCGAGAATTCATACGGAGTCTTATCTCTGGGAGTATGATTGTTATGTTCTGATATATGATCATATAATGCTGAATTCATCTTAAAGGTACGTCGGTGGTTTCAATGCTGTATCCGTTACTGAAGTTGCTCGTGTCTTCTGACAACGTCACGCAACTAAAGTACATGTTTAAAAAGGTTTAAGTTAGATGAAGTACATAATTTATTTATGTTGTTAAGTCTTCTTTCAATACAATACATAGTAAACGATTGTTTGGTGCTTATATAACAAACTATATAATGGTCCGACACGCATAAACCCCAGAATCTTAAACAATCTTGGATATGTTTTTTCTGTCTTTGATTAAGCTTTGCTTAGGCTTTGTAATGTATTATTTCCAATTCTGTATACTCGTCTTATCTAATATATATCCAATAGTCATGATAATACACGTACCTCTAATATAATGATCACGTGATATGCTTTGCTCAACAGTAACTGTCAGGTAAGAATTATGAACCATTTAGATTAGACCATTGGCTATATTATATGCATCTCGTATTCACTAGAGTCAATACGTCACTAACTAATAATGTGGAACAGACAGACTATGTTTCGTTTTAAAGACATTGTTATTTACATACAAATGGAATGGGAATGTATTTGTCTATATGTATGATTTAATGGTCTGTGTAGATTATGTTAATCTGATGAAGAATCATATTCTCGTACAACTACTTTTCGATCTGCTTCTCAGTGAGTCTGGATATTACACTGTATTCTAAAACTGCAATATGTTAGATTATTGTTTAATCATGATGGATGAAGTGAGTGGTGATTAAAAAACTTCTGAGACAAGTTTTACAGTAGAAATGATATCACGCGCATATAAGAGAGTTTGGATGAAAATCCTTGTCATGCATATCGAACTGCTATATGCGACATTTAGACAGAGAGTATAAACTATACATGCACGAAACAAATAGCTATCAAATTGCTCAACTAAATTCTACACATTTGTTATTCTTTGTATCTGCTTGATCGTTTTTCTCTGTTGATTGAAACGAATACTGGAAAACAGGAAATGGATTTTATATTCATGTCTTGTACGAGTATAGTAAAATTATTATTTCAGACATACCATAACCAATATGTTAACATGACACTCCTCATAACGCCTATGTTTGTTTGGTAAAATAATTTTGCTGTATTTATTAATCCACACTTTTTTGCTACTAGATTTGCAGTCTTAATGTAATTGCTTGAGTTTTTGTATTAACGGGGGCGTCCCAAATATCAGGATAACTAACATTTTATAACACGGACAATTATTTAGCATGTTCACAACGATTGCTTGTGTTATATTGACAACCACGGATCTTTCACCAATGACAGTTTTTGTATTGTACTTATCATGTTTACATTAAGATATATCATTCTGCAATATTTGTTGTTCGATTATCCAAATCTATGGAAAGCCACAGTACACCCCCGAAGTAGTACTATGATTTGCTATATAAATCCATATTTGTTCTACTACCTCGGAATTATGCCAATTTCCGAAGTAGAAGAACTGTTCAATGTCGGAGTTCATATTATCGTACATCGGGATAGATCATACTACTACTTCGGATTTTTCTTTTCCGAAGTAGAAGTATACATACTTCTACCTCGGCTTTCTTACTACAACTTCGGATTTTTATTTTCCGAGGTAGAAGTATACATACTTCTACCTCGGCTTTTCGATTTTCCGACGAAGAAGAACAACGTTCGGCGAAGTAAGAATTTAAGTACGTAGTTCATACATTATTTTACTACTTCGGCATTTAAATTCCGACGAAGAACAATGTTTCCGAACTATACATCGGTATATACTAGTAGTACAACCCCGCATTTTATACCGACGAAGCATAAGTCCGAGGTATCGAAAACCACATTACTTCGGGAGATTTGCTATACCGGAGTATCGTGAGTTACGTTATTTCGGGGGATTTAACGATATTTCGGCTGCAAGCTTCCAGTGACCGAGATTGGTCTCTACGAAAGGTTCGGAGGGCGAGTTGATTGATCATTGACTGCAGTTCTACATTTAACATTTATTTCATTAACGAAATAGACCCCAGAATCTAGGTATGTAAAAGCTACATCTAGAGGTAGAATTTATCAATGATTACATGCCTATCAAATATTTTTTCATGAACAAGGCCTGGCTACAAGTACAACAATCATTTGTCAATTAATGATGATAGCTGTAATCTTAATGTGCTAATTCTACATGCTCAGTCCTGGAACTTGAAGCCTGGGATCAGAACAGTCTGATATTAAGTCATATATGAATCAGGCATGTGTTTCCAAAGAAACGTATTTCTTTGTTTCATTATTAATTATGCAGGTCCGTTATGGTTTGATGTGGGCTGTCACTAAACACGTAGGTGTACTGTGCTGTTAGCACTGTGGGACTAAAGCCCATTCAGGTAAGTTTTTTTGACTGTCTTATTGTTTTATTTTACAAATGGAAAAACTGTTCAACGATGCATTAAAAATTGTCTAGTTCATTTTCCTCATTTCAGTATACCAAACCATGGATGCCCAAGCCTACATTTGTTAACAGGATATTCAGACATTTAAATTGTTATCTGATTTAAAGTTAGTTTATATATTAGTATAATAAAGATGTTTGTTTAATGTAGTTTTTAAAGTGCATCACGACTTATAACAATTAAGACTCTCAGAGGGCAATTAATTATGACAAAGATACAAATAAATCTGTTTCAGGCAGTCTATATCAATTAAAACCAGATGTCCAAATAATTGAAATTAAATTTGTGTGTGTCAGGATTAGCTGTATACAGTTTTAATAATATTATTAAATGTCTTTTTTTTATCAGATTTGATTCAGATGATGAATGCAGGTGTTATATAAAAAGACCACAACTGCAACAACTTCAAAGAACTCAACTGTAACTTCTTCAGGTGTGTTGAAAGCTAAATCATAAGATATGTTAATAGTTACATTATTTAGTCATTGATTCAAAGCCTGGCTTTTTTAGTAGTATTGTGTAATGATACTGCAAAATTAGGGCCATCAGTTTTATTTCAGAGATCAAATTATTTATCAGTACATATGAATGTTAACCTTCACCAGTGCATTTGTAGAGATTTAATGATTCTTATTCTAACACATTTGTATTTATAGCACATGTTCTACTTTAAATTGATTTTGTTTAAGAACAAGATTTACTCACGAAGAATTTTATCAATTCAGCGCGTTGATGACGGTTGATCTTAAATATGTAATTATGCGTATAATAAAAATTCTAGTTTTACAATTTTGTGTATGCTAGACTGATTATGAAATTTTCTCACTTTGAACTTTCATGTCTTTTTTTTCAGGAGTTCACCCCTGGTGACACAGTAACTAATTATTAAGTCATTTTTGGATGTGATATTGTGGATACACAAGAATTAGAAGGATATTTAAATTACTTATTTATAAAAACATTCTGAAGAACTTATAAATGGCATAAAAGTCGCAAGTGACTGATTCAAAATTAGGACTGGCATCTTTGATTGCTATATTTCAAATGTCAAAAGCTTGAGGCAAATTAATATACATGTTGTATGTTACATAAACCATTGTTTTATGATTGGCACCTGTTTGTAGGGATATGCACTGATTCAAATTTCCCATATGTTTAGTTTAAGGAAATGTTAATAGTGAATTTATCTGCTGTCATTAGCAGTATTATGTTCATCAAGCAATAATGTTACTAATAAGTTCTCAGTAATGGGCAACAATAGGCACACTAATCTGCTAGTCTGTGGTGTTTAAGACTGTATAATGTCAACATAGCTGTAGATCAATTGAAGTATAGAGCGGTAGGCTTTGAAAATAAGCTGTTGGTATGAAATTTTGTCTAAATAGAAATGAAATAATTGTAAAACTGAATACTAATAAATATAAAATGAAGAACTAATAACATCCTTACATTATAATTTCTTCATGTATTGTGCTATTTTATTAAATTGTTAAAGCTGCCTTATTTTACTGTTGATGCATGTATTTATTATTATCTTCGGTGAGATTTGATCATTTTCATAAGTTGTACAATAATCTTCCTTATACTGGTTGTTGAATGTATTTGTATTAAAACTTATAATAAAACGGAACATCTTGTCGTGAAATGAACCGAAATATTAAATACAGTATGAAGCTAAAACAACATTCAACGACCTTGCGATTATTCAGCTTTAACAGTTTGATAAAATTGCACTATACTTTGACTTTGTTAAAAAATACCAGCCATTAAATGCACCATGAACTGTCTTGTAATTACAGGACAGTGAGGTTCATAAAGAACACATCTGGAAACTTCTCAAATGATATTTCTGAACAGTCTGTGAACCGTCATGTTTTCGTGATACATGTTTGTTTCACTTCTGTGAACATTTTGGTCTAAAAGGGTCATGACTGCCTTGCATTAAAGTAGGTAGTTGCTTACGGAGGATGGGAGTCTAGTACTGGTTCTTCCCAGTAACAATAGCGAAGTGAACTGTCCCCTCATATGACCCTGACTGTTGAAAAGGGGTGTGAAACTCATATAAACAAACAAACAAACATTATATTTGGTTCAGAATAATCTGACTTGTTTATATAATGCCAGTGAAAACCTCGGTGAAGAGTTAATCAATAGTGATAACTGGTTACTATTACTAAGGTACATGCAAGATAATAAGTTGCAAACAAAATCTTAACAAAGGTGTGATGTTGCCAAAGCCATGATGAGTAGGATAGCTCAACATACTTTGTGCACTTGTTCTATAAATCAGTGACAAAGAACTATTTGAAAACTTAAATGTGTAATTGTCAAAAGACAATAAGTAGCACATTATGAGGTTAGTAAAATGTTACATCTGTAAGAACAATATAAAGAGTCTAGGCATCATTAAATGTTTCAATTTCTCAAAGCTCAGGAAGTCCCCGTTGAATGTTAATTATCTTCTAGAAGGCTTCAAAAGTCATGATCTAATTTAAGAAAACTGTTTGTACACTGTTGGACACATTGCTGTGTTATAGCATCTGGTACCACTTTAGTGAAATTCTGGAGCCCTAAAAATAAAAAAGTAGTTATGACATTCCTTATCCAAAGTTTAAGTTCAATTGGAACAGCAGTGACTAACAATGAGATTGTTTCATACACATGTTTTTGAAGCTAGAGTATCATAACACCTAATAAAGAAAGGAGAACTAATGAAACTACTTCAGGTTGACTACTTCCAACATTACCCTATAAGTAATATCTGGTGTCTCCATCATTATTATGATCCAGTGTAGTCAAATAGCATGTGCACAAAAACCACAGACATTTTCAGTTATTTAATGCTTAAACAAACATACATAAGCCTGATAGTTGGAACACTGACAGATTCATTACAACTTCCTGTTTGCTTCAGAAAAAAAATATTTGTCCGTTGTGTGTATTGGTGGAGGGTTCGATTTCCTGGCTGCTTTTGAGATAATACTTCATCATTTAAAATGTATGAAAAAAAATGTATGTACCATATTATTATGTCCCATGTATGAAGTATACCAGGTATACCCGGCAAGATGTCCCTATTTCTCTGATTTCACATGCTTGACTGTTCCTTAGTTGTTTGGTCTCATCCAGTCCCATCAATTTTTTTATCTGGATCACTGTTCTCATCCGACTGTCATTGAAAAAATGGCATGTAAGAGGATATGTACATGTAGGTACATCCTGAAAAGTAAAGAGTAAGATAGCAAATTAACAATATTCTATACTATATAAGACTAGATACAAAAAACACCTCTGATGAGATAAAGCTGTTTTGAAATAGGAAGTCTTGCAATTTTTTCTTTGAAATTACTATCTTGTATATTTGTATAATTTACAAAGGCAGTATTTTCAAGGTGATATCCAGTAATTGATCAAAAATTCATCCTGAGCTTGTTTTCTGACTGACATCATAAGAAATAGGGGCCAATGACCTAAGCTTCTTATTTACAGTCTGTAGACAAAGCTTAAGCAGAACAAATAACTAAAAGCCATTAAACAAAACGGTATAGACACTAGAATTTCAATAGATTAAAAAACAAGAGGGCCAAGATGGCCCTATATCGCTCACATGAAAATCATTGTTCACTCATTAAAATATTGTTTTGAACCTGTGACATAGTTTTTTACCACAGATGACCCACGTTAGAACGTGTCCTACATATGAATAAGACAAACATTCTGACAGGGTTTGGTGAAGATCCAATCAAAACCATGAAAACTACAGCACAGACAAGGTTTTCTTAAGATTTGACCTCGTGACATTGCTTTTGACCCCAGATAACCCATGTTCGAATTTGTCATACATATCATTAAGACAAGCATTCTGACAAGGCTTGGTGAAGATACAATCAAAATTTGACATTTACAGTGTTAATAAGTTTTTCCTAAGATTTCACCTGGTGACCTAGTTATTGCCCCAAGATTACCCATATTTGTCTTGACTGTTACATCATTAAAACAAACAATTTGACAAAGTTTGGTAAAGATCCAATAATAACCTCGTTTGCGTTGGTATAACAAAACTTTGAAAAATACTGCAGACTAACTTAAAGGTAAAAGCAGGGCCTGTTTTATTCTTGTATCTATGTCTCAATGACTCAAGCCTGTTTCAGTTTATCTAATTAAGCTAACATAAAGTAAGTATGCAGCTGTAACTGCATGAATGTATTTACAATCAGTAGTGCAACTGCAATTAATATTAATAATGATTAATCAAACTTTGATATTTATTTAGAATATATGTATCAAGTAACTAATAAAAATAACTTGATTAGACATGGATTTCCTATACCTGAAATATCATTCACTACCTAAGGCACTCCTCTGAAATCAAGCTACCAAGCAATGTTCTTCAGCTATGATCTTCTCTTAGTCTTTTTGGAAATCCTGAACAAGCGAAAACATTGTCTTCATCACTATAGTTCAAATCAACCTTCTAGAAGTCCAATACTTTTCAGATTTCCCCCTGCCTGTAAGTATGTATTTTTTACAATAACATTGTTTTTTTCCAACTTATATGCAAGTCAGCATATATAAAAATGAAATTAAAGAAGAATTCAAGCCCTTTTTCTGACTTTACCCTCAAATTCATCATTACATTTAAATTTATGCTGAGAATGTCCAATTACACATCTTAAGACCCACCTCGGTGGTTGAGTGGTTAAAGTCGCTTCAAATCACTGTAACCTCTCAGTGATAGTGGGTCGTGGGTTCGAGCCCGGCTACCGACCATAACTCTTTATGTGAGAAAGTAGGCATTTGCTTACGGAGGATGGAAGTCTAGTATTGGTTCTTCCCAGGAACGATGCATATGTGAACTGTCTGCCTCATATGACTGATTGTTGAAAAGGGGCATACAACCCAATATAAACAAAAAAACACACACACACCTTTACTGTACCAAAAAATAGGACTTACAGATGATTTCATAATGTTTACTTAACTATGTTTCATAAAGTGACACTAACCTTTCTCATTTAACACTGCTTCAAAAAAAGTATTGCCCAACCACTCCTGGTCTTCCGTTTGTTACTGCAGTTTTTAGCCAAATCACTTCCTACTGAATCTATGTAAAAGCAGAAGGTCATAACAATCTGAATGATACAGATTAATTAGGGAAAATAACTGCAAATCTTTCATGTCACATTTATGCCTAACCCTAAAACAATCATGTCCACACGGCAAATCAAGTCCATTTTTTAAAGTCAATGAAGTAAACAGCAGTAATATAATGGTTGACAAGAGCTTTTTGTTAGTGATATATTACATCATATTAAAGGAGTTACATTGATAATGTAAGCCATACAATTGTTGATAACACATACATGATAAAATTTCAGAGTTAACAAGTAAAAAATAAATACTATAACATGTATGAATTGTGCGACTAATTGACCAACTTATTTATTCGAATCACAGATGCTTCGTCATGCACGTTCAGAGGTATTTAAATATTTGATCAGTTAATCTATACATTAGCCAAATGTACATAATATTACCTCATTATTAAATTATTACCTGTTATTTTCCATCTCACTTTCCTCTATCTACATTGAGGGGGCAATTAAGTGGCTTCAGGTTCAGGTTCTCAGCAGTCTGCAAGCATCTGACCACTTTTCAATCTGTAACTTTAAATTACACAATGTGTCATCACAAACCTGAAATAAATGCATTTTAAATTCCATATAAATATATATGTATCTCATTAAAAACGATCAATAATACAAGTCCATCTTATGACAGGCGGGCCTGGATTTCTCCTTGAGCAAGTTCATAGTTAATTTTCCAAAAACTTAGGCTTTGACAGAAAAACTCCAATGTAAGCAATTCAATGCATGTATACTGCACATTTTCTTAACCACTAAACTAGTACACTAATCTATTTGAAAATAATATGAAAATAGGGTGTAATCCATCTCACTTTTCACTATTTCAATCCGGATGACACTTTCATATGTTATAATGAAAAAGCTTTAATATAAATGTTAATTTCTTATATAAATATGCATATTTCCTATTCATAATTTTTTTTTTTAAATATTCGATGTGTACTATAGGTCAGAGGGAGTTAACACTTCGATGACTGACCAGAAATGAAGTTTAATCCTACAATAAACCACACTATTTTACTATTTACATTCCTATCTGATGACGTCATATCACAATGACATCATCAAGTTATATGTGTAAGATTTTACCAACTAAAGAGTTCTAGTGGTTCATGTGCGACATTTGTAAGAATTGAATAAAACAATTGTAATTGGAAATAAAAGGTCGGACTAAACTTTCATTTCCTGTCGTTTATCGAAGTGTAAACTCCCTCAGACCTCATAACACACATTTCACATAAAGCCCTTCGGTCTATATTCAATGTGTTACATGACGTTTGATGGACTTTACTGAAAAACGAGACCTGCATGATTTTTCTCGCTCCTAAATCACTTTATGTCATGCCTCATTGAACCAACAGCTGACCAATTTGCACCTGACATAGTGACAATTTATGTACACTGGCCAACGCCACAACACAAGTTTTATGAAAGAACTGAAACCCTACACGTGCTAAAGAAACTGTAAATCTATGAAAACAGTTCTGAATAATTCATGATTCAGCTCCTATGCCATGGCCATAAATGTATTTGTTAATTTGGTCAGTTCAGTTGTATTTGACGCCGTTAATGTGCGACTTGAGAACCGACTTGAGCTCGACAAAAAATCCCTTAAAACTTATCTGCAGTCTCTATGCACTACTAAAGGCAAAAACACAATACGTACCTTAAAAAGAAGAAAATGAAATGCCATCATGGCCTTGTAAGTTTCCAACCACTTGAGTGACAGTGATCAGACGGTGCTTGCAAGCTATTCTCGTGAAAATCATCCCCGTAGTATCGTGGAATCTCCCGAAGTAACGCTGACTGCGATACCTCGGAATAAATTAAAAGCCGAAGTATCGCGCAATACTCCGAAGTAGTACTATCAAGCAGGGGGGGGGGGGGTCGATTTAAATCACTGGAGTAGTATGACTAATGTGTACTTATAACTAGGCATTTCTTGTACGTCGGAAAGTAAAACGCCGAAGTTGTTGTAAGAAAGCCGAGGTAGTAGGCCTAGTATGTAGGCTATACTTCTACATCGGAAAATAAAACTCCGAAGTTGTAGTAAGAAAGCCGAGGTAGTAGTATGTATACTTCTACATCGGAAAATAAAACTCCGAAGTTGTAGTATGATCTATCCCGATGTAGGATAATATGAACTCCGACATTGAACGGTTCTTCTACTTCGGAAATTGGCATAATTCCGAGGTAGTAGAACAGATATGGGTTTATATAGCAAATCATAGTACTACTTCGGGGGTGTACTGTGGCTTTCCATACAAATCAGATAATATCTAGTAATGGTTGGCTTTATTCGTTACTTTGTCAATAAAGCATAGTGAGGCGTATGATTGATAGACTATATGATATGTGGATGAGTCTCAAATGCACGTACAAAATGTTTGATATTTACTTCAATAAAATAACTAATGAATATATAGATAATCTTCACAAATAATCTTCATAACACGGCCAAGAATACATTCACATTTATGTGTAATGTTTGTTCGAGCATATCTCTGTTCATAATGTGGCCGTGTTTATGTAAAAAATGTGTGAATAATTCAGTCTGATTCAGTCCATCCATATTACCGTCTATCATCGCTAAATGTATTCTAATGATTTTGATTATTACGAGTATTACAGAGACTTATGATAAAATACGATATAAACTGAACATTCCTGATAAATTAAAAACAATGTCTACATTGGTCACGTATCAGAGAATACAGAGATCACGACAACATTGTCTGGCTAAGAAGATGTATAGACTAAGATGTATAGATTAAAATGTTTTGTATCTTCTTCTTTCATCTCCGTGGAATTTGCCACACACATATTCAGTGAAGTAATTGGTTTACTGTTCATATGCGATTTATTAAGTGTTGTGGTGTTTAGATTTTAGGTAGAGAACTTCGAAGTTAAACGGTGTGTGGCTTGCTGGCTTAGAATGAATGTAAAGTATAATTCGCACGTAATGCCAACGTACATAAGAGAGACACATAGGTTGAGGAACGAGTGTAATTATGAAAATATAACGCTGTCAAACAATCAAGATTCCACTTCTGTACACTTAATTTTATTTCCCTTACTGTGTTTAAACGTAATGGAGTCGACCTAGGTCTCCAGTTTATGGTGCTATCGGCTATTCCTAAAAACAGCATTTTTTATCGATTTTCTTTATCTTTCGCCATTAAACTATAATACTCCGCAATAATTTCAATTTGTAATGCTAAGGGTTTTAAATCAGTTTGAAAAATTAAACACATGACACGTATTAGTACACAGATAAAGTGCATCCAACACGAATATCTCTCACCATGTACTGGGAGAGTTGTTATCATTCGTTCGTCATGTAACACTGTCACTGTACCATTCAAATCATTTAGACTTTGCGACTGAGGTTATGATGCGATACTAGAATGTTATCTGATTCCATGAACATCGCCACCACCACACGGACCGCAACAAACATGAAGGATACACCTATTAGGATTACTTCATGGAACAATCCTGAATTTATATATATATGAGAAGTGTCCCTGTATTTTCGTATAAACCAACCTTAATCTCCGAAAGCATAATCAGCGCATTTAGGACGAATGGTCTTTGGTGGAATGTCTACAACCAATTCGTGACAATGAACATGATGATTTGAAACTTCCCTATTGAGCTAAACGTTATAGTTGAGCTGAGCTGAGAATAGTTTGTGTAATGCGCCAAGTGTAGGCTGCAACATTTGTGCTCTCTAATATTTGGATTAAAATCAACAGAATTACTGCTGTGATTACTGTGGAATTTGCTGTGAATGTTTATGGAAGTATTCTTTTTGTATACATGTACTTTTTGTGCTGAAATTGTTTGTAGATTTTGTGAAATTTTGAGTTTTGTGTCAATATTTTACTTTTTAGTACAATTTTTACCTGAAAATATTAATGTGTATTTGCCTCAGGCAAAAATGTCCATTGTATACCAGGATTTATACAATACAATAGGGGTTACCTGTATGGGATTGGGAAATTATCACCTATAAAACCTGATCTTCATACATTGACAATATTAAAACAGTTAGAAATACTGAAGTTTAGGGATACAAGAGGGGGTCGGTATAAACGCACATGGGACCTGAACGATGGTGTAAATTTTCAAAACATTCAAACACTTCCCCAAGAAATATCTACTATAGTGCCAAATTTATCTTCTAGAACCAATCCTAAAAATGAAAATAATTCCCAACCTCATGATCTGAAGAGGATCAAATGTGAATCGTTCACTGTTTGCAAAGGCCAAACTTATATAAAAGTGTGTTGTTTAAATCCAAGGTCAGTCAAAAACAAAAGTCTTGCCCTTTCAGATTACATATCATCTAATGACTATGATATTGTTGCTGTAACTGAAACATGGCTCGGGGGACCCTCCGACAAATCTTGCATTGCTGAACTTGTTCCCAATGGTTACAAAATCAAGCATGTCCCTCGCTATGGACGTGGAGGGGGAGTTGCAGTTGTATATAAAACTGCTCTAGATATTCAGCTTCTAACTTCCACCAATGATAAAGTTTTCACCACTTTTGAACACATGGAATTCATTGTAGCCATCAGGAACTATTCTCTGCGTCTGTCTGTTGTATATAGACCACCACCAACCACTAAAAACGGTCTAAAAACTAGTTCTTTCCTGGAAAATGAGTGACCGTCGTTTCTGGCCAAACTTGTAACAACAGAAAGTAACATCATAGTTGTTGGGGATCTGAACATCCACCTTGACAATCTTTTGAACTCAGACTCTGTAAAGTTTACTAGTATACTTGAATCTTGCGGCATGCGGCAACACGTTACTGGGGCAACTCACGTGGCTGGCCACACACTGGATGTGGTAATTACAAGAGACACCGACACGTCTGTCTCACATGTGGAAATATCCGATCCTGGCCTACCTGACAACAGTGGAAAGACGTCACGTGATCCTTTTGCAGTAATGTTTAATGCATGTGCTGCTAAACCTGCACCTATCAGAAGAACTGTGAATTTAAGAAAGTTAAAATCGATTGACATCAATAAATTCAAAAAAGACATTGAATCCTCAGATATTTTGAAAAGTGGACTGCACATATCAGACGTGGATGAACTTGTTGAGGTGTATACCCATGGACTTTCATTACTTATTGACAAGCATGCTCCCCTCAAATCCAAAACCATATTTTTAAGACCCTACACTGAAGATCTACATGACGCCAAACATCTGAGACGAAAATTGGAGCGAAAATGGCGAATGACTAAATTGACAATAGATCATGAAATATATAGGAATTATTGTTCGGCAGTCAACAAATTGTTAAAACAATCCAAAGTAAGCTTTTACACGGAGAAGGTAGAGTCCTGTGGTCGTGATCAGAAAGGGTTATTCAAGATAACTAAACATCTGATGGGTGATGAAAAGGAAGTTGTGCTACCATCTGGTAAACCTGCTAAGATGCTTGCACAGGATTTCAGTGACTTCTTCATCAACAAAATTGAAGGAATACGTACTGAAATAGCCTCCAGTCCTCAGTCTAACCAACATGACGACTGTGCTGAATTCGAAACACCCTTTAAAGAAGAGCAACTATCAGAATTTTCTCCAACATCTGAGGATGAAATCCGGAAACTAATAAATGAAAAATTACAGACCTGTGTCAAACTTACCTTTCATTTCCAAAGTTCTTGAGAAGGTAGTCGATGCTCAACTAGAAGAGCATTTAACACTGCATAATCTCCACGAAGAACGTCAGTCCGCATACAGAAAATTCCACTCTACTGAAACTGCTCTACTTCGTGTACAAAATGACATCCTTTGTTCTCTAGATCAGAATAAAGCTACGGTCCTGGTAATGCTTGATTTATCAGCAGCATTTGACACCATTGATCACACCACTCTCATACACAGACTTGAAAATCATTTCGGTATAACGGGCAAGCCATTAGAGTGGATGAAATCCTATCTGTGTGACCGCTACCAGACTGTGTGTATAGATGGTGAACTTTCAAACCAGTACTGATGAATTATAGTGCACCACAGGGTTCTGTGCTTGGTCCGAAGAACTACATCATGTACACAAAACCAGTGGGTGCAATCTGCAGAAAGCACCAACTACAACATCATTTCTACGCTGATGACTCACAATTGTATATGGCATTCAAACCAAAAGATTGCGTCTCGCGTGATGAAACACTACAACGAATTGAAGCTTGTCTTAAGGATATCTTACACTGGATGAAAGCAAATTTGCTGAAATTAAATGCTGACAAAACAGAGGTAATCCTGTTTGTACCGAAACGGAATGCCAGAACAGCCGAGAATCTAACTGTGAAAGTTGGCGACGCTGTGATCAGATCATCATCGATGGTGAGAAACCTCGGTGCCATGCTGGATTCACATTTGGACATGGATAAACATGTTAACTCTGTTTCAAAGTCGTGTTTCATGCAGATCAGACAAATAGGTCAAATCAGACAATATTTGACTGTTGATGCAACAAAATCCCATATCAATTCGTTAGTAACATCAAGGCTGGATTACTGCAATTTGTTACTGTGCGGTTCCCCAAAAATCATTCTGAACAAACTACAAAATATTCAAAATATAGCCGCCCGCCTCATCACACGGACACCATGTTACAATCACATCACCCCTGTGCTGAAGGATCTTCACTGGCTTCCCGTACAATACAGAGTGGAGTACAAGGTGTTGACTCATGTATTCAAAGCACTAAATGGAAAGTCCCCTGGCTACATCAGAAGTATGTTGGAAGTATATACTCCACAAAGACAGCTCAGGTCTAAATATGACTCTGTTCTTCTAGTTGTGCCGAGGATGAGGACTGTCACGTTCGGTGATCGATGTTTCACGGCCGCGGTACCTAAGCTCTGGAATGCACTGCCAACAGCACTCAGAGACAGTAAAACACTACCGTCATTCAAGAAAGCGTTGAAAACGCACTATTTTACAAAAGCTTACTCAGGCTATTAGGTTTTACTTCTTAGATAGTATTTAATTCCTTTGAAGTATGGGGGTCTCTTTAAAGGTAGTATCTTTATACGTTTGGAGACGGTTTCTCGTAGCAGTGGTATCTTGACGCTTTTCTTGAAACACTAATTTAAATGTACCTTTAGTAAACATTCAGTGACGTTGCGTAGTGAACAGTGAACACCGGCTGGTGGAGTAATGCGCGTGTGGACAGGCCAAACAGCTTACGAAGCCAACCGGACTTGAATCATTTTAGAATTATTGTGTACCTTACTTGTCTGCATAAATTAATGGTGGATTTGTTGACTTATAAATTTGTCCATATTTGTATATATTTTACCCATATCATTTTTTACTAACATGTTTGTATTCATTACATATTGTTTTAACCATGTCGTAATCGTGATTGTACAGCACTTTTGAACGTGTAATTACATGAAAAAGGGCTACAGTGTTCCCTCTCTTGAGCAACATTTTGCGGAGACCGGCAGATTGGTTGTTGTAGAGAGGGAGTTGTTGTAGAGAGGGAACAGTTCATTACAGAAATCTGTATAGAACTGTATAGATATATGTGTTTATACATGTATAATGCATATTGTGTATGTTTATTCATATGCACTGAATCATATACATGTTGTAAGTGTGTATAATTTCATTCATACAAAATACTGTACTTATTCATTTATTCAATTGCTAATGTAAACAAATCAACTTCATAGTTTTCGTTGGATTATGTTGTTTATATATGTGCACAAATGGACTTTAAATCCTGTGTATTGTCCATGGCAGATTTATCAACTTTACTAAAAAAGTAACAAAAGAACACATGACAAACAAAGTAATGCAAGTCAACACAATTTTAATAATAGATAAATTTCAACTCATATATTATTTATTTGTTTTATCCTCGTATCAGTCAACTCTCGTAGTCTGCCATTAGCTCAGTCTTGTAACGCTTCTTACATTCCTGAAAAAAGAGGAAGGCATTTAATTAGGAAAGTTACGTATTGCTGCTCTAAAGTATAAAACTATAATGTTAAAGAGACTTTCTTCAAATGTCATCAAACCAAACATTGCACGATACAACTTATACTTTTGCAGATGTGACTCTCGTCCACTTCACACCAAAACAGTTTGCATTGTTTAATGAATGTTAATGGAAACGAGTTGTTTTTAAATTTATTTTGCCAAGGGGCACTATAAAAATTAGCACAAACAATTGAACATCTATGTAGAGTCCCCCGTGTAGCTACACAAGAATAGCAACCCTTTGAAATAAATAACACGTACCCGTCATGTGTGAAAAACAATCGACACCAACAAAAAACAAAGATCCATCCGTTAGTCCATAATCAGTTAGTCGTCTTTGTATACAAACACGCTCAAAATATGCCTACGGCGATTACACATTCCTGGTTCCTGTACAGTTAAATTTTAAACGCCCGAAGCGGAAACCAACACATGGCATAATGGGTTTCGGCGATTTCGGACTTTACCGATGTCGTTTGAGAGAGGTAATCTGCCGTACCGGTACGTACTTTCGACTGCCGTTTGTCGTTATAAGGAGTTGTCGTTCCTTAGAGGTAAAAATACGTGCAAATTGCAGGGGAAGAAAATGAAACGCCGTTGCAGAGAGGGAACCGTTGTAAGGAGGTGACGTTTCGAGAGGGAACACTGTATATAAGTATGGTATAATAAAAAATAAATAAAACGTACTATTTAGATGTTTAGCAAAATTAAGTAATGTTATCGAATTTTATCGCGGCGACTATACTTCATGAAAAGACAACATTCATTCATTGTATCTTATTGCTTTCAAATTAACAAAAAAAAAATATAATAATTTTTATGATACTTATTTTTTTTGTGTTCTTCAATGGATAAAGATAAACGTTATTACAATAATGACTGAAAACGGGTAATTCAGATACCAGCACACACTAATGACCTAAAATAAGCCAAAAAAAAAACATATTCAAGGAGAGATAACAAAAATAAAACGTGTACTGCGGCCCCCTTTTATTTCGCTGAAAATGTTACCATTATCATATGCTATGATCATGCAAAATTTATAAAAATTATGCCTAATATACGTTTTCATTCTGCCTATTTGTCTAATAATAAAATTGTGAAAATCTCATATTTGGCGCCGATGTTAAATTCTGATTGTGTATTCGTCAAATAACGCTCAAACAAAAAAAACGCAAATAAAATATAATAACAACTTGGTGGTTTCCATTCAAATTCGTCATTTTTTAAAAATATTTTTTATCTAATTGTTCATTTGTGTTCTTTTAGAAGGATTTACATCTTTTCAATCACTATTGATAATATATATTGTGATGTAAGTAATTATTGCCTTCTCTGCTACATATTGATAATATTTATATATAAGTGTGTGTATGTACATTTGTATTTTGTTTTGTTTATAAATGTACTATTATGTCGTCATTGGCCGAGAGGCTTACTCTTACTTTACACAATATTGTGTATTCTATGAAATTTATTTTGTAATCTGTAATGGTGAATGAACATATCATGTGTGTATTTTATTGTGGTTTCTGTCTTCGATACAGTTATTAAATGTAAGCCTTCCCAGGTGACGACATTGATAATTGATAATTTAGTTCAGTATATTCACCGGTTGTCTACGAACCTGAGTAGTAAATGGGTTATATACCTGTTCTGTCATTGCACTTCAATGGTAACTTATCAACTTATCCATAAGAATTATCAGCAACTAGGGTTTACGGACTTACAAACAGTTCAATCAAAGTGTCGTACGTCATGTGTCGTATCTAACGTTCGAACTTGTGAACCCGGTCCATTCACCTATTGCTGCCATAATGCAGTTTTTATTACTACACCTTTTACTGTGTCTAATTGCTGTACAAATTGAGCTAAGCGGTTGTCATGCCAAAGGCTTATTAAAGTACATTGTATTATAGATTGTAAAATGCATGTTTTATACGCACAATTAAATATAATTTTAATGTTGTGTTCTCAGATATTTGTTAGGTTTATTGCTATTTACATTTGATATGTTTCCTTATAATGGACGATGATGGTATAACTTTGATATGTTTCTGTAAAGTGGACGATGATTGGTGGTACATCATATAATAATTATGCATGATTGTTATAACATTTAATTAAACAGCTGCTTGTACCTTTACGTTTGTAGTTGAATCAACGGCCGAACATTTTTTTCTTCTTATCCTCCTGACGAATTGATCACATTACCTACATTTAGTCAAAATCAACTGCTGAACGTGCATTAAATACGTACACTTTTAAGTTACATATTTTCTCTGAAACAGAGTATACCACTTCTACAATATTTGTTCAACTAAAGGTTTGGGTACATGACAAATAGAAAAAAGAACACTCCGACATAAACGCAGACAAATAATTACTGTCGCCAGTTATTGGTATGGGAAAATTAGTACTGTTAGTTTTAACTTTTTACAACATAAACCTTTAGAATTTATTAAATTTGGCATAGACAACAGATGATGTCGCTTTTACAAAACACATCCATTATGTTATGAAACAAATGAAAAAAGGTAGAAGTAACAAACTATAGAGAACATTTAAAATTCCACTTGGAGAAATCCGAAAAATGACCAAAATATCTGAGATAAATTGTAAAACAAAAAGGAAGTATTGAACATTGAAGAACGTATGCAGAATTAGGAACTAGGAGGAAATCTTAAAAAAGGAAGAGACAACTACTTCAGGGAAACAAATCAAGATGTAAAAGCTATTGAAAATAAAACGATATTTGTCAACGTACTTAACAGGAGGATGAAAGCAACTCATTGATTTATATTCTAAGATCACTCTTTATATTGATGATTATATCAGTTTGAGTTCTCGTCTAAATCAAACAATTGAATCATTGGAAATTTGTAGTTTAGCAATATCTTCTTGTTACTGCATGTAGTATGTATGCAGTCAGTTGGGTGGTTTGTTACACATACATACATGGTTTAGTTGATTGTGGTTTCTCAAAACATTCGGATTAATTCTAACAATGTAGAGTACAAACTGAAGCCATCAATTATTTGACAACTACTCAACACATCCATTTGCAAAGTATTCGATTTAGAAATAAACTGAAATGCAATTGCAATAAACAAGAGCTAGGGAAGCACATGAGTAAGTTTGAATACAAACTTGACATACGCAGTTCATTACCTTATGGAGAACATTGCTTGATATTCTCCCACTCTTTTCCCTATACAAAACATTCATTTCAATACATCTTTGATAGCAAACACATTGTTATCTGTTATAACACACCACAAGTGATACAGTTCGAGGCATTCGCAAAAAGTATGCCTGTATTCAATCGAAATCGCAAATACAAAATCTAATGGTACAACATGATGTTACATTTTGCATTCCGAAAGATAATAAGCGTCAAACTGACAGAAAATAAATCACCTGAGACAACACACAATCAGTAGACATCGTTATTATCTGCATCATTAGTCGACAAGACAATTATGTGTCACAAACAATACAAGACATCTTACTATCTGCATCAAAACATTCAAGGAACGCATTCAGTAAATACTCGACGTATACTGTATAAGAAATAACATTTTCAATATTAGAAAACAAACGAATAGCTTTACGCGGAACGAATAAGATATTACTGGTTAAATCCATTGACAGAATTTTGAAGTCACTCATTTATTCCAGTTTGACCAGCGTGGAGCTTAGATCAAAGAAAAATATCCATGTTGCCGGTTTCTCGACTGATCATATTTTGTCGCCGACCTAAATATGAGCAATTCAAAGTACATGTAGAAGTCATGTCACCGAAGAACGAAAGATTTACATGTACATGTATGTTGAAAAAATGCTCGCAAAGCATTTTTTCAACATACATGTACATGCAATCAAACGTAAAGCAATCAATTTGATCCAGTGACACAAAACCGTAGTACCTTCATTGAAAAGAGAAGGAATATTTTTCAATATCTTAAGACCTGACATTGTTTAGAATTCTAACTATTGAAGTAGCGAACAGTGGGTCTAACTGATACAAAATGTAAAATGTCTTCATACTTTAAATAAACCCAAAGTTGTGCTATAAAATGTTTGTAAATTATGGTTTTGGGTATATCTGGCAAAACCAAAGTGTACAACATGGAAAACTGTTTCTACAAATACTAACGATACGTCTCAAAGACCAGCATCTACAAAAATGGCAAGAAAGTGTCAGCAATAACTCCAAACTCGTGCATTACAAACTTTTCGAAGAAAGATATGATTATGAACAATACCTAGATATTATAGATATTCGTAAATTTAGACATGTTTTATCAAATTTTAGAGCTAGTGCTGAATATATGCATACATATAGAACGTGGTAGATACAATAAAACAGAAAATGTGAATAGAACTTGTAAGGTATGTAGTGAAAACATTGTCGAAGATGAATATCACTTTGTATTGACTTTTTCATTTTATACGAATATAAGAAAAAGGTTCATCTATAAATTATCACAAAAAAGAGAAAGTCCTGTTAAAACACATGCAAAAGGGAGAATGGTCATAAATTATAAAAGTTGAGAAGTGTATGTATTGTGTTGCTTAGTTGTACTTGATATACTTTGCTCTTATTTTCATCCTAGTGGTGAAGAAACCCTTGTGACATTTTCTGATGATTTAATATCTGTTCGTCGAATTTCAATGGCTTTACATATGATTAAGTTACTTGTTGAAATGTATCGCCCACCAAACAAGAATGTGCCAATATAATCTTGATGGATGTTGAAGCTGACAGAGTAGGCATGGTTTTCTGAATCTTTATCAAAACTTTAAGTTACTGTTTTAAGCAATACGAAAAAGAAAATTGATATATCGGAAAGATCAAACGATCATTTTATTTTCCG
The DNA here is from genome assembly GCA_964023205.1 of Lutraria lutraria. NCBI lineage: Eukaryota > Metazoa > Mollusca > Bivalvia > Venerida > Mactridae > Lutraria > Lutraria lutraria. The sequence continues at coordinate 25,555,996 of OZ026847.1, forward strand.
AACCTTGGCTTCTGTTCATGTTTTCAGTCAAGATTGCGTCAATGGTTATTTTTTCTCTCACGTTGTACATTCAAGTGAGAAGTGGGTGGTTATCTCTAAAGAAAACAATTCTGTAGAACAGATAAGGTTACTAGCTTGCTAAAACTGTTGTTGTAAATTAGCCGTAATGCCTTGAAAGTCTAGATGTTTGAGATCTTAGAGTTTTGATTTGTTTCGCAAACTTGCGAAAAGAACAGAATGTCAGAAAACTGAAGGTAAACAATTATGTAAAAGTCTTATTGACTGATTCGGGTATGCAAAATAGCACAAGATAACTAAACCAGATTCGCTAGAATACAATATTTATTTCAAAACACCTTCATTGAGAAAATAAATACGAAAGACGATTTATGTAATGAAAAGTTATTTAAGTCGTAGTGTTCAATATCGCAGTTTTGACATGAACAAGAACTTAAAATAATTGAAAACACGAACAGTAAATCTATTATCTTCATCAATTGATTGTTAATAAACAATTAACATATTTAACTAGTAGAATACGATATAGAACACTCAAATGCTTAAATACTTCCTGTACCTTATCCATAGTGTCCTTACACCTTACGGTGTGATTAACTTAAACACCAGACAGAAGATATATATTATAAATGATTTCTTGACTAATATCTGAGACTCAAAGACAGCCAAAATACCAAGGGTAAACAATGTTGATGCTTTATTTTTGGTGATACATATTGTGCAAATTTGTGCATCACGTACCTTAAGATATTTAATGTACAGAAGTTTTAAATAATGCTTTGCAAGCAGAATGTTTCTGAATTAACTCCTGTACTTATTGCGAATTGCATTAAATGGTTACTCAAATCGTCCATTCCAGAATAACTTGAGATCGTCAATAACTATACAATGATTCCATTATTCTGCTTATTCAGATATAAATATGTTTTATTACACAATAAACATACAATCTTGGTCTAGAGTTAACTAACTAAATAGAAAGAAATGATAGATAATAAAGTACAAGTATATTTATATACATGCAATATTATACAAATATGCGCATACATGTGTATAAATCTTTCTGGTCATATAGTTCGTTCAAATCATTTATGCTTTTGCACATGTATAATGCTTGAATTCATTACATTGCTAACTTAAAGATGAACCGTACCTTGACCATTATGGCTGTATTTGACAACTTCAATTTGACCAAAATTTGAATTGTTCAGCAAGAATTACAATTTACCACAATTAGTTACAAATGCGAACAAGGTCCAAAAAGAACCGTCACATCTAACCTCTGTCCTTCGACATTAGGAAATTATCACAGAAAGTATATTAAACGTAAATACGTAATTGATATTGATATAAATTTACGTTTATCCATAAATATTGTACCATACCTTATAACCAGGATAGAACTCCCAAACATATGTAACATTACTAGACCCGTTAGTGAACGATCCATTTAGTTCATTTTCCATCTCACTATCAGTCTACAACTGTATATTCCAAACACACACAATACTACCAACGTTTGTTGTTACGTCTGAACCTATTCACCGATAATATAGTGAATGAAATTCAAACAAGGTGGAGCAATATTATTATTTACACGAAATTCATTTTTCCCATCAGCGTATTCCCTGTAATAGGTCGCTAGTTACGCCTTATAAAAGCAATTTAGTACAATGTGAGATTTATAAATGTTCGTGCATCCGCTATTGCTCTATTACTTGTTCTTATAATGTATTAAAAGTATTGTCTCGTCATTAGAAATAGATTCGATACCCTTTATCAGAGTTTCAGTGTTTAAGACGGACACATTGATTGATTTCAACATTTGTAATTATGATATTAGTAGTTGATTGACTATACGCATGAAAGAATAACAGTCGTGGTACTTTTTATAATCAATAATTGTTGTCATTTGAACTATTGAATAATTCATTACACTTTTCATACCTACAATTGTTTCTGAACATAAATATAATGAATTCAAAATGCTTCTTGTTCGATTGTTCGTGTTTAACGTAATACTATGTTTATTAGAATTTCAGCTTTTTACTGGCGGTCGGTCAAACAAACAAATGTTTCATGATTTTGTACATGACTAAACCTCCGCCGGTTTGTTTTTGCCGCGCCGGTCTTTGGCAAATACAGCCCCCACTTTTACGCGTTTTTGAGAAACAAAAACATTATTAAATTGTAGCATTTAGTTACTTATTAAAATATTGTAAGTCCCATGTTTCTATCTTTACTAGTTTTCTTGAAAAATGCAAAGAAAAACTGTCTTTGCCATGGCAAAAGGCGTTTTGCCATGGCAAATCGGTATTTTGCCATGGCAAAATGCCTTGCCATGGCCGCCATGGCCTTGCCATGGCAAAAAAATCAACACTTTTGCCATGGCAAAATTGCCATGGCAAAATTTTTTTTAATATCTAAAGAAACACTATGTAAGGGTGTGTATGTATCATAATTAACACAATTAACATGGTTTTGATCAATAAATATGAATTTTTAAATTTTAATTTTTGCCATGGCAAAAGTTTGCCATGGCAAAATTTCCATGGCAAAATATTGCCATGGCAAAATTTCCATGGCAAAATATTACCATGGCAAAATTTCCATGGCAAAAAATTGCCATGGCATATTAGTCATTTAGTAAAATTAACATTGAGAATATTAATTTCTGTACGAGATACAAAGTCAGCTGTGAGTTGGCTTAGACCAGGGCTCGCATTTATGAGGCATCATATTTTTTTCCTACAATAAAAAATCTTATCATAAGATGATTGATATTTAAGCATGCACTTATTTTATCAAAGAAAATTAATAATTTTTATTTAAAAAAATGTTTTTAAGATATGTTGTTGCTACAGAATTTCCGGTTTTTCATTTCTCTTAAATTCTTAAAAATAAAAAGGAAGTGTTTTCTATGACGTTCGCGTCCATGCATGTGTTTGAATTTAAGAAATAAATCAATAATTCAGCGTAATACCATTTTATATTCCCCTCACCATGCAATATATGTGTTAAAATTTGCAAATTTGCCATGATGTCACTGATAATGATAGCATTGTAATACCAACAATGAGTCCTATTAGTAATTATCATATATGCAGAAGGGGCGGATCCAGGTTTTCAAACTAGGGGGCGTAATATTTGGGAACTGAATAATTGAATGCTATTTCATTAAATGAATGAATTAATTAATGGTGTTTTAATTATGTCTATATATGATCGAGAACTTTGAGGGGGCGCCCGCCATGCACACTACCTTCCCCCGTCTTACTATAAAAAATCTTATCATAAGATTATATTGATATTTATGCATGCACTTATTTTATCAAAGAAAATTAATAATTTTAATTCAAAAAAATGTTTTTAAGATATGTTGTTGCTACAGAATTCCCAGTATTTCATTTCTCTTAAATTCTTAAAAATAAAAAGGAAGTGTTTTCTATGACGTTCACGTCCATGCATGTGTTTGAATTTAAGAAATAAATCAATAATTCAGCATAATACCATTTTATATTCCCCTCACCATGCAATGTATGTGTTAAAATTTGCAAATTTGCCATGATGTCACTGATAATGATAGCAGAAGGGCGGATCCAGGTTTTCAAACTAGGGGGCGTAATATTTATGAACTGAATAATTGAATGCTATTTCATTGAATGAATTAATTAATGGTATTTTATGTCTATATATGATCGAGAACTTTGAGGGGGCACACGCTATCTTCCCCCGTCCCTTGAACCGCTAGTGCACAGTGTTATATTATCGTTTTGTAAGCTATGTCACATGTTTCGAATATAATCCTTCAGGGAAGTTCTATCTGACTGATAGCCTGGACAATTCCAAATTTAAGGATTTCTCCAACCAGTCATTTTAAATATCCAACCAGTAGGGAACTATTGCGAGCAGCACAAGTGACTTGTTTGTTCAATATTTTAACCAACAATACTCCTTTTCCTCGGAATACAGCATTTAACCCCATATGAACAGAGACAACATCAAAATGTCAAATGATCTGGGCATGTACACAGTCTTTATGCTAACCCAGTTACAGCCGGAACCTTAGATAATGTCCATTTAAGCTAGTAAACTTTAACACAATTGTCTATTCCGGCTAATTGTAAATTGTCTATTGTAAATTTTCAATAATCCATTAACAGCTGCTTTAATGAAATCAGTCCAAACACTGTGTACATTAATGACAGGCCAACAAACCCACAGGCATTGGCGAATAGCCTATTGCTTCGATTCATACATGCAAATTTCCTTGTCATGTCTTTCTATTTAAAAAAAATATCATGAATAAAAAATTAATTAACTTTATCCTGCATCAGACAATTTGGGATTTTTATTCCGGAAAAGCAACTGCTACTCAGAATACAGCTTCTAATTTTAGAACAGGAGATACACTTGAATTGAATAGAGTTTCGCAGGGAGCTGTATACAAAAGCTTTTTGCAGATACAGCTCTCCGGGGAGCTATATTTGAAAGGATCCATGTAGGGGGTGTCAGCTATCGGATCTAATGAAGTCCAATATAGAATCTAGTTCCCTCTGCAGCTGAACTTTTTACAACTTATGCAGAAAGTAACTTTGTTTCTGCCCTAGCTGTTGCCAGTGATTTGGTAAATATGAGACTCTTTAAACATATATAAGTCGTACTAGATAACGGTGAAGCTAAATTTAGAATGTGAATTTAGAGTGTATATATAACAGATATTTTAAGATACACCATTATTTGGATAACATCGGTAAATGGGGTACTGACTATATAAGATCCCTCTTTAATGAACTTAAAATAAGTTAATATTTAATTTGCAAATAAAGTTAACTTACCTGAGACCAAATTTTAACACAATTATAACAAGACTTTTAAAAGGATAATTGACATTCTACAGAGCTATTTTCCTTCTATAACAGGCGCTTTTAACAGGCGTCTTCCCCTCAGGATAATCATTTAAAATCATGCAGTTTTCCCCTAAAATTTAGTTTACATCCAAGTTTTTTCTCACCTTTTGCAAAAAGATATGAGTTATTCTTTCCCAAATTTGAAGAAAATGTCAGTTTTCCTACCTGTGAAAAAAGCCCTGCACTACAATATTGTAACACACTGAGTGCATTACAGATTAAAGACATTGAACAGCTACTATATAAGTGACCCCCCCCCCCCAAATCCACATGAGGTCTAATCTCTTAATTGTTTTATTGCCCCTAATGGGATTAATCCTGTCTTTTCATGGTCAGCTAAGTGTCTGTAGACTTGACACCTATTCATAGAGGGTCATACATTTTATTGATTTTTAATGATAATTAGCTTATGGATAACTTCCTGTTGTTTTTGTAAGCATTTTATGTGATTAATTAATGGTGTCCTTTAATTACCAGATTATGTAAGAATAGTTAATGCATGAAAAATGCAACTGAATGCTTCTTCTATTTCTAAATCAAATCATTCTATTTACACATGAAATTATTTTTTACAAGATAACTATTATAATCTTAAAAATAACTTGCAAAGAAACTATGTTTGTACAGGTACTGCTTGAGAAATAATATTGGTTAGAAATATTTAACAGGTATAAAAGGTGTTAGGATATGTTTGTATTAAATTCACAAAATGGATGTTTAATTTATCAAAATCATCCAGACCTAACTAATTGGTGTGAGATACATATATTTGCTAATGTGTTTGAAGTGTTGAGCATTTATTTGAGTAATTAATGTCTTTAATCATATTAAATTTCTTAATATTTTGCATTTAATATAAACATACTTAAAAAAAAGAAAATTATATTTTTAATTAAACATTGAATCAATTTAAGTATCTATACAGTAGCTATAATTTTTATTAGCCATAAATTTAAGTGACTGATTATGTAATTAGAAGCTAGTCTATCAATGACACTGTCAGTTTTATTGGACTCCCTACTGTGGAATATACCGGACTGCTAGGTCTTAGTCACATGCCTCGCATTCCTGGTTCAATGTCTTTAAATAATTTTAAATAATGTAAAATTCACTTACAAGTCTACTTCTGTTTAGTATTTAGAAGTTATGTAGAATTATTCTGACAGTTCCACACGAATCTTACCGCTGAACCCTTTTAAATTTACAGCCCAACGGATTGACTACGTGTGTCACGCCAGAAATTATCATTATGTTACTTCATTCTAAAAATCCCATCCTTATGTCCTCAGTTTGCTACTTGAATTGAATACTGTTCGACAATGCATATTATTTATGTGGCCAATATCTCTAGTTTGTCGTTTTTATGCCTGTCAAAACTATCTTTTTCAGAACTGATTTCGTCCGGTAATCCCTTTAATGGTGTGCACTGTCAACAGAAATTCACATTATTCCTCAACTTATATTTACATTAGTAAACAGCAGCCATCTTGCGTGCACTATGCGACAGTTATTATGCGGCCGCCATTCTAAAATACACGGCCAGCGCTTTTTTAAGTAAAAATATTGTTGAGTAATTCAAACATTTTTAGAAGAAGAAAAGGTCAATATGAGGGTGTCGTTATATATTTTATCGATACTATTCATGTTTTAATTAGAGATAATGAATACATTAAACGAATATCAATTCAAGTTTCTCATTAAGAACACGTGCTGTCACTAAAATTATACGAAGACGGCCTCACTATTTAAAGGATACATAAGATCGACACAGAGCCTTAATGTACATTTAAACACTGCTTTAAATTGCAGTTTAAATCAGTCAGTGATTCATATTATTTTTCCATTTTCACACATTTCGGACACACACCACACACCTCCATTTCATTGACGCAGCGTCAATAAAAAGGGTTATAATATATTTGACATTTTCCTTTTGAAAAAGTTTCAAAATAGATGATAGATTTTGTATTCCGGAATAAAAAAGAATAACTCTGATAACAACAGCACAAATTTAAGTATTAATAGTATTCGTGCTATTCCTGTCGCTCTTATTTTTGTTGTCTCGAAAAAAACATGATAACTGGTTTTAATTTAGAAAAAAATCTAACGTCACTTAACATGATAGATCATTGTTTGTAGTAAATACAAAACATCAGCATGATTCAGTCATTATTGTAAATACACATAGGCCGAAGTGTACCTATAAAAGTGCGTACTCTATATATATATCCATAAACGAAACGCATGTTTATAAAATGTATGGATTATATAATCTGTCATCAACTGAAATTGTACAGATTCCGAAAAATCGGTGTATTTCACATCAGCATGGGGATTTATTGAACAGCTCCTGTGTAAGCGACTAAAACCACAGGAGGTCTTATCTCTCGTTTTATCGCCCCCTGTGTCTGGTCACGGTCAGTTTGGAATTAGTGAAGAATAGGGTCATACATTGTACTGATGTATGGTGGTGAGACATAGATAACAGAGATAAGCTGTTTCAGCTATCGCCTGTATAACTGCGTGTGTGGCTATTACTTTTTCCCAAAATTACTGATTTCACATGCGTAAATTTTTAATTTTCTGAAAGCTTATTATGTTAACATTTGCTGCTGAGTTTTACAATCAGTAACTTTGACTAATAGCTTTATTACACTAGCTCCTGCTGCCATATAATATATATATATATTTATTTACTCGTACCATTTTTTTTTCAAATATGAAGTCGCGGGTATTAATTTTTGATAACACATGCGCAATGATGCGCGTACAATTGAAACAGGTTTTCGGTTATTACTAGTATATTTTTTTTCATTTATTTGACGAGTTCTTCCTTATTAAATCTGCTCTAGATTGTAGATTCAACTTGAAAACACCTTTACTTAATCCAATGTATACATTTCACATTGAGAAATTTCAGCTTACGAACTTCCTGTCAGTAAACGGTACTTCAAACTACATTTTACAAACGTCCTTATGTTGATTATGTGTCGCGCGTACCATTTTATTGATACATTTTGAGCATGTAAATATAGTGCTTGATTAAGTTATCATGAATACCTCACTCCCATATCAAATATGAAGTCGCGGGTATTAATTTTTGATAACACATGCGCAATGATGCGCGTACAATTGAAACAGGTTTTCGGTTATTACTAGTATATCTTTTTCCATTTATTTGACGAGTTCTTCCTTATAAAATCTGCTCTAGATTGTAGATTCAACTTGAAAACACCTTTACTTAATACAATGTTTCTGAGGCAGACTTGAATGCTTTGATGATAAGCAAAGATTCAAAGAGCATAAAAAGCTGTTCCGTGATACATTTATAAAATTAGGTGTCATTTTGTACGGTCGCTAATTGTAACTTCACCTTTTTCTTGACCCACGTCTCACTTTGATTAATATTAACAGTTCAATAAACTAAGCAGTTTATACTTCCGCGTTGTTAAGACGAATGGAAATTGTCATAATAATTGTAGAAATTGTACAGTTTATGCACCCGTTCTATAGTCACATATTATTTGTGAATATTGGATTTTATTCCGTAATATGGAAGTGCATATTTAGATCAATTCAATTACATGTATTTGAAATACAAGACTTGTGACCTGGTGCATGTGCATGCCACACTATATACGCACACATTCCGGAATATACATAAGAGGAATCATAACTTGCTAAATTTAATACTGATTTCAGTTGAGATAATAGATCTCGTCTCTGACGCATGGCTGACTTCATGTTATGAATAAGGTAAAGAAGCCGGGTAACAATCGATAGACTGCGTGAAAATCTTCAACTGGTTCCCGTTGACTTGTTTGTTCCTTTGGTGCACTGCAACATTGAGCGGGAACCAGTTAATGTAAACCGTTAAATCGATCAGACACCCGATAAGACCATAGATCCAACAGACGGAACGTCTTTAATGATTTGGCCATTTCTTTTGCGTCAGTAAATACATTAATAATCTCATTAGAACCTTTCTAAAATTAGTACGAAGGTGTTTTTTTTTAATGAAAGAACACGTATTTTGTATTTAGTTTGAAAAGATTATTTTGTAGAACACATTATTTTTTTGTTGTATTCATAAAGCTTTGAAAATGTAAAAAATGTTAAAAACTTTATATAAATTATTATTATTATTATTATTCATTATTGTTTCTGTCTTGAATACAAAATGTATTTATACAAATTTACGTATCATTGATCTGTTGATTAACAGGTGTAATATTCAATTAGAATTTAGAAGGTCTTGTATTAGATTTTACATAAAATTATCTTCGAGTATTCGTGCTGTAAAACACTAATAAAACCCGAATCGATAAAAATACTCGTTTAATCGTGTTTTATTTTCGTTTTAAAATGTGACAAGTTAGTAAAATAACATTTGCTTCATAAATCCATTAGTCTTTTACTTGCCCGCTACTCAAGCAATTCCTCTGATACATATATTTTACTATCGATGAAGATATATGTATTTTATATACAAACTAGTAAAATGCAAATCTGCAGTATATACATTTACCACCCGTGGTGTTTATTGACTATCGATCTATGTACCAGGACTATATATTAGCGACGCGGCAATTTGACCCTTCCTTAGATATTTCATTGACCAATCAGATAACGGCATTTCCACTGACCTTCTGAAACCGACAGTATCATGTGTGAGATCAAACCGTTCAGTTGTTAAAAGATAAGAAAAAAAACTAATCGTAACCAATAACATAAACGTTCTCACTTATAATTTTCTGGTACTGCAACAATCAATCAAATACAATGTGTCAGACCCATACATAATTTTCCTATTTTATATACAAAAAAGCCGAGCGTCAATATTCCTCGAAATAGCACCGAGCTTACGTAACATTACACATTCTAAGACACGTATAGGAACATGATTTTATTTAGTAACTTATACAAAACATAGTATCTCGTTACAAACATATGTATAAATACAATAAAGTTTGGATCATGTGACATCGTGAAGATTCAAAGAGTAGAAGAAAGACAGATAATTAATGAAAACTAATAGTTAAAAAATTAAAGAGATTGAGCTATGCTTAAAATAACATGAATCAAGAAGCACGATTTAGATTTGTAAACTGCAAGTTACTTAATTATGAAAAAAAAGCATCATATAGATTAAAATCTGGGTAATAATTTTTACCAAAAATAATAGTTACATCATGTCCACCTAGAAATATTAAGTATCGACAACGACTGACTGTTTACGTAAAGAAAATGCATGATATGTGTATTTTGCTAGATTAATTATGTCTAATTTTTCAGTAGATAGCATGAGTTGAGTGAATTTGAAGACACTTGGGCGAACATAATAGTATTCTTGTTTTAAAAATTGCTTACGAATATTTATATATAGCAAAGTGGTAATCATCTTCGATGTCATTTGAATTACGTATCAGACATATGATAAATGCTAGAGCATTGAATTATGTGAATTCATCCTGCTTATGTTGTAAGGCGAATATTCATTGATTGTGATTTATTATATTATTGTATATTAACGGTAATATGTACATTGTACAATGTATTATAGTATATACTCTCCGTGTTTGGAGGAAATAAAGATATATATATATACTTGTCGAAATACTATTATACCAAGAATGAAAAAATACTTCTATAGCACGTTGTTAAAAAACACAATATAGGGGTAGATTCTAATCTAAGTGTCAATTTTGTAATTTCTGGCAACAAATACCTACTATATATATTTAATATTGGATGCAAACTGTAATTATCGCAGCTATTTTAATGATAAATATCATTAAATATAGTTTAATCGGACACGCGGTAAGTAGTATACATAATAAATTGGTACATACCAAGTTGTACACAGCTAATATTACAGATGATCATACAAATAAATATATAAGTATTCGTTGCGAAACAAACATATACTGTTTATAGCTTACTTAACACCTATATATATTAAAAAGTATATCATTAGAAAATTAAAACAAAACTATACTGCAGAATCGGGACAGATTTCTACAGTTAATACATGCACAATCATACAACAAGTTTGCGGTAAAATTCTCATAATTTTTAGTAATAAAAACTAATTTAATTATTGGCTAGATTTTTTGACGTTATGCACGGTATCAATACTTTAAATAATCGAGTAAAAAGTAGCACTTAGTAAAAAACACGTCTAGATAAATTATACCTAACATAGCAGCACAAGGCTTATAAATTTGCGACAGTCATGAATAGCTATATGTAGCTCCTAGATGTAAGTGACTCCAAAAGCTGCGGGAGGTCGTAGTAGGGCTACGGGAGGTCGAATCTCTGCGAATGGTTTATTTGCCTTATCTGTCTTATCATGTGTGCATGTTAGATGTTGCAGTAGAAATCCATTGATTGGTACTGATGATAACTTTATGACTAATTAACATCCTGATGATTTATATGCCAACTGATTATATAAGCAGAAGCTACGACCCGGTCTGCTTTATTACCCAGTACTGCACTGGACTGCCTGGTCAATAAATCATATACCTCGCATTTGGACTGGTTAAATCCAGGAACATTGAAAAAATCAGTATGCCTAAGTAATTAATGCATCTAAATATTCGTTAACGTAGAATTAAAGTAAACCTGACAGTTCTTGTCGGGTGTTTGTACATGTATCTTTCTGTTCATTGAAATACTTAGGATGCAAAACCTTCGCTCGTTTCCTAGCGACGTAAGGCACGTGATACCCAAAATGGCTTCTTCTGGAACTGTCACTGTTTAGAGATCTACATATTAACAGTAATTTTAAGCTAAACAAACATAATCAAGTGTGCATACTTACGTGTAAAGATCAATGAATAATAGAGGAATATTCATACAGCAAGGATAACTAATAAAGCTAACGGATTAGGCCGTGAAAGTGCTAGGAACTTGAGAGAATAAAAACTTACTGTTACAGACTTGGATTAATGAATGGCGAGCACACAAGCTTATCGTGTATGATTGGTCAGTATACTAATCGGTCAACATATGCTTTATGATTTTGTGCTTCGCTCAATGCTGCAAACGATTAGAATTAATTACAACAGACATATCCAAATAATAAAGCAAGGGTCTCCCCTGCTATCAGGTGATTACAATGTATTTTATATTTGCACCTTCTCTCAGTATAATTTAAAATTGATTGGAGAATTTTTAGATAGGCTTTGTTATTTGAATGTGTCCAGGAGGGCCTATCTGATAACTATTTAGTCTGAACTTATTTGTGGCAATAAGACACTTCCTCAATTTGGCCTGTCTGCCGCAGTACAACAAAGAACAAAGCATCTTTGTGCACTCAAAATCCTCAGTTAAAAGCTGTTGGGCATGATAACTTACTTAATTTTACATTGTAGCAGTCTGGTATATTAATTATCGATCGACTGGGATATTTACCGGCCCGAATAGCTCAGTAGACTGTAGAGCATCTGACTTGCAAGCAGGGGGTCACAGTTTTGAGCCCCACATCGGGTACTTTATCATAGAGCTAGGGTGAAGTAAAGGCTGGGTTAGTTGAGTCTGTTGTTGTCGCAGTGAGTTACTTAGAATAAAAAGGAAGGAGGATTGTAGCATCAATTTTTTGTTGTATATTATATTCATATTATATTCATATAATATTCATAAATTGGCTAAGATATTCACCAGCCTGATGAGCTCAGTTGGTACGGCATCTGACTTGCAAGCAGATGCATTTCAGTTTACAACTGTTGTATAAAATAGGTGAAGATGTAGTTATTATACATGTATATCTATAAGTTATTCATCATATTTCATCTATGCCTAAGTACACCATTATGTCTTGCTATTAAAAAGTAACCAACAAATAAACTTTTGCTATTCAAAAGTTTATCTACATGCATGAATACTGCTTTTTGTATTGGATATTGAGAAATTTCATTATGTTAATGTTCTATTCTGAGTGAGTATTCAATTTCATAGATAATTTGTACATGTGTATGAATATTCCGGGGAATCCCACTATGTCTAAATGCACCTGAATGTTGCTAAAAAAGTTAGCAATAAACATTTTGCTGTCTTATTTAAATGTGTATACATATAAATAGAATACTGTTTTTGTGCTGAATGTCTGGAAAATCTCAAAATCATAATGTAAATAGGCTAATTTACTATTGATAAATAATTAAAATTCTTTTGGTCTTTTGCGATTATCAAAATGCTGAATAGAGTTGGTAGCTTTTATCGGTTTATCATTATTGCAATATCAGCTAGACAATATCAATAACACAATATTTTTTCATCATACCAATATATTGGATTTAGCTTAAATAACTGGACTTTAAATAAGTCCAAATATAATTCATGACTAAAAACTGGTCAAACTTGTATTATCAACTTTGCACATATACATTATAATACAGTCATGTATTAATTGTTTAGACACTGCTAAATAAGAACAAATTCTTTCAAAGTGTGGTTCCAGACAGCACTATCACCAATAAACTGCATTATTACCCAAGGCTTTATGTGAATGCTTATTCATTATTCTTTATTTAATGACAACTTGCAATATTTACTGCGATACATATCCTGATACAGCATGCACTATTGTGATATATCACAATATGCTTTTAAGGTGCGATACCCAGCTCTAACTCTTAGTATGCCTAAATGTGCTTTTTCTGCTAAAAAGAAACAGTTAGTTAGTCCATCTGCATTTCCTTGTCCCTAATGATTAGACATATAATGTGAAAATAACTTTGTACAATTGATAAATACCATAAGATAGTGTGCAGTGTTCAAGACCCAGGTCTGTAGCTCCAAGGTCAAGGTCACACTTGGAGATCAAGCATGAAAAAGAGTGTCATAGACCTTGTCCAGGCTGTACTTCCATTATGCATTGACATATTTGAAAATAACAGGGTTAACTGTTAAATTCCATGAGGTGATATGCAGAGCACAAGACCCAGGTGCATACATGTAGTTCCAAGGCTAAGCTTAGATATTTTGTGTATAAGCATTGTCTAGCGGACCTCTACCAAGTTTGTTAAAATTATCGCCCCTTGGTAAAAATTGGCCCGCCCCGTGTTCGCTTGATTTATGTAGACTTATATAGACTTAAATCTTCATGTCCAAAACCACAAGGCTAGAGCTTAGTTATTTTGAGTTTAGTATTGTCCTGTGGACTTCTACCAAGTTTGTTCAAATTATGACCCCAGGGTTTACTCTATTTTATAAAGGAAAATTTAAAACATCTTCTTTCTGAAACCTCAAGGCTTGGAGCTTAGATATTTCAGATGTAATATTTTCTAGTGGACCTCTACCATGTTTGTTCAAATTATGGCCCTGGGGTAGAAATTGGCCCTGCCCATGCGGGTCTCTTGATTTACATAGGCTTATATATGTGAATGTTTTTAATCTTCTTGTCCAAAACCTCAAGGCATATAGACCTTAGATATTTTGTATGTAGCATTGTCTAGTGGTCATGTACCAAGTTTGTTCAAATTATACCCCATGGGTCAAAGTTAGCTCAACCCGGGGTTTAATCTATTTTATATAGGCTTAACTAGGAAAATTAAAAAAAAAAAATTGTCCAAAACCACATGGCCTAGAGCTTAGCTATTTTGTAAGTAGCATTTTCTAGTGGTCCTCTGCCATGGGTGTTCAAATTATGGACCGTGGGTCAAACTGGCCCCGGCCAGGTTTACTCTATCTTATATATGCTTAAACATAGAAATTACAAAAAAAGGTCTTGTCAGAAACCCCAAGGTCCAAAGCTTAGATATTTTGGACCTGGGGTAAAAATTGACCTCGTCCCCAGGTGACTTGTTTTTACATAGGCTCATGATTATTTTCTCTCAGGTCTTTTTTCTGGAAAGCGATAAAGGGCCAGCATGGCCTTCTTGTTTAAAAATGTGGTGAGAGTACTGAATTGTGCCTATAGTAAATAACTCATAGTCTAGAAATACAAAATTAGGAACAATTGTATGAAGTTAAATTCATGTGTGGGTTCGCATGTGATAGATATAATTTCGGTTTTATTTTTACACTATTAAACCCCTAGCTGGAATTCCATAGTAATGACATCTTAAAGCATTTGTTCCAAATTAAGAATTTTCTTTGCTAGAATATTTGTTAACCTATACATTCTTAAATATCACTCATCTTATGAAAAGATTTTTTCCAATCTGAGTATAAAAAAAAATTAAGATACTTCATAAATGCAAGACCTGGTCTAAGCCGATTCCCACATAAATAACTTATCTATTACAAAATTTACTTCTGTAATGGTAATTTAACTAAATTACTATTTTTTTTAAATTTTGCCATGGCAATATTTTGCCATGGAAATTTTGCCATGGCAATATTTTGCCATGGAAATTTTGCCATGGCAAACTTTTGCCATGGCAAAAATTAAAAATTAAAATTTCATATTTATTCATCAAAACCATAAAAATTGTGTTAATTATGATACCTACACACACTTACATAGTGTTTCTTTAGATATTAAAAAAAAATTTGCCATGGCAATTTTGCCATGGCAAAAGTGTTGATTTTTTTGCCATGGCAAGGCCATGGCGGCCATGGCAAGGCATTTTGCCATGGCAAAATACCGATTTGCCATGGCAAAACGCCTTTTGCCATGGCAAAGACAGTTTTTCTTTGCATTTTTCAAGAAAACTAGTAAAGATAGAAACATGGGACTTACAATTTTTTAATAAGTAACTAAATGCTACAATTTAATAATGTTTTTGTTTCTCAAAAATGCGTAAAAGTGGGGGCTGTATTTGCCAAAGACCGGCGCGGCAAAAACAAACCGGCGGAGGTTACTAACAGTTTTTTCCCAAAATTCAACTTCTCCAAGTGAATACTAAAAGGACAATGAATCTTAATCCTGCTTTGTGCAAACTAAAAGTACAAAAAAACTGTACGCTATTTATGGTGTCGACCAAAGCCCTATTTCGGTCTCAGTCAATATCAATAAAGATGAAAGAGTGCATCAAAGATTGTGTAGATATGTGTTATTGGTAAAAAGTACATACATGTATTATGCGTCACTATACGGTGAATTAGGAAGGTATCCTCTTTATTATGTTTATAATAGATTTATTCTGATTATATAGTAATGGTTCAAAGTCATTCATGAATACGGATAATATTTTATTGAATCTTGTTTACCCGAATTCTTCACGTTTATGTTAAAATGGTAACAAAAACTGGACATCTAAAGTAAAAAGCCTTTTAGAAAAACACAGGTTGTATAATGTATTTTTGTATCTTCATAGATACTATAATGAGTCTTTCATATCATTACCTAAATAAAGACTTATCGATTGTTTCAAAGACAAATTTCACAGATCTCTGTTCTAGTAGTGTTCATAATCACTTATATAAGTATGCATATTAAAACGATCTTCTCCTTGGAAAGATACATTATGCAATAAAATTTTGTAAATCATGACCTGCGAAGCAAATACACCAAACGTCATTATTATATAAGACCAAACATGATGAAATATTACAGTCTGAAAACAAAAACATTATAAAACAATAAAGTAGATATATTTTTCAGGCAACTTGTAAGAGAAATAATATATAATTATAATATGAAACTTCAATCCAGTGTTTAAATAGTTTTAATAGTTCTATTTGCACGTTTGTCAATGTTTATTCATAATACTCAGTGACGTAGTAATATCATATACATGTAGATTATATTCATTTGGTTGTTTCTTCAATTCCATACCATTATGAAGTAATAAAAAGAGACAACAAAGAAGCTAACATAATCTTACTAATAAAAATAGTATATGTTATGATATATCTATGTTCATCATTCGGCTATTTACGACCAGTTCATACAACACGACTAAGTGGCATTTTAGGATCCGTTTGTTAAAAATGTTTATGTAGCATTTAGTCTACTATACATTTGTTCACGCTCAAATATCAACTGTAATACATAGAATTTCGATGTCTAAATGACATTATTATTATTATTGTTGTAAGTCGCCAGTTGATGTTACTTTTTATCAAAAGCTTTTACACGCGATCTATTAACTTACTTTTGCATTATGTATTCACATTATCTGTCATACTGACGACAATGAATAATATCTTAATAAGGGATCCTAAAGAGGATTTAATGATATATAATGCGATGTTTCCTGCACTTTGTACCTATCATGTGAAAACAAGCTCGTGAGAATGGAGACGCATTAACCAACAGGCTAGACGTAATAAAGTAGTTTTCAAATAAATAACCCTAAACCGGAATCCATAAAGGACATGATTATAATGTTTATACTAGATGACCATATAATGCTAAAATCCAACATAGAAGTGCCTCGATGATTTCAATGCTGTATTCGTTTAATACGGAAGTTGCTCATGTCTTTTGATAACGTCGCGCAAGTATATGTAAGTTATCATAACGTTTAACGTATACATGGTAGATACATATGTGCAGTCTTTTTTCAATGCCAAAAAAACGATGGTTATTTGGTGCAAATATAACAAACTACATGTATGTAAACTTTGTTCTGTGGTGTAAAGATATTTTCAGCATTGTTATTGACTATAATTTGAAGATGCGAACTTTAGAGGCAGTTACGCATGACAGGTACGGGCCTGGGTCTTTGGCAAGACACGTTGGTGAACCTTTCTGCCTGTCATCTTAAATATCCACCCATAAATGACAAAAATACTGGACGGACACAAAACAAAATACCAATGTTTAATGATGGTTAACATTTGTGGTAAGTTATTATAAAATCCTCTGATGTATGACGAAGTTACAGCCCAGACAAATTTGGAGACAGACAGACAGACCGACAGACAGACAACGTGACTCCTGTGTATTGTCCGCTATTTTGTTGTGGGGTATAATTACGAGATGCGTTGCTGAACAGTAGCTGTCAAGTTAATTTATAACTCATTTAGATTAAATCATTGTGGTTTAACCAGATAACAGCTCATGGTGGGTGGTGTAGTTTTTTCTAAACAAGTGTCTGAGGTATATATTACATAGAAATAGGAGGAGAAATTTCGAGACCAAGACAATCATTCTGATTTTTGAAGTTTCCGGATTTCAAAGGGTTCTGATTTCAGAAGTGACATAGTATATGCATCCCATAATATACTAAAATTTGAATGGAGTCAGTTGTTCGCTAACTAAATATGAAGAAGAGACAGACTATGTCTCATCATACAGACATTGTTATTTTTCGTATAATGGTAACCAAATGGTATGGAAATGTATTTGTCCATGTATAACTTAACGGTCTGTTTCTCAGTGAGTGTACGTATTATCATGATTGATGAAGTAGATAATGATTGAAACTCAGACATGATTTACAACGGAAAGGATATCACGGGCTGAAAACTGAGACAGGATTTACAACGGAAAGGATATCACGGGCTGAAAAGCCTTGCCTTGAAATGCATATCGAAGTGCACTATACAACATTTAGACAGAAACTGTAAACATTACCATTAAGTATCAAATACTAGTAACTATCTAAATGCACAAATTCCTCACATGTGTAATAATTCAAACTGCACTCTGTTGATTGAAATGAATAATAATTTTCATATTATTGGTTTGTACGAGTACAGTACGAATTTTATTTCAGAGATACCGTACCCAATATGTTATCATGATACTCTTTGTTTGTTTTGTAAAATGTGCCGTGTCTACCCATAATTTTTGGTACAATGATTGCAGCATAAATTTTGATTACATGAATTTTGATATATCAACGAGGACATCGTACATTAAGTCATCAAACGCAGTAAGTAATGCAGTATGTTCACAACGACATCTTGTGTTACTGTGACAATCACGATTAATTGACTGTAGGCAGTGCTTGTGCTGTATCAGTACGTTTCATTATGTCTATTTATCATGCTTGTAAAGGAATTGGTTGCAAACAATCTAATCATTCTTTAATTAAGCGATAAATACAAAATCAGATTTCAAAAACTTCGCCTAAATGTAACAGTAGCTGAGATGAATTGTGTTATCTCGAAGACCTCGCGCCTAAGAATTCCGCAAATACAGACACCCTGTTAATCTATGAAGGCATGTAAACTTTAACAATGGATGAACGATAGTAGGAAGATATTCATTGGCCACAATGGAGGAACCGATATAGGAAGATATTTATAAACAACATTTAAGAAACTAAAGTAGAACGATACGCATTGACCACAATGTGGGAACTAAATAATGTACGAAGGTACTCATAAATGTGTCGTGATAGCCTAAATAGTAAATACGCTAATATGTAACAAGTTATTACAACGATTAAATATCATATTTTCATATCAAGCAACAAAAGAATCTTACCGAACGCGCAAAATAGTGTTTTATGCGACACACAGTACTCCTTTATCGACGTCACTTTATCAGCGAATATCATCTCCAAAGTGTTGTGTATTTGACAATAATTCGTAATTAAGTCTCACTAGACATCAAAACAGGACGTGATTTAAATTTTCGAATCGAAAGCAATTATCATTTTAATTGTTATGAAAACTGAATGGGATGCATTAATTAATCGCATAATGCTATTATTACACGAAACGATAATGATCTGACAGTTTTATCAAAAATCGCTCACATAAAAAATCCACAGCCGTTTTTTAATTAAGATTGCCGCTATACTTGAAGATATTTAAACGGATTCTTGGTGTTCTGTAGGGTAATGTTTATATAGATAACCGTGCCTCGGATTTTTTATTCTTTTTTTCGTTTTTTTTAATCTATGACGTATTACATAATTTCAGTGGGTTCAGGCTACGAATTTCTTTAAAGTCAAATATCTAATGAACGAATGACGTTATCCGAGTCAGAGTCTTGGTTCCCTGTATTATGGCATTCATAGTCATTTTAAGTATGTTCCTATATATACTTAGTAGTCATCGTTGTAACAAAATATGTAAATTACGTGCGATAATGGTTCAACGAAGACCTATAAAATATAATATTTATTTCAGTTCACATGCAATGGACTTTTTACAGTGAGTTTATCTCAGTATATAATTATGGTTTAGTTTTCAAATCTATAACTTGATAAGACCTAAGTAGGCTTAATATGTTGCATAGTTTTACCGTATATCAATCCTCGATTGCTTACAATGAACATCTTATTACATAAATTAAAGAGATTTATCTACACCGTTAAACTACAACCTATGCTGTACAAACCAAAGGGATTTGGCAGATACATTTTGACCAAACTAATTCACCTTGCACTGTTTATACTGACAAGGGAAGTAACATTTAACAGCACAAGAAGCTCATTATAACCAGGTCCGCTTTTCCACCGCGCGTTTGTTTAAAATATAAGCAATCCTAACGCATATCAATGCATACCGTCGTGTAGCTTACACATTTTACTTCATAGTTTCCCTATAAAAAATACAGCCTACACTCAACAATCATAAGAAATATCAACATAATCTGCCAAAATGTCTCAGGTCGGACCATTTCGGGAACACGGCACTTGTTGTACGGCTTCATTTAGAATTATTTGCACAATTATCACATCGGTTCAACAAATATACGGAAAAATCGAAAACTGGGCTAACCTTTAAATGTAAATATAAACATTTACATTATTAAAGTGATCGCGATAATAGTGTCTGGCTTAGAATGATGAAAGTCGAAATAATATCAATTTTAAAGACATGAAAATAAAAAAAATGAGATTTATTAGTTTGTACATTAGTCTCTGTGGATTCTGGCAAATAAATATTCAGTGGAAAGGTTGGTTTACTTTTTATATACGATTTCATAAGGCGTTATTTTGTTGAGAATATAGATGGAGAACTTCGAAGCTTAATGGTATGACGCTTGCTTGCTTAGAATGTAAATAAAACAGAAATCGTACGTAGTGCCAACGTAAATAAGAGAGATCTATGTGAAATTCATCGTTCGAAAGTAAATATAAAAATACAACGCAGTCAAACTAATCAAGATTCACCATATTTTTAACTTCTGTACACTCAATGATATTTCTCTTATTGTGATAAAACGCGATGGGATCGACTAAGTTCTTCAGTTCATGGTGTAATCTACTAATCTTGCAGACCTCACACATTTAATATTTTCTTTATCTTCAGATATTGCTAAAAAATTATATAATGCTTCGCCGTAATTTTGATTTTTAACGTTAGGGGACTTACATCAGTTTGGAAAAACGAAACACTCAAAGCTTTACACATGTAGTACATAGATAAAGTGTGAATATCGTTTAGCATGACAACCTAACTGTACTCTCATTATCCCGGCTTCAACAAATCAATGGTTGTTTTAAGCATTTTATACGATGTCCGTTGCTGGTTTAAGTGTGTAAGGGTAATAATAATGTAATATCATTTGTAATGATATCATTGGGATCCGAAACGTGTATTATTACGAACGGAATGTAAACAATTTCGAGTCCATTAAGGGAACATCCATTCTCATTTGTTGAAGTTATTCTAGTTATTTTCTCTTTTACGAGTACATTTTGCATATTCAAGCAATAGAGACAATGTCATCAAATTAATTCTAGATCGCCTACAATTGCTTCATTGATATTTGAAATGTGATATTTGAATTATGTAATTTTAATAAATGTAATTTTGATATTTTTTTCTTTCTCTACATGTAATCTTGTGACTTGTTACAGTCAGTGCATCAAAAGCCATAGGGTAAAAACTTAAGCAATTAAAATCACTTAATAAGGCATCTTTGTCATGAATTTCTCTAACAGCTGTCAGCTAATGCATTAAATATGTCTTTTTAAAATAATATAATGTTTAAAATAGTAGCTCAATGGTTTTACTGCTGTAGAAAACTGACCGCCGGCTTATTGTTGTCATACAAAAGCCCTTTTATTGTTTCGGTGTCCATTTTTAATTAGCAACCTTGGTACGAACAATTTGTAACGCCGATCTTCATAGGTTCGAACCCAGTTCAATTAGGGACTTGTTTAAAAATGTGTCCTTCTGTGGTAAAGTCACTCTTCAAATTGACTTTACATGACTTTGTGTTTTACTTATTATTTGGGCAATAAAGAAAAATAAGGAACATCTTCTTAAGACATTTTATATATCTCGGAAGGGAGTCAAACAGAGTGGACGCAAACAGCACACACAACAAAATCGAGTGGTTTTTGCTTAAGGTAACGGGCTTGGATGTAAGGTCAAATCAAGTTTCACCAATTGACAGATTTAAAAACTAAACCAAAGTTATATACTAAAATATATCCACTGTATAAAGTGCATTGCAAGTGATTTGAAACAAATATCACATTTGATTGGTCTTCTAGAAACAAATATCGCACGTAATTTACACATTTTTGAACAACGATAACAACTCTGTATATAGGAATATATTACATCAAAAAGCCTTAAAATGACTATAAATGTATAATGCAGGGAACCTTGCTTCAGATTTTTTATAACGTCCTGTGTTCGTTAAATATTTGACTTTAAAGAAATTCCGTACCCAGGACCCCTCTGTTTATTACGTAATACGCCATAGATAAAAATGAAAGCACTTATCAAAATTCTGAGGTACGGTTCCCTAGATTAACATTTCCCTACATAATTCCGAAAACCGCTTTGAAATCCGTCATCAAAAATGACACCTACTGTGTTTTTTTTAAGCTGAGCAATTAACAATTTAAGTGTCTGATCATTATCGTCTCATGAAATCAACGAAATCGACGCACCCCATTAGATTTTGATAGCCAATCAAAATCGCTAATATTTACGGTTCAATGATTGAAACCACGCCCAGGTTTGATGCCTAGTAACAGATTTTATAATAACTTTTTGTCATTAATGAATAAATAGTATCATATCGTACCAATACAATGCACATTACGTTAGAGATGTTCAACGCTGATAAGGAAAAGTCGATAAAGGGGTGCAGTATTTATCGCAATAAAACACCATTTTTGAGCGTTCGGTTATAATTTTTTGTTGCTTGGTATTAAAGTACGATATATGATCTTTGTAAATAACGTAAAATATCATTTTACGTCATTTTAGCGATTTTAACCAAGTCAGATACGTTCACGTCAAATAAGGGAAAATCACAGCACAAAACTTGTACTTCAAGGGGTTAACGAAACCGTTATATAAATAAAAACTAATAAACGGCATATTCAGATACCAGCACACATTATTTACATTTTGAAGGGCGAACGAGAGGTCACTTATTGGGTACTTAGGGATTTTGTTTGGTATCAAAGGACAAAAGAAATACCCAACAAATGTATATTAAATAAATATGGTAATAATGAATCAAATACAAAATACTTTGACATTATGTCGATATACATGGGGTCCGATTTATCTTATCAGGAACCGAACTCACTCATTTGAATATATTAACACATAAATCATCTGAAGCCTTACTAAATAGCGACTATAAGAAATACATGAGTTCCTCGTAGTATTCTAATAAACATGCAAATTAACCCAATTCTTGATAAGAATCGAAAATGTTTTAGCATGTGCATTTAACGGAATAAATCAACATCTTTAAAAACTGATATAAGTACAACAGGATATAAGCGATCGGCACCACAGTGCAGTTTCTTACAATTTATGCAGTTTGTTAGAACAGAAAGAGCTCTGGACAGAATTGTCGTCAAAAATGAACACAGTCTGTTGTATACCTTACCACGAAAGTAACCTATGTTTCCTGACTTGTCAGTACGTAAACATCCACAAATTCATTACTCAACATAAAATCTATATTTTGTGATCAATAAATTAACAATAATGTAACGTATAATAAGTTGTGTATTAATTTCGAATATTACAACTAGGTTATGATAATCAATTGCGAGTTTCTTTTATGTTAATCCTCATTGTATAAATAGAATGACTTTATATGTTTCACTCAAATGAAGTGTGAATATCTTTCACCAAGATAATAATGAAATTCATACATAATAAGCTGGCTGGAGAGTGGTACTCGTTGAAGAAAACATACAGAAATATGCTCCTGTTTCTAACAAATTAATGGCAATGGATTTTATCCAGTGGATTATTTATAAGTATATTTTTATTGTTTAGTTTTTAAATCAATAAATTGATGAAACTTGATGACCACTCAGCCAATACCGATACATTGATAAATGGATCACCTACAAAGAAAAAGTGTGTACATGTATATCATAAATGAATAACCAAACTAGGGCTGTCCCGATACAGATCTCAGTCGATACGATACGTATTGCGATACGGTACTAGCGATATGCGATATCTACGATACGATATAAAAGTATTTCGAAGTAATGAAATACGTTATAATATTAGTGATGTTTGGAAGTTCTAATTACCTGTTACAAAGGTGTAAAACTAAAATTGTCTTGCACTTAAAGCCATCGATTTGATTCATAAATGTTTAGTTTTTGTTGGTTAAATTATATTTCTTTTTTTTAAATTTCTCCTGTTACTCGCAATGCATTGTAGCCCCTGACGTAAAAGCACGGCAATAATTGAATTTGAATTCATACAGAATTCTGACTATTAGCCAGATAAAATTGTTTAAAGAATCAGGTTTTATGATTATTGAAAAAACAAGTACTAAGTTAATAGTAATTTTTTGAATCCTTCAACTTGGATGTTATAATTACGAGACATGTGTGTTCTAAGGTTGCTAGTCTCACCACTATACAGATCGCAGTGACATTTCTTACAGACTGTTACATAGGATTCTTTGTTTCATCAATCGGTATACCAAAACGCTGCCAAAATACTTGGTGGCGTTTTAAAGTTACTTGGTGCCTAAGCCATTTTTCAGTAATTACAAATTGTTAGTGTAGACCACGGCAATGTTTACACACTTTATAGGTAAAGCTGGCACTCAAAAAAATTAAATGCCTGATATATGTTTCCGAAAATTAGAAAATCGGTTTCTTATTTTTTAAGAGAAAAGTTCTGAAGTATCATTTAAAAATTAATATAATTTATAGGTCAATATCTTCTTGGCAAAATCTGAATATTCTAATCGAATCCGTTGTCTAGCTTTACCTCACGCAGCTAATGTCTTTAAATATAGAATATGGAGTTGAGAAAGCATTGTCAAAGATAAAATGAGTGAACATTTGTAAAACTAGTTCAGTTGTTAAACATTCTAGGAGTTTTTAATGTAAAAGTAAAAAAACCGCGATACGGCCGATACGGGACCTTACGATACGATACGCATATCGTTCAGCACTGTACCGGTACGTACCGGTACACAGCCATATCGGTACAGCCCTAAACCAAACCCTACCCAGGCCTAACATTAAACAAATATATAGTGCGCTTTTATTGAACTGTCAAAGCTGCATACTCATACGGTCAATGATTGTATTTATGTTTAGCTTCGGTGAGATTCCATTACTTTTGTAAGTTATACGATAATTGTCGTTTTACGTATATATTAGTGTTCATCCTGACTGTTCTATTGAAATTAGAAATGTCGACGGGAGCGTAGCGACCGGAGACATTTCTAATTTTCACAGAACAGTTCAGGATGAATACTAATATACTTATTGGGCGGGTTTATTTGACCTTTTTACTATGCAATGTTAAAGGTCATTCTAAGCGCGCGGGAAAATATTGATTACACCTTCGTCAGGTCATTTAGTCTGTGAGCGCCGCGATGTGAAGACACACATTAACTACAGACATGTTATCCATGTTTTATGTTTTTTATGATAGCGTATAGAAAACCGAACCGATTGAAATATATGCTGACCTAATTTTCATTGAATGCACGGGATTCACGATCGAGCAATATAATCAAAAGTGAAGAACACGTTTCGACTGGAAAAATGTACAAGAGAATATGCAATCAAATAGTGTAAAGTTACGGGTATTTGAATGAAATTATTGTATGCAAAATTTCATACATTTCTGCCGCATAATTTCTGAGAAATTTCAGTTTCGAATTGGCGGTTAATAAGTTGCTTTGAGTATATTTAGTCTGCGTGTTTTTTTTTTAAATAGGATATTTTAATTATCGAAAATAACATCTACCACTGGTTTTCGGTTGACATAATTTTAGCTACTTTGATTACGGATGGAGAGAAGACATTAGGGATGAGCAAACTGGTAAACACGATTTGTTTCCCCTTTTAGCTCCTCATTCGGTTGATTGGCTGTATAAAGACTTTTGATGCACTGCAACATGTAATGGGAACAAATTTATACATTCTGGATACTTCCATAGTTTGGGGTTATATCTTTATTACTGCGCCTCTTTAAAAAAAGTCAGCTGCTCTGGTCAGTTATTCGTAGTTTGCACGTATGAAGTGACGTGGTCTATTTCCCTAGTGTCTATGTGATTTAAACTGATTTTAACAAGAGAAGAGCGCATGCTCAATTCCTGTTATAAATATTAATTAGATGGCCGTGTCGTAAGCGGTGAATACGCATGCGCAATAAAATGTCTCCTCCCATTTTGAATACATTTATAGAACCTTCGATACCATGAGCGTAGTAAAGATTTTTGGCGTTCTACGAAACTTAGATAAGATTCGACACTATGAGGCGTAGTAACGTATTATGGATATAGTAGCGATTTTTGGCGTTCTATGAAATTAAGAGCTAGGAAAAATGCAGAAATACGGCGATTTCATTGGATGAAAAAATAAAGCTGCACACTAAAGTTATATCAACACGTTGATTGGAACATACCGTAACGTTAAAATAAACGAAAACTATCGACTGTGAAACGAACTAAAAATAATCGCACCCAGCAACCGTGTAATTATTCAACTTTGACATGTTAATAAAGTCGCACTATACCAGCTATAGTACAGCCAAGAAGAACATATCCGTATATTACCGTAGTATATATATGTTAATAACATGACCGTGTTATGGCTTGTAGAAATTATATTCATATGTAAATGACGGAAAGAATGTTTATCATCGAGACTTGTTCAATCCATTCGAGTTGCCGTTTATAATCGCTAAATATATATATTCCATCGTGGTTGGACATTGCAATTCACAGGTTACAATAGTCTACATTTAGAAGGCGCAAAAATTAATCTTTTCATCATATTAAGAAGATTGAGATCAATGAAAGACACAAAACCACGTCAGGGTTTATGAATGATAGAAATAAGGTTATTCATTATGTGTATTATAATGATTTCAAATATTGTGACACACAGATATTTAACATAGAACGCCGAAATACCAGTTGATGTTCAAGTATTACAGAGCATTTTGATACAATATGATATAAAGAGAAAATTCCTGATAAAGCAATGTTTACAATAGTCGATTATCAGAGATCACGATAATATTGTTTGGCTTCTAAGTCGAAATGATATCAATTTTAAATTAAAGACATGACATAGGAAATAGCGAAACAATAAATAATGTGGTTTATATTTTGTACAACAACCTATGTGGATTTTAACATACATAACCAGTAACTAAAATGATTCATTTAAATGTTTATAATTTCTTAATATACGTGTTACGGTGTTTAGATTATAGATAGAGAACTTCGAAGCTCAATGGCATGTGGCTTGCTTGCTTAGACTGAATCTGAACAAAACAGAACCCGTACATAATACAAAGAGAGACATGAATGTTATCGAACGAATGTAAATATAGAAAAACGCTGTCAAACTAATCATGTTTACCGTACATTTAACTTCTGTACACTCAATTATCTCTCTCTTATTGTGATAAAAAAGTTCCACAGTTCATTGTGTTATTTGCTATTCTTGCAGATCTCACACATTCGACGATTTTCTTTATCTTCAGATATTGCTATAAAATTATAACACTCCTCCATAATTACGATCCGTAACGTTAGGGGACTTACAATCGTTTGGAAAAAACAAACACGCAAACCTTAACACACATATAGTACATAGATAAAGAGAAAACATCTTTTACCATGATAATCATAACATAATAAACAAACTGGTTGGAGAGTGGTACTCGTATAAGGAAACATACAGAAACATTATCCCGGTGAAACGTTTTCAAGCTCCCCCCTTTTAGATATTGGAATAAGTTATGTTACCCTTGTCTCAATTAACCCTTTTTATTTTACTTCATATGTCCTTTATGTCCATGTCTAGCTGTATTATGCATTGTATCTGTTATATAGTGTGTATTGTATCTGCCTAACTGTATACCAGTAAGGGGGATATTGATTAGTTGTTTATTGTACGGATCAGCGAATGAATGCGAGTATGGTTGATTGAAAGTTGTGAATTGGTATGAGAGATGTTCACTAATATTCTCGTGCACTTAGTCCCATCATGCACTATAATCCTCTTCCCGCTAAAATGAACCCTTGCCAGGAAAACACTCTTTAGTTCATTCTTTTTGAGTCTAGACCGTTTCACAATTCGTCTATATATTATCTTCATTATTGAAATATAACAATTTACATTGTTATATTTCTACACTGATCCTGGTAAGTTTATTTAAATAGTTTTATTGAACATTATTGAATTAACTCATACTTCGTTTTTTGTACGCGTGGAACTTATTATTTATTTTCTTGTTGTTTTGTATGCTTCGCTATCTCTAACCTGTACTTTTCTTATTTTATACAGGCTCTCTATTACTATTTCTTCATCACCATCATCTGAATACATATTATCGGAATCAAACAATCTGTTTGTGTTGTATATCAAAACCCCAGTAACAGTTATATGACACATATGATGTGACGACGCGCCAGATGATATTGTTTTTCTACAATCAGTAAACTAAACATTTTTTTATTAAGCCCAATGGATTACGGCGGCGGCTTGAAAGACCCATTAACTTCTTCGATGTTAAAATTAAAGTAGGTCTTATTTTACCTAGAATGATGTCTTATCAGGGAAACTGACTTTTACTTGCAATAAAAACATTCCGAAATTTTCTTTTTTAATCATCAAGTACCTACAGAAATGTAGCACATAATTGTTTCAATGATAAAAGCATCTTGAAAGGTTTTGCAAATTGACACCCGAACAGATTTCAATGGCCACGAAAATGTATACGACACCAGCAAAAAGAAAACTTTCATTCACCTTATTCAAATATAACCATACCACCTCTCAATGAATTGTTGGCTTGTAAAATATAAAAAAAATATGTTAAGGATTGGTTCTTATTTTAGAATACAAAAAGAGTAATCATAGAAACTATTGATGAGATGAACGATTGGCTTATAATGGCATGATTTATAAATTGATTATGTATTCAAACAAGAAATGAAGCAAATTGATCGAAGTGACAATCACTCCTACAAAACGGGCGAAAACAAAAACATTACGTTGATTGAAAGAAAATACTGCATCATACGATAGGTATCAAGAAGGCCGAAATAAACAACATAAAATAATTATTAGATATTGATACATTAAATGACGAAATAAACAAGTGCTTGATTATCAGTCACGCATACAAGAACAGTTTTTGTGTGACGTCATTGTTTCGTCTAAATAAAAACTACCATAAGCAATCATTCGCTCGCCCTTACGGGATTATCCCGGAGGCGAGTGTAAACAATTATGATCAGAAAGTTTGGTTTTATTGTTACATTAGTCTGACAGAATAATTGATCGGAATATTTATTTAAACATTAATCAGCCTTATCTTCTCAACCATAATACTTCGATAATAGAATTGAGATTAGAGCTCGGAGACTGGTAATAAGTTTTATATAACCTCGGGGCCTTGTC
Organism: Lutraria lutraria; assembly: GCA_964023205.1. Taxonomy (NCBI): domain Eukaryota; kingdom Metazoa; phylum Mollusca; class Bivalvia; order Venerida; family Mactridae; genus Lutraria; species Lutraria lutraria. The sequence goes on from OZ026847.1 coordinate 25,585,616, forward strand.
GTTGTATAGATATAAAAATAATAGATACGTTATTGAAAAAAAGAAGGTAAAGGATAATATTCGCGGTCGTGGTGCAGTAGGAAAAACGCCGGATTTGTAAACTGGCCTACCGGGTTCGAGTCAACGAAAATAAAAAAGTCGATTTTCCTTCATAGTTGCCGGTTACTTGTTGAAGGGAAGATCACAGTCGTCCAGGAAAACTGGTAAGGAGAACTGGCCACCGTAAGCAACTGAAAAGTTTATATTTTAAACAATGATTAACAAATTGGGTTTTCAATGACAGAAAATTGTTAAACGATTCTGGTATTTCATTTGTTTGAGAAATTTAGATGTAGCTCCGTTTCTTGCAACTTTTAAGCAACGTGCTATTGATGTTTTTATTCAGGAATGGTCAATGGGATACAAAGAAACGCTGTGCTTGAAAACTAATAACACATTAAACAAGGATTCGATATTAAAGGTTATACTGACACTTTGACCAATAAGTAAAGATTTTTCTTTTAAATTAGAGTGTTTGGAATATCCCCCACGAATCCAAACAGGTCATCATAGCAGAAATAAAATCCAAAGAAACCAACAAAAGTCGGTCAATAGCTATACATAGCTAATGTTTACTGTTATTATGTATACCAACTATAAATAAATTGTGTATCTTGTATCTTATTGTTTACTATGTCACAACAATGACATGGAAGATGAATATCGTTTCATATATCTTTGCCCTATATTTGCAGACTTCAGGAAGAATTTCAAACCTAATTATTATAATTATAAAAACATCCAAGTTTAAATTTCTTTAACTACTTAAGGATAACGGACCTTAATAAAAACTAATTTAATGACTATGAACAAAAGTTAGAGGTACCTGATCCTTATAAATTATGTCATTTAAACATAATTGATTACATTTTAAATTCCAACCATACACACTTTTGATATATTGGACCCGCGTCAGTAATGTATGGTTTTATATCATAAAGGGAGGTAATATTACTAACTAGTTCTCATCCTTTCCTATGATTATACAGAAATTTAATTTCCTGTTTAAAAATTCCGAAATTACAGATTCAGAAAAAGCTCGTGGTAAATGATTTATAAATGATTCATTCTACATAGGCAATAGAAATAAACAAGGGTTTAATGGTTAGACCAGGGTTTGATATCCTTAATACACCAAATGGGACTATCTTACTTAATACTGCTAGGTTTATAAAACAAGCTTTAGCTCTAAAGCATTCCATGTTAACTTCTCTTAATTGGCTTATGTTCACCATCTTAGCTCAATTTACATATGATATTTTTTCTAAAATGCAATATATTGTTACATGTTGTAATTATAATTACTCATTTGTATGCTTTTTTCCACCTATCACATGACATTTGCTTATTTGTATGAATATTTGTATTGTTTTGACGATGTACTATATACAAGTAACTAATACAAGTTTTGTTCTATTTTGTGATTCTTATATAACACAAACAATTATTCTGCCAATAATATGTATGTCAGATATAGCCTTATACGACGGACACAAATTGTTCTAACACGTTTAGTGATGCTCAGATACTAGACATAATCGAATGAGGTTAGGAAATTACATGATAACTCTGTTAGAAGGGTCAAGCATTAGGTATTTGTACAATAATTCTGGGAGAAGTGTTTTATTGTAATGAACATTTATCACTTCTTCCTTATCCTATAATATAAATCTATAACGACCAGAGAAAGCTATCCTAATAAAAACATATCAATCATGATAACTCATGATTGGCACGGAAATGGTGTAAAACACAGATCTATACAAGTGGTATGTTTCAATGTCCTATTATTTGCTGGCGTTCAATAACTGTCGATATTTTCAGAGCCAATTTCAATGCCCATTCGCCATGAATCTGATACGTTACGACACGATATCTACATGCTGCTTGTCCATGGTTCAGTGACATGTTTAAAGAAACAATCTCAATTGGCAGTGTACTATGGCTTGAATGATGCTTTCCTTTGTTGCTTATTAGATGTTTCAAATACTAGCTTTCTCAACTTTCTAGCAACATATATGTTTTGTTCTTAGCTAATATATTTCAGTGATAAAGCCCGTCTTATAATTAAAGGTTGCAAATACTAGCTTCTCACATTTCTAGCAAATGTATGTGCTTTGTTTTTGACTAAAAGAAAACCCTTTAATAAAATAACATTTCGTCTAATATTCATGGTATGTATTTAGCTTAGTCTAGGAAGGTTGAATCATGAAAGGGAATGACAAAAACTTTAATGTGCAAAACTAGAATTCCATAATCAGCGTTGATTCCAATATCGTTTCAAACGACCGTTAAAATAATTACAAAATAACAGAGTGCAATTAAGGCGGAGACAGAGGGGAAACAACATTCAAGTCATTTAAATTGATGTATTTTATTTCATTAAGCAACAAATGACATAGTATCGCTTTGGGATTAGCCATTTTATTGAAATTTTGTCCTTATTAAGATTTGCAGAGAGAAAAAAGTATAAGAAAGTTTGAATGTTTACATGAATCATGCATTAAAGCAAAACCAGTATATATAGTGTGCTGAACAATCCCATCTGTAATGCAGTATGATTCCGCGCGACAGTACATAAATATACAATCTGTGAGAGCCACGTCTATCGTTAATTTTACCACGAGAAGATGACAGAAATGGTCTGTTTACCGAAAGGAAATTCATATATTTGGCCATGCTATTTTTATTCGCACATTGACCCTCATTGTCGTTGTTTTCCTGCTAAATACAGACACGTTAATAACAATCTGTTTGTGAAGTAATGATAAGTATCGGTATACCCAAGGCTCGTGTTTTCATCATCATATACCACGACATCAAAATCAAACAAATATACTATCTTATCAAATAGTTTATTCTCACTCCGTAGTTTGTTAAATGTACACATTTGGGACCGAAAGGAAGACATTAATTACGTTATGGTCTTGACGAACAAATACGCCACACACGATCCCAATTAATCTTATGTTGAAGGAAGCTAGTCACGTTTGTGTGATACTAACGAGTGGGAACAAATCAGGTGTTGATAAGAATTATAACATGTCCGGCACAAATATCAACAAAAGTGACCTTTGTAATTTTTTTACTAACGACTTACAAACAACCAACACAGGATGGATATAAGATATGTTTTAGAATACTCAGCTGTAAATGTAGTGTGTAATGTGACAAATGATTCAATAATTATAAATAATCTTCATGAATGAATGATATTTTTGTATCCAAATTTCGCCCACTTAGCTCAATTTGGTAAATATTTCGGATTTGTTTATTTTCTGGACGTGGCAATGCTCCAATTTAGTATTTTGATGACAATAAATCTGAGGGTTTTCGTCCTCAACCTCTGAACATTCATGTGGAAAATGTAGTTAGTATTGTTACACAATCATGAAAAAATATAGATGAGATAACTGTCGACATGTATATAGATGAAATACTGTTCGAAACGGACTTAAAGTCCTGAAAATTGTATATAATATAATCTATACATAGACAGGTTCATTTCTGCGTAGGAACTAGGAAGCATGATTTACAATATACAGATAAAACAAATAAACTAAAATAACAACCATATTAATATAGAATGAAAGACAAATAAGACGAAATTAGACCATGACATGTTTCCGATACTAAGAATAACATAAGAAACACCGGCCCTTGTTTCCATTGTGGTCCTTGTACTGGTGGCATGACATAGAGAGGCAAATATAAAAGATGCTGAGTAAAAAACATTGATAATAATTAAATTGCATATCACAGTTGAACATTGGAATGTAGTTATCACAGCACATTGAAATCAATTTGCTATTATTAATAAGTTAAACATTCATTGTAAATTAATGGACAAAACATATCACAGGAATAGTTAATTACAATACTGATTAAGTAAAAGCTAAGTATTTGCATATTGCACTATTAAGACATACCTTGGCCGAACCAAACAACTAGACTTAAAAATGTAGAATGTTAAAAATGCAGTAGATTCCAACTAAAATCTGTTCATTCAGTCACTTCTGATGGCAACATTAAAATTAGGTAACATTTTTCATTTTAGTTATTTCAGAAGGTAACACATTTTATACTTTGGCACTTAAAAGCAAAACCATTTTGAGCCCGACCCTTTTACCTTTGTTTCTGAATCTTGTATTATGTTTATGTAACGAATCTTCGGCAACAAAATATTCATCCATATACCCAGGGGATGTGTAAAACCCCCAAGTTTTTGTTGTCTTATGACAACTAGGTGTATCTAACCACAATAAAGGAGATGTTAGCTTCACTATTATGTTTGCTATAAAATCGTTCCAGGTGATTTATTGTTGAAAATAAACGAGAGTAAAGCTATATCTGGCCAGAATGAAAATACCTTTCACCCATCATTCAGTCCAATTTGGATATCAAATAACAACATTATCATTAAACTTATATTATAAATTTAACTGAGCAGATTGAGGTACAACTTAATCATACAGCATGAACTATTTTGTCCGAGATATAAGTTAAGTTTCATGTTTGAAGATATCGATATCTTGACAATCTTTGAGACAAAGAAAATTGATAACAATAATGGTGTGAATTCATGCATAAAAGCAGTTAAGAACATAAGTGGTCTTAATGATGCAATGATCTTGATGTGAAAATGGTAGCTTAGAATGTTTTTGACATAATTATTTCATTAATCGCTCTCGCTCTCTCTCTCTCTCTCTCTCTTTGCAACGCTAATTACTGACTGCTTGCAGCAATCAGTTTGATGAATCAGTTAGGAGTTGGACATAGTCAACTCAGACAGTCAAATACTTTCATAAAGACGGATTATCACTTCCATTAAATCTTCTTACAAAATATATGCTAAAAGCATTTTATCAGTGTTTCTACTGCAATTAGAACTAAATGTCGACTCTGGTAAAGTGGTCATAAATAGGACAGGTAGGGGATATTTTATTGATATTGAAAGCACGCGGAAGGGTAAAAAAGTACCTTTTCTCGACTCAAAGAAAAATAATTTTCTCAAAGAGGATAACCGTATTGTTTTCATAACCATATAGTGTTTCCTAAAAGAAAATTTAACAAAAACAATTTATGATTAAACGAACCTGATTGTTACAAGTTATCGTTACAGAACATTTTATTCCACTGCATAACTGTATTTAACCTTAAAAGAGGAAACATGTGCCTGATTAAATATTGACTTGTTCGATGTTGTTCATTTTCAATTTCAGAATTAACTCCCTTTCATTTCTATTTATGGTCGTTTATTAAAATGAACAGGTCGCTTCCAATAATTTAGGTACTTTGGTACTTTTGATTCTTATCACATACAAGGACTGTCAGATATAGCTATAAAGTCTTACGAAATAAATATGCAATTTATGGATAGAAAGTGATGATGATACCGGAAATGATGGACCTGATGATGATGATGATACCGGAAATGATGGAACTGGTGATGATGATACCGGAAATGATGGAACATATGGTGATAATGATGTCAAAGATGATGATAGAGAAGCTAGTGACGGCAGTCAAGATGATAACCATGATAATGAAGAAGATGTTGAAGTTGAAGGAACAGATGGTGATGCTGTTGTCAGAATTGATGATGAAGATGAGTCTGACGATGATGGTGAGAGAAGAAAGCTTGATGAAGCTATTGCTCATCCAGAGACAGAGCAGCATGTGGATGATGCCGAAAGAATTTTAGATAGAGATTCGCCACCTATTCCTCAGCCGAGAAGATCTGTTAGAGAAAGAAGAGCGCCTCAAAGATATGGTGAGTATGTATTGCAACAGATAGTGTTTAGACATACTGCTGCTAGACCTGTGGACTCAAAGATTCAGGCCATGAATACTTTGCTGAATTGTGGTGTCATCAACGAATTGGATTCAGAGACAGCTCACAGGATACTAGCTGCAGTTTTTAAATATTAAGTTTTATATGTATATTGTTTTATTCAACAGTAACTTTCATTTGTGCTTTTTATGTGAATAGTTGATATGCATGGTGTTAGACTTTACAGTGTTATATACAGTGTATAAGTTATTCTGGAGTTTACGTGGACACGTTTTCATCAGGAGGAGGAGAAGGATTTAGAGAATTTATGGTTTTTTTTGTTGTTTAAAACAATGAAATAGATAGCAATGTTTGTTGTTTTATTTCTTTGTTTATTAAATATGTGTCCATTTGTCAGTGTGATTAAATTTGTATTGAGTCATTTTGACTAAGATTATGATTGCATTGACCATGATTTTGTATTTTTGTCTTTTTTTGCTTTTACTTAAGTGAGTACATTTGTAATTGGCTTATGTAATCATAAATCTTTGTACATTTTTATTTGCCTGTACCATTTGACAAGAGTCAGTATTTTGTTGAAGTGTATTTGACAATAATTGAGGCCTGTTATACTTGTGAAATGTATTGCGGCCTGTTATACTTGTGAAATTTATTTCGGCCTGTTATACTTGTGAAAATTTATTGCGGCCTGTGATACTTGTGTAACAGTACGGCCCTTTGAGATTTGTACTTAATATTTAGTACGGCCTTTTGAATTTTATATTTGATAATTTACTACGGCCTTTTGTACTTAGAAATTCATTGCGGCCTTGGTACTTGTGATATCAATTTTGGCCTAGTATACTTCGAAAATTGGTTGCACCATATATACTGAGAAAATGGTTGCCGCCTTTGTTTTTAGTTTTAGTGGCCTATTATAATTACACAGTTGGGGCAACATATTGTGATTACAACGTCGTCGTTGTCTGATATAGTGAGACATTAGGTTGAGGAGTTGTTTATGATAACATGGCTGAGGCTGAAGAGACAGGTATGGATATGGATGACTGTCCAAGACCTACTCCAACTGGTATCACTTTAGAAGAACGTAAATTGATTGGGGCTTTGAGACTTCTCAATATACAACCAACTATTGATTCAGCAGACAAATTGGAGAAACAGAAACAGATATTTACAGAAGAGAAGAGAGATGGTATTGAGGAAAAGGTGAAAAGGGAAGGAGATCTGCATTCACTGGGAGCTAGACCCAAGATTAGAGCTGACATTGATGATGGATTTGACACATCTAGAGGTACAGCCAATTACCACTTCCCAAAGTTACCACAATTTTATGGCAAGGAGAACAAGGGAGAAGCTTCATGGATGGCTTTTAAGTATGAGGTTGAGTCATTGTTGTCTGAGAAAATATTTTCTCATGAGCAGATTTTATTGGTGATCAGACGTGTACTTAAGGGTCAGGCAAAAGCTCAATGACATGTGACTTGCTTGCTTAGACTGAATCTGAACAAAACAGAACCCGTACATAATACAAAGAGAGACATGAATGTTATCGAACGAATGTAAATATAAAAAAAACGCTGTCAAACTAATCAAGTTTAACGTACATTTAACTTCTGTATACTCAATTATCTCTCTCTTATTGTGATAAAAAAGTTCCACAGTTCATTGCGTTATTTGCTATTCTTGCAGATCTCACTCATTCAACGATTTTCTTTATCTTCAGATATTGCTATAAAATTATAACACTCCGCCATAATTACGATCCGTAACGTTAGGGGACTTACAATCGTTTGGAAAAAACAAACACGCAAACCTTAACACACATATAGTACATAGATAAAGAGAAAACATCTTTTACCATGATAATCGTAACAATCACACATAATAAACTAACTGGTTGGAGAGTGGTACTCGTATAAGAAAACATACAGAAACATTATCCCGGTGAAACGTTTTCAAGCTCCCCCCTTTTAGATATTGGAATAAGTTATATGACACATATGATGTGACGACGCGCCAGATGATATTGTTTTTCTACAATCAGTAAACTAAACATTTTTTTATTAAGCCCAATGGATTACGGCGGCGACTTGAAAGACCCATTAATTTCTTCGATGTTAAAATTAAAGTAGGTCTTATTTTACCTAGAATGATGTCTTATCAGGGAAACTGACTTTTACTTGCAATAAAAACATTCCGAAATTTTCTTTTTTAATCATCAAGTACCTACAGAAATGTAGCACATAATTGTTTCAATGATAAAAGCATCTTGGAAGGTTTTGCAAATTGACACCCGAACAGATTTCAATGGCCACGAAAATGTATACGACACCAGCAAAAAGAAAACTTTCATTCACCTTATTCAAATATAACCATGGCATATCTCAATGAATTGTTGGCTTGTAAAATATAAAAAAAATATGTTAAGGATTGGTTCTTATTTTAGAATACAAAAAGAGTAATCATAGAAACTATTGATATGATGAACGATTGGTTGGTAATGGCATGATTTATAAATTGATTATGTATTCAAACAAGAAATGAAGCAAATTGATCTAAGTGACAATCACTCCTACAAAACGGGCGAAAACAAAAACATTACGTTGATTTATAGAAAATATTGCATCATACGATAGGTATCAAGAAGGCCGAAATAAACAACATAAAATAATTATTAGATATTGATACATTAAATGACGAAATAAAGAAGTGCTTGATTATCAGTCACGCATACAAGAACAGTTTTTTTGTGACGTCATTGTTCCGTCTAAATAAAAACTACCATAAGCAATCATTCGCTCGCCCTTACGGGATTATCCCGGAGGCGAGTGTAAACAAACTCCTTACTTGTCTTTAAATGGTTCTAAGTTAATTATGATCAGAAAGTTTGGTTTTATTGTTACATTAGTCTGACAGTATAATTGATCGGAATATTTATTTAAACATTAATCAGCCTTATCTTCTCAACCATAATACTTCGATAATAGAATTGAGATTAGAGCTTGGAGACTGGTAATAGGTTTTATAACCTCGGGGCCTTGTCGTTGTATAGATATAAAAATAATAGATAAGTTATTGAAAAAAAGAAGGTAAAGGATGATATTCGCGGTCGTGGTGCAGTAGGAAAAACGCCGGATTTGTAAACTGGCCTACCGGGTTCGAATCAACGAAAATAAAAAAGTCGATTTTCCTTCATAGTTGCCGGTTACTTGTTGATGGGAAAATCACAGTCGTCCAGGAAAACTGGTAAGGAGAACTGGCCGCCGTAAGCAACTGAAAAGTTTATATGGTAAACAATGATTAACAAATTGGGTTTTCAATGACAGAAAATTGTTAAACGATTCTGGTATTTCATTTGTTTGAGAAATTTAGATGTATCTCCTTTTCTTCCAACTTTTAAGCAACGTGCTATTTAAGTTTTTATTCAGGAATGGTCAATGGGATACAAAGAAACGCCGTGTTTGAAAACTAATAACACATTAAACAAATATTCGATATGAAAGGTTATCTGGACAGTTTGACCAACAAATCAAGATTTTTCTTTTAAATTAGAATGTTTGGAACATCCCACGAATCAAAACAGGTCGTCATAGCAGAAATATAATCCAAAGAAACCAACAAAAGTCGGTCAATAGCTAATGTTTACTGTTATTATGTATACCAACTATAAATAAATGTTGTTTCTTGTATCATATTGTTTACTATGTCACAAAAAAGACATTGAAGATGAATATCGTTTCATATATTTTTGCCCTACATTTGCAGACCTAAGGAAGAATTTCATACCTAATTATTATAATTACAAGATGTGTTTTATAAACACCATGCCTCCTCCGGTTGCCCTTTTTGAAAATGCACAGGTCCTGTAAAGATGTGAACATGGTGACAATAGTTCTATCAAAGTTTGGTAAAAATCCCTTGAGAAATACAGAAGTAGTTGCAAGCAAAAGAGTATTTCTCTATATATTACATATCCACAAAATAAACAAAGGGCCATAATTCCGTCAAAATTTATCGAATCATAAAACCTTTACAACATGCATTGGGTATCTCGATAACAATAGTTCCATGAAAGTTTTATCAAAATCCCTTGAGAAAACAAGGAAACAAGAGTATTTCGCTGTTACAATCACACAAAATAAACAAAGGGCCATAATTCCGTAAAAGATATCGAATCACAAAACCCAGAAAATATGTGTGGGGGTTCTCGGTGACAACAAGTCTGTGAAAGTTTCGTCAAAATCCCATGAAAAATGTAGGAGTAGTATCCTAAAAAAAATAACGGGATTTTTTAAACACAATGACCCTGTGACCTTGACCTTTGACCTACTGACCTGAAAATGCAAAGGTACTGTAGATGTTGTCATGAGGAACCTACATATGAAGTTTGATGGCGTTTTGGTTTTATGTGCAAGGTTAAAGTTTGGTACAAACAGACAGACAAACAGAGAGGCCAAAAACAATATGCCCCCGATCTATCGATACGGGGGCATAATAAAAACATCGAAGTATACATTTCTTTACCTACTTAAGGATAACGGACCTTAATAAAAACTGATTTAATGACTATGAACAAAAGTTAGAGGTACCTGATATCGATCCTTATAAATTAAAACACTTAAACCTAATTGATTAAATTTTAAATTCCAACCATACACACTTTTGATATATTGACCCGCGTCAGTAATATAAAGGGGGGTAATATTACCAACTACATGTAGTTCTCATCCTGTCCTATGATTATACTGAAATTTTGATTTTATGAATAAGTCCCATAATCATATAAATTGATCGGTCATAAAAAATTATGTTTATTCTATAACAGAGGAAACCAGTGTGTTTCCCTCCCGCGCGCACCTTTTAGCAAGAAAAAATGTTTCCAAAACCACTATCGTAATTTTTTCAATATCATTGAAAAAAAACTATTTATAGAACAGCTGTGTTTTCGCGCAGTCATATTATGGACACGGCATGAAGTGAGGTCACGCGCTCTATATATATTTTAAGTTTACAAAAGCAAACTTCACAGCGTAATGAGTGTTTTAGAAGAAAAAGGGCTTGTTTCGTCGGTAATAATTATCCTGAGATAATATCAGCAATTGTTTGTTTTTGCATATATTTTTATAGCAAAAAGCTAATGGGACTTTAAAAATTCCGAAATTACAGATTTAGAAAACGCTCGTGGTAAATGATTTATAAATGATTCATTCTAAATAAACAAGGGTTTATAAAACAAAGTTTAGCTCTAAGAAATCCCAAGTTAAGTACTATTAACTGGCTTATGTTCACCATCTTAGCTCAATTTACGTATAAATATTTTTTTCAAAAATGCAATATAATGTTACATGATGTAATCATTTTTATCATAATTACTCACTTGTATATTTTTTCTACCTATCACATGACCTATTTGTATTGAATACAAAAAAATGTATTTATTTTGACGATGTACTATACACAAGTCACTAATAAAAGTTCTATTCTGTGATTCTTGTCTTATACAAACAATTATTCTGCCAATAATATGTTTGTCAGATATAGCCTTTATACGACGGACACAAATTGTTCTAACACGTTTAGTGATGCTCAGATACTAGACATAATCGAACGAGGTTAGGAAATTACATGAAACTCTGTTAGAAGGGTCAAGCATTTAGTATTTGTGCAATAATTCTGGGAGAAGTGTTTTATTGTAACGAACATTTATCACTTCTTCCTTATCCTATTATATAAATCTATAACGACCAGAGAAAGCTATCTTAATAAAAACACATCAATCATGATAAGTCATGATTGGCACGGAAATGGTGTAAAACACAGATTTATACAAGTGGTATGTTTCAATGTTCTATTGTTTGCTGGCGTTCAATAACTGTCGATATTTTCAGAGCCAATGTCAATGCCAATTCGCCATGAATCTGATACGTTACGACACGATAACTACATGCTGCTTGTCCATGGTTCGGTGACATGTTTAAAGGAACAATTTCAATTGGCAGTGTACTATGGCTTGAATGATGCTTCCCTTTGTTGCTTATTAAATGTTTCAAATACTAGCTTTCTCACCTTTCTACCATATATGTTTTGTTCTTAGCTAATATATGTTAGTGATAAAGCAAATGTATGTGCTTTGTTTTTGACTAAAAGAAAACCCTTTAATAAAATAACATTTCGTCTAATATTCATGGTATGTATTTAGCTTAGTCTAGGAAGGTAGAAACATGAAAGGGAATGACAAAAACTTTAATGTGCAAAACTAGAATTCCATAATCAACGTTGATTCCAATATCGTTTCAAACGACCGTTAAAATAATTACAAAATAACAGCATGCAATTAAGGCGGAGACAGAGGGGAAACAAATTTCAAGTCATTTAAATTGATGTATTTTATTTCATTAAGCAACAAATGACATAGTATCGCTTTGGGATTAGCCATTTTATTGAAATTTTGTCCTTATTAAGATTTGCAGAGAAAAATGCTGAATAAAAAGTATAAGAAAGTTTGAATGTTTACATGAATCATGCATTAAAGCAAAACCAGTATATATAGTGTGCTGAACAATCCCATCTGTAATGCAGTATGATTCCGCGCGACAGTACATAAATATACAATCTGTGAGAGCCACGTCTATCGTTAATTTTACCACGAGAAGATGACAGAAATGGTCTGTTTACCGAAAGGAAATTCATATATTTGGCCATGCTATTTTTATTCGCACATTGACCCTCATTGTCGTTATTTTCCTGCTAAATACAGACACGTTAATAAATAACAATCTGTTTGTGAAGTAATGATAAGTATCGGTATACCCAAGGCTCGTGTTTTCATCATCATATACCACGACATCAAATTTATCAAACAAATATACTATCTTATCAAATAGTTTATTCTCACTCCGTAGTTTGTTAAATGTACACATTTGGGACCGAAAGGAAGACATTAATTACGTTATGGTATTGACGAACAAATACGCCACACACGATCCCAATTAATCTTATGTTGAAGGAAGCTAGTCACGTTTGTGTGATACTAACGAGTGGGAACAAATCAGGTGTTGATAAGAATTATAACATGTCCGGCACAAATATCAACAAAAGTGACCTTTGTAATTTTTTTACTAACGACTTACAAACAACCAACACAGGATGGATATAAGATATGTTTTAGAATACTCAGCTGGAAATGTAGTGTGTAATGTGACAAATGATTCAATAATTATAAATAATCTTCATGAATGAATGATATTTTTGTATCCAAATTTCGCCCACTTAGCTCAATTTGGTAAATATTTCGGATTTGTTTATTTTCTGGACGTGGCAATGCTACAATTTAGTATTTTGATGACAATAAATTTGAGGGTGTTCGTCTTCAACCTCTGAACATTCATGTGGAAAATGTAGTTAGTATTGTTACACAATCATGAAAAAATATAGTTGAGATAACTGTCGACATGTATATAGATGAAATACTGTTGGAAACGGACTTAAAGTCCTGAAAATTGTATATAATATAATCTATACATAGACAGCGTAGGAACTAGGAAGCATGGTTTACAATATACAGATAAAACAAATAAACTAAAATAACAACCATATTAATATAGAATGAAAGACAAATAAGACGAAATTTAACCATGACATGTTTCCGATACTAAGGATAACACAGGAAACACCGGCGCGTGTTTCCATTGTGGTCCTTGTACTGGTAGCATGACATAGAGAGGCAAACTTAAAAGATGCTGAGTAATAAAACATTGATAATAATTAAATTGCATATCACAGTTGAACATTGGAATGTAGTTATCACAGCACATTGAAATCAATTTGCTATTATTAATAAGTTAAACATTCATTGTAAATTAATGGACAAAACATATTACAGGAATAGTTAATTACAATACTGATTAAGTAAAAGCTAAGTATTTGCATATTGCACTATTCAGACATACCTTGGCCGAACCAAACAACTAGACTTAAAAATGTAGAATGTTGAATATACAGAAGACTCCAACTAAAATCTGTTCATTCGGTGACTTCTGATGGCAACATTAAAATTAGGTAACTTTTTTTCATTTTAGTTATTTCAGAAGGTAACACATTTTATAGTTTGGCACTAAAATGCAAAACCATTATGAGCCCGACCCTTTTACCTTTGTTTCTGAGTCTTGTATTATGTTTATGTAACGAATCTTCGGCACCACAATATTCATCTATATACCAAGGGGGTGTTTATAACCCCCAAAGTTTTTGTTGTCTTATGACAACTAGGTGTATCTAACCACAATAAAGGAGATGTTGACTTCATTATTAAGTTTGCTATAAAATCGTTCCAAGTGATTTATTGTTGAAATCGCCTGAAAATAAACGAGAGTAAAGCTATATCTTTCAACCACCATTCAGTCCAATTTGGATATCAAAAAACAACGTTATCATTAAACTTATATCATAACTTTAACTGAGCAGATTGAAGTACAACTTAATCATACAGCATGAAATATTTTGTCCGTGATATAAGTTAAGTTTCATGCTTGAAGATATCGATATCTTGACAATCTTTGAGACAAAGAAAATTGATATCAGTAATGGTGTAAATTCATGAATAAAAGCAATTAAGAACATAAGTGGTCTTTATGATGCAATGATCTTGATGTAGAAATGGTACTCTCTCTCTCTCTCTTTGCAACGCTAATTACTGACTGCTTGCAGCAATCAGTTTTAGAATCAGTTAGGAGTTGGACATAGTCAACTCAGACAGTCAAATACTTTCATAAAGACGGATTATGACTTCCATTAAATCTTCTTACAAAAGGCATGCTAAAAGCATTTTATCCGTGTTTCTACTGCAATTAGGATTAAATGTCGAATCAGGTAAACTGTTCATAAAAACGGCAGGTAGGGGATATTTTATTTATATTGAAAGCACGCGGAAGGGTAAAAAAGTACCGTTTCTCGACTCAAAGAAAATTAATTTTCTCAAAGAGGGTAACCGTATTGTTTTCATAACCTTATAGTGTTTCCTAAAAGAAAATTTAACAATTAAACGAACCTGATTGTAACAAGTTATCGTTACAGAACATTTTATTCCATTGCTTAACTGTATTTAACCTTAAAAGAGGAAACATGTGCCTGATTAAACATTGACTTGTTCGATGTTGTTCATTTTTAATTTCAGAATTAACTCCCTTTCATTTCTATTTATGGTCGTTTATTAAAATGAACAGGTCGCTTCCAATAATTTAGATACTTTGGTACTTTTGATTCTTATCACATACAAGGACTGTCAGATATAGCTATAAAGTTTTACGAAATAAATATACAATTTATGGATAGAAAGTGACGATGATGATACCGGAATGATGGAACTGGTGATGATGATACCGGAAATGATGGAACATATGGTGATAATGATGTCAAAGATGATGATAGAGAAGCTAGTGACGGCAGTCAAGATGATAACCATGATAATGAAGAAGATGTTGAAGTTGAAGGAACAGATGGTGATGCTGTTGTCAGAAATGATGATGAAGATGAGTCTGACGATGATGGTGAGAGAAGAAAGCTTGATGAAGCTATGCTCATCCAGAGACAGAGCAGCATGTGGATGATGCTGAAAGAATTTTAGATAGAGATTCGCCACCTATTCCTCAGCCGAGAAGATCTGTTAGAGAAAGGAGAGCGCCTCAAAGATTATGGTGAGTATGTATTGCAACAGATAGTTTCTAGACATACTGCTGCTAGACCTGTGGACTCAAAGATTCAGGCCATGAATACTTTGCTGAATTGTGGTGTCATCAACGAGTTGGATTCAGAGACAGCTCACAGGATACTAGCTGCAGTTTTTAAAAATTAAGTTTTATATGTATATTGTTTTATTCAACAGTAAATTTCATTTGTGCTTTTTATGTGAATAGTTGATATGCATGGTGTTAGATTTACAGTGTTATATACAGTGTATACGTTATTCTGGAGTTTACGTGTGGACACATTTTCATCAGGAGTAGGAGAAGGATTTAGAGAATTTATGTTTTTTTGGTGTTTAAAACAATGAAATCCGAGTAGATAGCAATGTTTGTTGTTTTATTTCTTTGTTTATTAAATATGTGTCCATTTGTCAGTGTGATTAAATTTGTATTGAGTCATTTTGACTAAGATTATGATTGCATTGACCATGATTTTGTATTTTTGTCTTTTTTGCTTTTACTTAAGTGAGTACATTTGTAATTGGCTTATGTAATCATAATTTTTTTGTACATTTTTATTTGCCTGTACCATTTGATAAGAGTCAGTATTTTGTTGAAGTGCATTTGACAATAATTGAGGCCTGTTATATTTGTGAAATTTATTGCGGCCTGTTATACTTGTGAAATTTATTGTGGCCTGTTACTTGTGAAAATTTATTGCGGCCTGTGATACTTGTGTAATTTATTAAGGCCTGTGGTACTTGTGTAATTTATTAAGGCCTGTGATACTTGTGTTATTCATTAATCATTTAGGCCTGTGGTACTCTTGTAATTTATTAAGGCCTGTTATACTTAATAATTTATTAATGCCCTTTTGAGTTTTGTACTTAATAATTTATTAAGGCCTGTTATACTTAATAGTTTTTAAGGCCCTTTTGAGTTTTATACTTAATAATTTATTAAGGCCTGTTATACTTAATAGTTTATTAAGGCCTTTCTGAGTTTTGTACTTAATAATTTAATACGGCCTTATGAGTTTTATACTTAATATTTCAGTATGGCCCTTTGTGATTTGTACTTAATATTTAGTACGGCCTTTTGAATTTTATATTTGTTAATTTAGTACGGCCTTTTGTACTTAGAAATTCATTGCGGCCTTGGTACTTGTGATATCAATTTTGGTCTAGTATACTTCGAAAATTGGTTGCACCATATATACTGAGAAAATGGTTGCCGCCTTTTGTTTTTAGTTTTAGTGGCCTATTATAATTGCACAGTTGTGGCAACATATTGTGATTACAACGTCGTCGTTGTCTGATATAGTGAGACATTAGGTTGAGGAGTTGTTTATGATAACGTGGCTGAGGCTGAAGAGACAGATATGGATATGGATGACTGTTCAAGACCTACTCCAACTGGTATCACTTTAGAAGAACGTAAATTGATTGGGGCTTTGAGACTTCTCAATATACAACCAACTTTTGATTCAGCAGACAAATTGGAGAAACTAAAACAGATATTTACAGAAGAGAAGAGAGATGGTATTGAGGAAAAGGTGAAAAGGGAAGGAGATCTGCATTCACTGGGAGCTAGACCCAATACTAGAGCTGACATTGATGATGGATTTGACACATCTAGAGGTACAGCCAATTACCACTTCCCAAAGTTACCACAATTTTATGGCGAGGAGAACAAGGGAGAAGCTTCATGGGTGACTTTTAAGTATGAGGTTGAGTCATTGTTGTCTGAGAAAATATTTTCTCATGAGCAGATTTTATTGGGGATCAGACGTGCACTTAAGGGTCAGGCCAATGACAAGTTGATTCGTTTGGGTCAAGGTGTCTCAGTTCAACAAGTGATTAATAAGCTGAACAGTTCATATGGCAACATAGAGTCAAGAGAATCAATCACGAAGAGGTTCTATACCTGTTGTCAGAAGGATGGTGAGAAGGTAGAGGCCTACGCTTCTCGATTAGAAGATTTGTTCGACCAAGCTGTTCATTTAGATGCCCTACGATTGACAGATACCATTATTCTCAAGGAGAAACTGCATGGTGGATTG
This sequence comes from Lutraria lutraria, assembly GCA_964023205.1. Lineage (NCBI taxonomy): Eukaryota > Metazoa > Mollusca > Bivalvia > Venerida > Mactridae > Lutraria > Lutraria lutraria. The sequence continues at coordinate 25,603,191 of OZ026847.1, forward strand.
AGGAAAGATCTTAGACAGTTGTCACTGTACCAGTGTGATTGTGCAGTTGACTATGATACCTTCAAGCAAGAATTGAGGAGATTAGAGGCTGATGAATGTGATAGCCCAACTTCCAAGCCATGTAAGCCAGTAGTACATGTAGATAAGCCTGAGTCCAAGGAGATGTCTGAGATGAAACAACTATTTGAGAAATTAACAGCTAGAATAGACGCCCTGGAAAAAGATAGAGATGAAAGTTCAGCCAAGTCTTTTGGATATAGACAGAAGTTCCAGAGAGGTGGTTATCGAGGTAGAGGACGAGGAGATTATAGACCACAACGTCCACTAGGTACTGATACCTTTCAGCCTAGCTGTTTTTATTGTGGAGAGAAGGTTCACATGAAAAGAGATTGCCCAAAGATGACTGAGGTAGTATGTTACAACTGTAATTAGAAGGGACACATGAGAAGAAACTGCCCAAACTTGTAAGTGCTCAGGCAGTGGGGTCAGACCTGAGCACCAGTATACCAGACCCTAAGATGATAGGAGAAGTTAATGAAGCAAGAATTACTGTTAATGGAATACCATCGAAAGCCCTTTTGGATACAGGATCTTGCGTTTCAGTTGTATCAGAATCATTTTACCGGACTCACCTTTCGAACAACCTTTTGGAAACTTCAAACAACTTTATAAAGATAGAATGTGCAGATGGCAACAGTTTACCATATTTAGGATATATTAACGCAGATTAACTATTGAAGACGGATTACCGAATGCTACTCCACAGACGACTTGTATATTTTTGGTTACCCCTGAGACTTCTTAATCTTCTACAACACCCTTTATTTTAGGAACCAACATTTTGAATGAATTATTAGATGACTGTAAATTAAATCATGGTACTCAGTTTCTACAAAGAGGTAAGTTATTTACGCCATGGTACCTGGCATTTAGATGTATGGTTTTACGAGACAGGACATTGGTGAAGAACAAGAACAGGATTGCCATTGTGAGAAGTGCCAACACAGACAAAGTTATATTGAAACCAAACGAGACACAGACTATTACAGGATTGACAGACAACGTTATGGATTATCCAAATACTACAGTTATCATACAGGAAACTGAAAAGTCATCTTTACCATCGGAAATAGACATCACCCCTGCAGTCGTTCAACATCATCATGGCTTCCCTAGCAGAGAAATTCAAGTAACTCTTTCCAATGTATCAACGAAGACTGTAGTCATAGCTCCTAAAGCCATCCTCTGTGAAATTCAGCCAGTGCAAGTAGCCACCGACATAGAAGTTGAAGAGGAAGAAACTAAATATATTATTTCAGGCCTGGACATAGATGAAGACAACATGTTAGATAGTCAACAAAGAACAGATCTCATTAAAATACTTAAGAAACATGAAGAATTATTTTCAACAACTGATACAGATATAGGACAGTGTAACTTGATCAAACATCGAATAGATCTACTGAATGATACCCCATTCAGAAAGAAGATAAAAGTAACCCGGTTACATTAAGGTTGGACCTAAAGTAAATGATGATGTTTCAAGAATAATTGCCACGCTCTTAGAGTCCCATTATTAAAACCATGTAACTAAATAGGACCGTGTGATAACACGTACGAATTTGTTTGTTTGTTTGTTTGATGCTTACACTCAACCAACAACACTTTACATTTATCGAATGTTTACACCGAACTTGAACATGGTCTGATTAGAAAGGTGTTCACCTAACACCAAGCTTGGCCATCCTGTCAATTCCTTCTTGAATTGCCTCCACAAACAGGTAGATCGCACGTCGAGAGTTATTATACGATCATTTCTGAGCATTTATTTCAATCATTTACAATACCATTTATGACCATAGCCAATGCTATTACTTTATTTTATAGTGTATACGTTTCACAATAAAATGCAACGTGATTATTTTTACTTTCGTCTGGTCTTATCTTAATCCTTTCAGACGATGGCAAATTTGGAACCTTGATATAAACACATTCACAGTAATTGCACCGATATGGAGAGAAACATTAACTACTTTAAACAGCACATTTCTATCACAGCAATAGTTTGAACGGCGCAGACCTGTCTACACTACACTGATCGCTCTGTAGTATACTTGTATCTCAGTCAGAATGAAAATCATTTTACAAAATTTGAAATATGTGAGGCAGTATTTGACTCATACCATTTACGTGCACGGTGGGAAACGGAAAACTAGATTATCTTGTAAACTGGGATTACCTCATAAACGTGTATACTCTGTATGAAGATTGTAATTACTTGAAAAAAAGAAAATAATTGTTCTGATGATCAGCCATATCGTGCGAAAGTATTTTCTTGTCTGTCATAGGTTTTGTGCATTCTCACAATAACGCTTAGAACAATAGGAGCGATGTCTAACACAATGAACACGTCCGCACATACATCTTCACAGGATAGATGCGTATGTACGTCCGTATTCAACAAAATCGTAGTATGCCCAATCATACCGCTCCAGCTAGTGTTTTTGTAATTCATAAAATAAAGTTTTTGGTTTTTATTTGTTGTTCATCTGTGTTGCTTTAACAACTGTGCTGTTTTAGGATTTTGTCTCTGAGAATGTATTGTTTATCAAAGGAAAAATATCATGAGAGACAAAGCTTTTTTTGGCTTTAAAAGAAACATTAGTCTGGCGTCTTTCCTGGGAAGATCTTAACATAACCTAATATTTATCTAATCAAATTAATGTCATTATATGAGTTAAAAATAACGGTTTTTTATGTACGGGGGAAATGATGCGAGCCTTGATGTAGCGCTTTAATATTCTGATACTGAAAATGATACTTGTCTTGTATAGTAATGTGTTTCATTGCCGTTATCCTAACAGACTTAATCAACATAAATGTGTTTCATTCATATACACTGATTATGTATTAGGTTAAAATAAATAAATAATTAATCATCTTGAAATATCGGTTCAATCCATCAAATTATACAAGATACTGACACTGTATTCTCGGGGAAAACAAATCTTTCAAGAAATCTATTCCTAATTAATTCGTCAGCAATATCATACATTTCATAGGCTTTCCGAAAAGTGTTACTGGTACGTAATTGCAGGTCCTTAATTTCAGCAATATCGGATGTGGTGAAGAATCAGTTATATTTAAGTCCCATAAGCATATAAATTTAATATAGTTCGGTCGTAATAGTCTCTATTTGTCCTATAACAGAGGAATCCGGGGTGTTTTCCTTCCGTGCATACTTTATAGCAAGAAAATATGTTTCCGAAACCATTATGATAATCGTATTTTGTAAAAAAAATTATAGTACAGCTGCGGCTGTGTTTTCCAACAGTCATATTATGCACACGCAATAAAGTGACGTCACGCGCTCTATATATTTCAAGTTTAAAAAAGCAAAATTCACAGCGAAATGAGTGTTTTTAGAAGAAAAGGGGCTCGTTTCGTTGGTAATTATTATCTTGGGATAATATCAGCAATTGTTTTTTTTTGCATATATTTTATACCAAAAAGCTAATGGGACTTTAACCAATTATGATAATTGTTTAAAATCACTTGCAATGACTTTTCAATGTTTATGTTTATGTAAGAATATAATTATTATGGTTTAGTTTTTAAATTTATTAATTGGTGAAACCTGAAATGACAAAACAACCAGTCACGCTACATTAAAACGATGTAAAATCCTGTAAAGATATACACGTTAATAGCAAGCAGCATTTGATAGATTTTCAGGAAGGTAATTAGACCTATTGAACATCGCACAAAGTCATAAAAATATTAATTTATCAGTATTCATTTGTCTTAAGCATGTTCAGTAGACAAATACATTGTACATATCTTTATAGCCTTATTGTTTCTAGACAGATATTTAATCGATGAAAACTGTTATGCAAATTATAAGAATATTCTTAGAATCTCATTGAGTGTATGTGAATGATAAAGACAAGTCGTGATGATCAACGGATGGTGAGAGTAAACGATTATTGCAGTTTATACAGCACGGTATGTTAACATGGGTCTATGACGATATAAGAACAGCTTGGTATTCCGAGGCACTAAAATACCTGCTTGTCAGTATTCTTCGGTACAGAGATAACGGTAAAATAGAATCTTCGGTAGTAAAATAGTGATCAAAATAATTCAAACCATCCCGATTCAATCTTAAATTAGATAAAATGAAATACTTGGTAGTATAACACTACCACGTCAAATTAATCTGTTCCTCCGTTATTACTGTCTGTGCAGAATACTGGCGTGCGTCGCGTTTGATATATCGCATAAAATTATAAAATATAAACGATAACCAATACTTAAGTTTCACGAATATCGGAATACTACATTAAATGAGCTGTAATTATTAGAATAAAACATAATCAGAACTCATAACTGTGAAATTGTTTGAATTAATTGAGAATGAAATTTGCGCCTGTTTAATCGTCATGACATAAAACAAAAACATGATTACACTGTTAATAGAACCACGAACATTGTAGAAGAACTTCCCACGGCTTAGCATGTCATCATTGCGACAGAAGGATATAACTCTATTAATTAATGTAACAACGTTAGCTTTTGAAAATCCTAGAATAAGGCTTGTTGGGTCTTTATGGAAGAGAAAGGGACGAGTTGATGCCCACAAAGGAATAGTAAAATAGGACGATTATTATAGCATGTAGCCCTACAAATGCAACACAGAACAAGTTTCATTTGAGTAGACGTTTGCTTCCTCCTTACATTTGCACATGTTTTGTTTATGCCAATGCAATAAGATTGATTTTGTGTCTTGGTTACACATTTCATGTTACAGTATAGTTATCTCGTCATGGCGAGACGGAGCAAGTATTATAAAGATAAACGGTCTCATGAGACGGTGCACAGCAATAACTGTTCAAATGATCGGATCAATTGGTTAATGCAAAGTCTTGTATGATAGCACTATAGTTAATATTAAATACATTTAATCTATTTGGGTTTAACGCCGTTTTTCAACATTTTTTCAGTTACATAATTATTGCGGTCGATTCACCTAACAAGTCTTCCTGGACGGTATTCTAACCAGTACTAACTGACCCTTCCACAGGAAAGCGGCAACTTCTCCACATGCAGAAGAAAATATACACTGTAGCCAAAACATGGAGGAGTATAACCTACCGCGATCGAGAATCGAACTTGGATCGCAGGATTACAAATCCGGTGCAATAACCACTGGACCACGGCCTAAAATCAAATAAGTAATCATACCGGTAAACCTAGTGTCACCTAACTGAATTAATCCATTTGGTACAGTGACCGTGATGACTTTTATCCAAATGACCATCAGGTGTGTCTAGCACTTAGTGATCATATTGAAGCATATTCGATGTTTCGAAATCTGACGAAAGTTAACATACAGTGCAACATCTTCAAAGCAACTGAACACCCTTTGGGAGAAACAAAACTATGTTGTTTTTGAGAGGTTGTTGCTCTGAAGAGGTTATAAATCGTACTGTTTTTTAAGGGAGGTTGTTGGTCAAGAGAGGGCTGATCTGGAGAGGTTGCATTAAACAATGAATATATACATTTTGTTCTTAAGAATTTGTTTTAAAGGGGCATGCCCAGGAACTGCTGTGTCTTTTTTACCGTACACCAAAAATGCGTTTGTCACTTGTAAAACCAATTATTACCGTTAAGTCAAAGACGTATGTGCGTTCAAAAATGACACTATAACGCGCGCGTCGGTATTTGTATGTCGGTTTGAATTGACGACAACGATATTTCCAATAAGAGAGTTTGACTGAGCATGTGCGCTACCTTTCAAGTGAACATAACATGAGCAATACTTACCAGTTCAGTTCGCTGACCTTTTTTCCGCGATTTTTTTGCTTTTGACAGATCCCGAAAGGGTCGAGTTATGAAAATGACGAATAATTTCTGAGGCCGAAATTGGCAGGTTTGGTAAATCTTCAAATGTGTATTTGGAGTAAACTAGCGGGATATTTTGTAAATATTTAACAGGGCTTTCATTAATTGATTATGGCATTAAAATGATTGCTATTCGAGACGCTTTAGTTCCAGGGCATGCCCCTTTAAGTCGGTTTTCTTTGCATTTCTTTTCATTATTGCGTGTCTGTAATTTTCAGCAAAATGAGCCATTTCGCACGTAATCTGGCATTAAACGGACGAGGACACGTCAATAATCATGTCTGAAAGCAACACATCAAATCGTTTTTGGTTTAACCGATCTTTAGCAGAAGATTACAAGACTCGGTTTCATGAAGCATGTATCATTATTTGATAGTGCATTTAAACACTTTTTCCACTTACATTTTGCAATAATTAATAAATACTCCCAATTATGACTAATCGGAGGAATTTTCAAATAATCGTGATTTTAACAATATGCAGGTTGCTGGTGAATGTTTAGACAAACCATTTGGAGTCGGTGACATAATGGAAGAGGTGAAAAAGAGATGTAAATCTCCAGGTATTAATTATTTACTGAATATTTTATAGATTGCATTGGTATTTTGTCATCCCATATGTGTGATCTATTTAACCATGTACCTAAAAGCGGACCCGCCTCCGTGGTCGAGTGGTTAAGGTAGCTGACCTTAAACACTGTAACCTGTCACTGATAGAGGGCCGTGGGTTGGACACCAGCTACCGATCATGCATCTCTATTTTCCTGACGCTTGGACCAAGTGTATTATAAATTATTTCTTTTTGTGTGTTAACAATTGCAGGGGAAATACTCTTGTCAGCTGCCTTTCTAAATCATTTACAACTGCATTAAACAAGCGGATTATCACATACTGTGAAGAAACCACACTCATTGGACACCCAATTTGTATTCAAAAAGGGTCATTCAACAATTGATGCTATGTTTGTTTTAATGTCTTTAATACAAATTTAAGTATGCATCGTATTTAATTTAATGATATTAAGCGTTTATATAGTCGAAGGTCTTTGACGATGATACCTATGCATTACATTGTAGTTTATCATCAAAGCCACTTGTTCTTTAAAAGCTAACAGGTAAACGACTCAATCTGAGTCGCGTTCGATTTCCTATTTAACACACAAACTTCCTTAAAACTTGTGTACAATTCGATGAATTATAATATAATCTATCAACATGACCTAAAATATACCTTCAACAGACGAAAGTTTTCGAATATTTTGCCGATGTTTCATTTCAAAATCTTCCTCGTAAATGCTTTGCGTTAAGTCCGTAGCATTCCGGAATCCATGTGAAATGATATGCTTCAATAGACGCACGAACAAGCGTCTTAAGCTGTTGACTTTGAAAGAGGACAATTCCATAACTAAAATGGTCAACAAGACGAAATAAAAAAGACCAATTTAGTTATGGGACCCACAACTAACGTTTATATTGTGTTTTAATATACTTCAGAAAGGCATTTGACTGTCTTTATAGAAATGGCCTTGCCATTATGAACATTAGAAGACAAAATATGAGTTTTGAGCTCGGAGACCGAACTCTAGTTTTATAACATCGGGGCCTGGTCTAAGCCAACTCGCAGCTGACTTATCTAGTACAGAAATTAATGTTAATTTTAAAGACAGTTTTTCTTTGCATTTTCCAAGAAATCTAGTAAATATATAAACACGGGACTTACAATTTTTAACTAAATAACTAAATGCTACAATTTAATAATGTTTTTGTTTCTCAAAAGCGCGTAAAAGTGGGGGCTGTATTTGCCAAAGACCGGCGCGGCAAAAACAAACCGGCGGAGATTTTATACACATTTACTGAAAATATTATTAGGATTGGTGATTAAAAGAATGCGCTAGAGTGTAAACAAACTCAAATATAGCAACTTGTAGCAATAATCGAACTTGTCCAAGACCTTTTATTTATACACTTTTAGCTATGCATTTACTGAAAATATTATTAGGATTGGTGAATAAATGAAGGCGCTAGAGTGTAAACAAGCTAAATAAAGCAAATTTTGTAATTCAAGGGCCCTGATTTTGCCCATAACCGAACTTAGCCGAGACATTGTGGCCATATACATTGTGAGCAAGTTTAATCACGATTCGTTAAGAGCTGCGGATGCTAGAGTGTAAACAAACTAATTGTGGACGAACGACGGACGCTGGACATTCAACGATACTAAAAGCTCACCTGATGAATCAGGTGAGCTACAAATATAAGAGGTAAAATGAGTTACGTCATGCATAACCACAGGTCATGGCTATACGGATTGCTTTGAGTATGTTGTTGGTTTGCGTCAAAGGGGGGTAATGTCTCCTGTTTTATTTTCACTTTTTATTGAGGATCTAGAACTTCCGTTGCAAGATGACATTAATTGTGATTTAAATATTAACGATATTACACTTATTCTCATATTTTTGGATAATGATATGGTAATTCCTGGTGAATCGCCATAAGATTAGATATTAATAAAAGCTTATTATTGTTACATAACTACATTGCATTGTCAGAAATGGAGCTTCTTAAAGACGTTAATATTGATAAAGATTACGTTATTGTATTCATAACACGTGGGTAACTGAAACCAAATTAATATTTTATTAACAATTATGGTACATTAATTGTCCAAGATAGTGGGTAATTTCCATTATTTAGGAGCCGTTTTTACACAATGAGCATTTGATCGAAAAGGCTAATACAGCACTTAAGTGCAATATTAATTCATTGCAAGAGATATAAATTAAAACCTAAACTGTTATGTTTACTCTTGATCAATTTTTAAATATGCTGCTGAAATTTGGGGAAATTCCAAATCTAACGAAATTTAAAAGAGTTTATCTGTTTTGTAAGAAAATATTGAATGTAAGACTGAACTCTTGTAATACCGCATTAAACGGGCTCAAGCAATTGTATTTTGAAGGAAATATACAAAACTTCTTACAGGGATTTTACTATTGGAAAGATTAATTAGTTATCACATATATAAGACTGCTTAATAATTACGGTTTTAATCATGTTTAAGACAAGATAATAAGATAAGATTTTATTTGTGCGACATGTCATCATAATAATTTAAATTATTTTTACAACAATCACATAGTTATACATCACATTTAACAAATATCACAATGATGTAATTGCGTAATACAAATGTTATTACATAAATTAGTTGAAGAAATTTTCAAATATTAACATTTAAGATTCTTTAGTTCTTTAAAGACAAAATCTTCACCAAAGGCTTCCAGTATGTAACGTTAACGAATGGGACTAAGGATTATGTTTTGAATATTAAAATAATCTTTAAAGAATGGAAGATCCAACACAGAAAATGCTTGTAGCCGCTGTAGCAGTTGGTTTACTAACATAGATGCAACTGTCGTAATAAAGGTTATTAAAATGATTCGCTATTTAATTTAGACTAAAACAAATTTCATTATGGCTATGGATTGGCTGTCCAGGAATTTATGTTAGGATATAGCTGGTACATTGTTCAAATGAACCGGACTATTGTTACTATAGTTTCTATGTGATAGAAGAAGATAATGGGTGAATGATAACCCCAGAAAAATTAGGTCTTTGTCTATACAAGTTCGGATGTAACTGTTGGACACGAACTTCAAATTTAAAGCTAAATATGTGATGCTTTCTTTTACCAAATGAATCCATTCTGACTGGAGTACAGAGCCCTTTATGAGTTTTATGCCAAAAGAGGACAAATGCTGCTACAGGCTGTATATTCATCACTCTGCACTTTCTAAGAGAATGGGTGTAAGGTGACACAGACATGTGTACTTCGACATCTGGCATTGCTGCCTTTTTGCGAAGTAGAGTGTACATTTACACATATTCAAGCAGCTATTTACTTGTCAGCTTTGTAGTATTATCCCTATATCTATACCTATGTATTAAACACAATATTTTTAACCCACCTTGTGAACACTGCGTTTCATGTTTCCATTTAGTGTAGCTGTAGACAAAGACCACTGTATTGTAGTATACATATAAACATCTATAGTTTAGTGGGGTTTTATCCCAAGTGACCCAGTTTCCAACTTGGTCGTGATTTCATGAAGACAAACATTCTGACCAAGTTTCATGAATACTCGATCAAAACTGTGACCTCTATACACAAGCAAATTGTCGACACACAACAGACAACCATCCACCACAATATCTCACAGTGAGTACACGTGAGCTAATAAAGAAAATACCATTCCTGTAGCCCTGAATTTTTGATAACATCATTATGGCTGTCCAGAAAAAAAGCCGAAGCAATTCTTCTAGAAAGAAATTTGGTCAGCGTTGTGGTATAAATTCTCGCATTGCATCATAGCAAGGCAAAAGTTAGAAAACTGAAACTAGAAGAAAAAATGAGAAGTTACTCAAATGATATGATGAAGTACAAGCCCTGTCATCTCATCAGAAAACTAGTAGTACATAATGGCCATGCATGTACAAATTGTGTTGTTCAAAATATTCCTGTTTGCAAATGTATCAAGGGTAAATTGATGCCAGTAGGTGATAAACTAAAATTTGCAATGCACAAAGAGATTATTTCTTAATACATAATTGTTAATCTAGATCTTCTAAATGAACATATCTCAAGCATAACAACCCATGTATGTTTATAAAACAGTTGGCACGTGATGGTAAATAACCAGTAAAGCTGGAGTCTGAAGTCTGTCGGAAAGGTTTGTTTAGTATTTTAATGGCTCGTTCTTGTGGATGGTTGAAACAATTAGAGGTTTCGAACAGTTCAAAACAAATTTATGGTCACTATGACATCAATGTACGTGCAGTGTGGGGTTCTGATACATCTTGTTGTCGTCCAGCTCAGCTAAATGATTTCTTTTCAGCTATGAACATGCCACATATGAGCAATACTGCTTTTTGCAATATTGAGTGACATTGGTAAGTGGTTGGGTGCTGCTTAGAAAGATGAAATGATTAAAACTGGTGTGGAAGAAAAGAGAATGGCCATAGCTAGGAATGACTTCTGTTACTGTTGTATGTGGTGGCGGATGGTCAGATAGGACACACAAGCATACATACTAGGTGGTGTAGGGGCGATATTTGGTCAGGAAATAAAAAAAACTTTATATATTGGTGTTAGAAATAAACAGCGTGTATAGTGTGTGCAAATGCAGAAAAGACGAATGAGACCGCAAAACCCCATGACTGTTATAAAATTTGGTGTGATAGTTCTCAGTCAATGGAGTCAGACATAATTCTGCAAGGGGTTTTAGAAGCCGAGTTCACTTATGGTCTCAGATATGAGATTAATCGCTGATGTAGATAATTCCTCTTACTCCAAGTTAGTTGAAAACTTGCCAGTTTGGAGACATGAAATAAAGAAGTTCGAATGTACGAATCACACGTGTAAATGTATTCGAGCTTATCTGGAACGCTTGGTAACTGAGGAACCACATTATTAAAGGGAAGGACAAGCTTTGCGGGTAGGAACATTGTTCGATTGACTTCAGCCATACGATGTGATATAAGGAACAGATCCAGTGAAAAAAATGTTCGTTTATTAAAACATTATATAAAGAACATAATAAATCACATATTTGGATTTCATGAAAATTGTTCCAATTTCTGGCTGAACAAAGCAAATCTACCTCTATTACAAATGATGTTAACTCCTGTAATATTGATGATGATTCTGTTTATAAAATTTTTAGTTCCCAATGTGACTTTTGGACAATACCATCAGAACAAGAAACAGACTTTTCACTAAATGCTTCTGAAAATAAAGTACTACATTTTGTAATTACTGATGTTAAAGACATAGTCAGGAATGTCTCAGTTATTCTAAACAGAGTTTCTGTCCGTTCTGAACCATTGCTTGGAAATTTTATTACTAACTTAGCATAAAGTTGAATGGCATCTAAATTTGATGATGGAATTAAGGAGAACAGAAAGGCGCTTCAGACTAACTAGTTCAAATTTTGGAAAGATAATTACTCGAAAACCAAGCAATGTCTCATCATAAAGAATATACTATATACATGTACCTGGTGGTGGACAATTCGATGGTGAAACCGTACGACCCAGGCACTCGGGGTGGCTTGGAAACGGGAATTAACTTCTCGCCTGACCAAATAAAGCACCCAATATGTCAATCCTGGTCATTATCTTTACACGTGCGTACTTGGAAAACCCATGGCTAGCTAACTGCATTTCTATATTTTCACACAAAGGCCTGTATTCTTCATAATTATGGAAAAACTTTCGTTGTTGACAAACAATATGGGTGTTCACAACGAGGACGGAAGTTCCTCACAACATTTTTCCCGAAGGATATATTACACTCTTTTGAGTTAAACGGGCGTGAATGTGGTAAAAGGAACATTTGAAACTGTTGACAAGTTTTTAAACTTACACCTGCGTGAATGAAAGATTGTCCTGCAAATGTTGAATCATAGTATAGTCTCCAGTGTTATACCCGAACATAGTCAGTTTTAAAATTAAATTAAACCAATTACTTGTATATGTCACTGCATTTATTCTAACTGCTTAGTTGCCTTTGATATTGTCTTGATAACGCTATCCCCATGGCATATATGTTACATCTTTGTAACATCTGATATTTATGTGTGACTTACTTAATATGCTCATATTTACTCTCTTTAAATCAATAATATGTCAAATAACAAAAAAGTAGTAAACTCCAGAACAAAGTGCCTTTTAAATTATTCATAAAATGTCAAAGGACAACCGCTTTTCTACTTCGCACTTACCTTTTTAGCTCACTAGAGCATGAAGTGCTCAAAGTGAGCTAATGTGATCGTGTGTTGTCCGTCGTCCGTGCGTGCGTGCGTTCGTCCGTACATACCAGAGGTAGGTCGTTGGGTTAGGGTTAGTACAAATCGACATTGTGGGGTCACAGTACATACAAACCACCGTTGTGGGTTAAATTTTCTCTATTGGGGTTAATAAAGTACTCTTGTTGGCTTGAAAAATAGTAAAGGAATGTAGAAGGAAAAAACGCCATAATGTAGCTCTCGTAAGAATGTCCGTCAGTGCGTCAAGAGTTGCTTTAAACAACATCTTCTTCTTAAGCAGTCGGTCGATTTCAACGAAACTTTACAGGGAAGTTCCTTGCATGTCGATAGAAATATTATATTTCATTAAAAATCCTGGTTGCTATGGCAACCAATAGGAAAAACTTTTAAAATATTCTTATCCAAAACAACAGAGTCTAGAGCTTAGATATTTTGTGTGTACAATTGTCTATTGGAATCTACCAATTTAGTTCAGATTATTCCCCTGGGGTCAAAATTTGCCCCGCCCCGGGGTTTACTCTATCTTATATGGGCTTATATAGGAAATATTTTAAAAGTCTTCTTGTCCGAAACCACAAGGACTTTAAGTAAGATATTTGGTATGTACCTTGTAGTATTGTCTAATGAACCTGTATCAAGTTTGTTCAAATCATGGCCCTGGGGTAAAAATCGGCCCCGCCCCGGGGGTCACTTGATCTATGTATAGGCTTGTTTAGGATGATTAAAAAATCTTCTTGTCAAAAACTACATAGCCTAGACGTTAGATATTTGGTGTAAAGCATCATCCGGTGGACCTCTACGAAGATGTCCAAGTTGTGGCCCTGCGGTCAAAATTGACTCCACCCCGGGGTTTACTTTATTTTTACATGGGCTTATTACATGGATTTTTTTTAAAAATCGCCTACAGCTTAGATATTTGTGGACCTCTGCAAAGTTCAAATGATGGCCCCGGGGTCAGGAATGATCCACCCTGGGGTCACTTGATTTATATAGGAAAAATGTTAAAAATGTTCTTCTCTTTTTTCTGGTGAGCGATATAGGGTCACCATGGCTCGCTTGTTTGTTTTAACATTTATAGAACTGTTGGGATAAACTACTATCAATCATTACTAACAAATGCATAAAAGGTTTCCGAACCATTTCTTACTAAAACATTAAGTCCCTATGGAGTACATGTACTTACATAATTGAGAATGAATAGTGACAACAAACACAATGTTCATCTTAATATAAAACCTATTTCCCTAGAACCCAGACTTGATGGCATATTATAAAATATTATTCAAAATAACCTGGAATCCAATCCTCAGCAAATGTATACAGTGATTGTATTTTACGCATATTTATCAAATTACCTCGGCCGCTGGGAATGGTGACTTGTCTGAATCTGCCGCAGGGAATGGGGACTTCGATGAACCTGTCGCTGTTGACGGGGGTTTATCATGTTTAATTATCAGTGGACTGCTTCTTTAAGTTAAGTGAAAGTTGAAATTGTCAAGTTAAGCTTTGTTTCTGAAATTCACAGGTTTGTAATGTATTTATACAGAATTTACAATTCAATGACAGTCCCCGACGATAATTTGAAAATGTTAGTGTAACCATCATTATATTATAGATAGAGAGGCGTAGGACAGTAGGGAGAATAGTGAACTGACGTTTTGCATTTTAAATGTACAGGGATTAATCGGAAAGACGTATAATAAATTACAATCAGATGAACTTAAATGTCTTTTTAAACGATATGATATTCTTTTATTCACTGAAACATGGTTAGACGACTGTATTAATTGTTCTGTCCCAGGGTTTACACACCATGTGTTAAATAGAACTAATATAAACAAAAAAGCACGGCGGAATAGCGGAGGTATTATAATATATGTGTCACAAAATATCTCAATGCATGTTTCATTTGTTAAATCCGTGACTGATTGTATATTGTGGTTGAAAATTGATAAATGTTTGTTTGGTTTTGATAATGATGTTTTGCTATGTGTTTGTTACAATGTACCTTCAGGTAGTAGTCGAGAAGTGTTTTTAGAACAAAATATTTTCGATAGTTTATCTGATGATATTGTGTACTTAAATAATTTATATCACGGGAAATGTCATTTTTTGATTACTGGAGATTTCAATAGTAGAGTTGGTAAATTAGATGACTTTATTCAAGATGATTACATGCATGACATTTTACCTGATGATTACATTAGTGATAAAATATTGCACCGAATCACGAAAGATTTGTCTGTAAACGATCATGGAAGAAATTTAATTGATTTTTGTAAAACAACTGGCATAAGAATAATGAATGGCCGAGCCGGTAATCCTGACAATTCTGGAAACTTTACATGTGTTAAGAGTTCGGGTTGCAGCGTTGTTGATTTCGTTTTATGTAAACCTGATCTCATTCCGTATTTTAATTCTTTTTATGTTCATGAACCTAATATTATATCTGATCATTGTGTCATCACATTCTCTATAAAAACCATTTGTAACAATGAATGTAACCAAAAATTGAATGATGCTTCTCACGAATCCTTAAATTTCACGTACAAATGGGACAGTAGTAAACATGATGAATATCTTAGACGTATTAATGATGATTCATTTCAAACAGAAATGAATGTTTTAGCAGAGCAACTCGATGATTATGATACAATCGATGAAATTGAAAACAACTTGTCAAATTTTTATCATTTATTAGAAGATGTATGTAATCCGTTATTCAAACGTAAATGTAATAGTAATACCAATTATACCACTAACAAAAAGCCGTGGTTTGATGACGAATGTTATGAATACAGAACATGTTTTTATGATCAACTGAATAAATATAGGAGCGAAAAAAATGAGACAAATAGAAAATTAATGACGAATTCTAGAACTCAGTACAAGAAAATAATTAGAACAAAAAAAGCGGATTACGATAAAATTCAGACAAACAAATTAGAGTCAGTAAGATTTAAAAACGCTAAATCATATTGGAAAATGTTAAAGAATATGAATACCAATGATGACTCATCAAAAATAACAACATCAGATTTCTTCAACTATTTTAAAGCTATAAACGATCCTGAGTCTGTATTCTTTCAACCAGATGAAGACATCATACACTTTAATGATAGGTTTTTAAATGATGAATTACAGGTCATGTTTGAAGAATTAAATTGTTCTATATCGTATCAAGAATTGTTAAAAGCCTGTAAACAACTGAATCTTAACCGTTCAAGCGGACCAGATCACGTTTTGAACGAATTTTTTAAATACGGAATGGACAGTTTGTCTTCATATCTAATTAAACTGTTCAATAAAATATTTGATACTGGTCATTTACCGTCAAAATGGACGGAGGGTTTTATTATCCCATTACATAAAAAAGGTGATATTAACCAACCAGAAAATTATCGCGGTATAACATTATTAAGCACTTTCGGTAAACTATTCACGAGGGTTTTAAATAATCGTTTGGATAAATGGGCCGAAGATTACTTTGTATACGTAGAAGCACAGTCGGGTTTTAGGAAAAATATGGGTACTACAGATAATCTTTTTATTCTACATGGCCTTATTACTCGTATATTGAATGAAAGAAAAAAGTTATTTGTTTGTTTTGTTGATTTTACGAAAGCATTTGATTACCTTGTCAGGGAAAATATATTTTATAAACTCATTCAATACGGGGTCAGGGGTAAAATGCTTAATATTATTAAATCATTATATAGTCATGTCAAATCCAAAGTAAAACACAAAAACAATATAAGTGATACTTTCGAATGTTTTCTTGGTGTTAGACAAGGAGATTGTTTGTCACCTTTTATTTTTTCGATGTATGTAAACGACCTAGAAGAATATATGATTTTAAATGGTTTTGAGGGTATTGATATTGGGATGTTAAAAATATTCTTATTACTCTACGCTGATGACATTATCATATTTGCAGAATCTAGTGAAGAACTTCAGAATGGTTTAAATACTCTTAACAGTTATTGTAATAGATGGAAATTAATAGTAAATGTACAAAAAACTAAGGTAATGATATTTAAGAAAGGTTATTCGTCTAATCAAAACTATAACTTTACTTATTGTGGAAAAACGCTCGAAATAGTTGTAAAGTTTACATATCTTGGTATTGTTTTTACTACTAACGGGTCATTTACAAAAACTTTCGAAACTTTAAGCGGCCAAGCAATGAAGGCAATTTATAAAATGAAATGTTACTTGTCGAAATTTACTGAACTTTCCATTAGCCACAGACTCGATCTCTTTGATAAATTAGTTACTCCAATTTTAAATTACGGTGCAGAAATTTGGGGGTTTTTAGACGCAAAATTAATTGAAAAAGTTCACCTTAAATTCTGTAAACAACTCCTAGGATGTAGAACTCAAACCCAAAACAATTTTATATACGGTGAATTGGGAAGGTTGCCTCTTAAATTTAATAGATTAACACAAGTAATTCGATATTGGTTGAAAATAGTAAACAATTCACAAAATAAGTACAGAAAATCTGTATATGATATGATGTTAAATGATTTTAATTCAAATCCAAATAAAATTAATTGGATAGTTAATGTTAAACAAATTCTAGACACATTAGGTTTTAACGATGTATGGTTTTTTCAAGGTGTAGGAAACGTCTCTCAATTTTTAAGAATTTTTCAATTACGCATTAAAGACAATTTTATTCAAACATGGAATGGCGAACTTAGAGATTCTTCAAGGGCATGCTCATATAGACTATTTTCAAATTTTGAGTTTAAAACATATTTAGATTGTGTTAAAATTAGAAAATATCGAATAGCTTTATGTAGAATAAGAACTTCGAGTCATAGATTAGAAATCGAATTAGGCAGATGGACAAAACCAGTTAAAACACCAAGATCAGAAAGAAAATGCCAATTATGTAACACCCTTGAAGACGAATTCCACTTTATATTAGAATGTCCTCTATATTATGATATTAGAAAAGAACACATCAAACAATATTACTGGAAAAGAACTAATATTTTAAAATTCACTGAACTTATGTCTTCTGAAAATCGCGGAATCATATTAAATCTATCCAAATATATTTACAAAAGCTTGAAACGTAGAGATAATGAATACTACATTAGGTAGCTCTTTCTCCCCATCAACTGTCGAACATATTTCCTTCTCCTTTTTCCATATTTTTGTTTTCAAAGTTTATTATTATTATTGTTGTTGTCAGTCTCTATATTATAATTAACATTGATATTATTACGATAAAAAAATTATTTCATTTAATATATTTCAATTATGTTAAAAGACATAATATAACAACATATACGTACATTTATTTGTAAAAACTTATGCATTCGTGTTTTATAGAACTACATAATTATATATCACTGGAAATGTTAATTTTATTGTGTTTTGTAATATGTAAAATGTTGGACAAGTTGTCTTATTTTCAAATAAAATCTAAAATCTATATTCCTGTTTGTTTTATGTTGACTATCCTATAATGTAGTTTTGTTAGAAAACATCAAATTATCGTGTGTGTGTGTGTGTGTGTGTGTGTGTGGGGGGGGGGGTTATATGTATCATACTTATAAAATTACCTCGTCTCTGAATCCCTGTAAAACAGACTTAGTTTTCAACGACCGACTTATAAGAAGCTAAAACCTCATTCATTATCAAAAATTAAAATATATGCCAAAGACAATATAAAAGACTGTTTGAAATGATTACTTGTTAACTTAAAGACACTGATGTTTTCACTTATGTCTTTAATTTATTCGATTGTTATTACTTGACATTGAAAGAGGCATTCTCTCGTTCCGAGAATTCCATTGAACAGTCTTCAATATCTCTTGTGCTATCATTCTGCATCGTATGCAACAGAACAACAAAATGATTCGTTGCGGAGTTAGATTCCGGTCCAGTAGCTCCATCTACATGTGTCCACATTAATTAAATATGTAAACTGGCTTCTCCTGATCAAAGGGTAGAACACTCTGTACAAGGCTGGGCGGAAATTATGAAACAAACCATAGAATGGATACACAGAAACAACAGGCCTTCTCAAGACTGCTGCCAGAGCAGCTAGCTGCTGGACTCCCATCCAAAGCGCTCTTGGTGAGCTATTGTGATCGCGTGATGCTGTTAAAAGAATGTAATTTCATAAAGAACTCTGGTTGCCATGACAACCAATAGGAAAAACTTTTTAAAAACTTCTTGTCCAAAAACCACTGGGCCTAGAGCTTAGGTATTTGTTATGTAGCATTAATTAGTGGATCTCTAATAAATTTCTTCAAATTATTGGCCTAGGGTCGAAATTGACCCCGCCCCAGGGGTTACTTGGTTTATATAGGCCTATATAGGAAATTTAAAATAATCTTCTTCTCCGAAACCACAAGGCCTAGAGCTAAGATATTCTGTATGTAGTATTGTCTAGAAGACCCCTTCCTTGTTCATATAATTATGGCCCTGGGATAAAAATTGGCCCAGACCTTAGGGTCACCATTTTTTTCCTGGTGAGCATTTACAGGGCCACCATGGCCTTCTTGTTTTATTCTGAATTTATTCATTTTCACCTTCAGGTTGACGCAAGTCTGTAAATGTTACATCTATATATTTCTGTATTTTTTTGTATTTTTTCGTATTATTACGTTTCGTGTTTTCTTTTTTTCTTTTCATCTTTGCTCGATTCGTATAATTAATAACTGTTTTATATTTTGTTATATTTATGATTATGTACTCATGTATCAGCCTAAATACTAGTAAATGTTCTATGACGAGGTAGCATACCAATTAAAGGGAGAAAATTGTTTATTGACTGGCTGTAAAATATAAGAGTGTCATAGTTATCTCCTTTTATCAAGTCCATTTCTGCACTTTCAAGACATCACTGTTACAGTATAAGGATTTGTGTTACCCAGAGTGCTTGTAAGTGTACCAATGTTCGTCAGCCATTAAAGTCTCATAATCATATAAATGTATCGGTCGTAATAGTTTCTGTTTGTTCTATAACAGACAAATCCGGTGTGTTTCCCTCCCGTGCGTACTTTATCAGCAAGAAAAAATGTTTAAAATCATTATCTCATTGAAAAAAAAAACTATTTATAGAACAGCTGTGTTTTCCCGCAGTCATATTATGCACACGACGTGAAGTGACGTCATGCGCTCTATATATTTCAAGTTTACAAAAGCAATATTCACAGCGAAATCAGTGTTTTTAGAAGAAAAGGGGCGAGTTTCGTCGGTAATAATTATCTTGGGGTAATATCAGCCATATCTTTTTTTTTTTTTCATATATTTTATAGCAAAAAGCTAATGGGACATTAAAGTTCTAGCCATAAATTCCATAAAAAGATTATGAAATATAAAATAGATAGCATGAGCATAAAAGTTCATGGTGTGAAGTCGTTTTCCAATGATTTTTTAAGTTATATACGGCGACCGGTTCATCTACCACATTTCCCGTATTATATTCTAACTTGTAATAAATTACCTCTTCGGAAGGAGCCGGCTACCTTCTCCTCTTGCGGAGTAAAATCGACATTTTTGTCAAATTTAGAAGTCGGAACTGTGCTTGGTTTAACATGGAGATTTAGAAGTTAGAACGGATACGGAAGCGGCTAAATACTGTCACAGATAACGCATCATGGCGCATTCGAGAGTAAGTTGTACTGTCTGAGTAACACATCATAACTATACAAATCATATTTTTTATTATCAAAGACTTGTCATTGATGCCTCACTCCAGTAAATGAGCCATTTTGCACTTTTAATCTGGCATTTAACAGATGAGCATAAGTCTATAAGAATGCCTGAAAACAACACATCATTTTGACTTTAACCAATCTTTAAATAGCAGAAAAGTGTAAGACATGGCTTTCGCGGAGCACGTATCAAAACAGTATACCGAATTAAAGGCGAATTTATTTTCGTTAGTGGAATGCCGTTTTTCAACCGTATTTCAACATCATACGGCGACCATTTCACCAAATCAGTTTTCTCTGAAATTTTAACTTAATTACCCTTTCACAGAGCCGGCAACTTCTCCACGTGGTCGTATAGAGGAAAATCGACATTTTTGTTAAAATTGGAAGTCGGAATTAATTGATTAATTGATCTGTAAGCGGACACACTAACAGATAACACAGCATTCACGGCGCATTCCATTGTTATACATTATAACAATAAAAATAATAACTTTTCTTAAAACACAACTCGTATCAATTAAAGGGAGACTATTCTTTATTGACTGTTTTTACATGTCACGGCGTCTTTGTTGTCTCCCTTGAATAAGAGCACTTTTAGGCGTTAAACTGGTTCCCGTTGACTTGTGTGTACAAAGCCTTTGGTGCACTGCATCATGGAACGGGAACCAGTTTGTTTTACGCGTTTGTTCCATGTTATCTGCATGCTTATCTCTAAAACACTTTTCTATCAAATATTGAAACAAACTCAAACTGCATTTTCTAGAGGACGCTCCTATATATTAGAGGAGTAACACAATGTCATACATGGTTGATGTTTTACAATACTGAATAAGATTTCAGTGTGAAAATATGTAGGAAAAGTATTCGTTTAAAGTAACTGTTGTGTAGTAAAATACATTACATGTAAGTATTCATCTCTGTCTAGACATAACTAAATGTTAAGCAAACGTTGGCCGAATCGTCCAGGTGATATCCGAGATAAAAACCCGCTTTTAGATTGGAAAATAAACAACTCTTGAACCCAACATATGTTACGTACCCTTTGTCACCGCTATCGGCACCCGAGTGTACTCTTCCACCACTGCCCACAGTACTATACCACCTAGATGTGGGTCCCCATCATTATGAAACATTCGGAAATCGTTTCAAACGTAAAAACAACACGTGTTCTGTGATCGAATATTTTTTTGGATGCATATAAATGCATGATGACACTTGGAACCTAAACCTCCTGCTATGCATCGAATTTGAATTTTATTTTTCTAGTGTAGTTCCTCTGGTTATAAAAACAACAGCATTTTCTTACAGCAACTCTCGCTGATTCTTTACATGCTAATTTACCATCCCTACAACGCGCTAGCCTCTTTGCTGGATTCACTCGAGCATATCAAATCCGGTTTTGTAACCAATTACGATTGGACAATATATAATACATGTAATTATATAATTGAAAGTCCCTTTTAATATTCCATGTACAATACATGTACATACACAGTTTTAAAATATGAGCAAAGATGTGTAGTTTTATTATGCGAATGTTAATTCGTTCGCTCTTACCACTGCCAATGTATATAAAATTATAAATGTATACTTTATTCTTCTATATACAGCGATAGTGGTAAGAGCGACCGTGTGGATGGGGCTGAAATTTGACCAAACAAGTGCCTGTGCTTTTGACTTCAAAGTTTCGGTCAAGTTCAATTTCAAACTTTATTTATTGTCGGAAAAGAAGATAAACATTTTAACATTAATTAGCTATGAATAGCTATTGATAGACCGACTCTTGACGGTACAAGTACAATGCTATTTTCTGTGACCTTGACAAGGTCTGTCTTGTTTTCATACTATGTTTAACAACATTCCTCAAGGTGATTACGTTCAATAAATAGTTTGAACAAGTTAAAGAATGATTTTCAAAGCGTTCCAATGATATAAACCAGCCAGGCCTTATACATAAAGGTAGATCGTTAGGTCAATAAGCCTCTGGTTCGCGGATTCAAACTTTTGATGCATCAAACTATCTCTGTGACGATTTGGTTGAAGACGTTGACTTAACTGACATTCGTCCATAACTGCGGTGGGTGGTAATGCATTCCACTGAATAACAGCTTGTTGGTTTAAATAATAAACCCTCATTATCTAAAATATGTTTCTCATATGGTATTTGTTTTTTATTTCTTTATTGAATACACAAGTATTAATTTTCATCCAGATCAAACATCTTGACCGAAAGTATGATTTATTTCATCGGATTAAACACCTTTTTCAACATTATTTCAGTTATATATCGCGGTGGACACTTATCCTAACCAACTTCCCTAGACTTCGTTAAGACCTTAAACAGTACCCATGACTACATTCTATCTGGAGAACAAATTTTAACATAGGATGTAAAATATCTCCAACTCGTCACGGACAGTGTGAGCCTCGTCCGGTGTTTGAACTCACAACCTCTTTATCAGTATAGACCAACGCGGCTCTAACTATTCAGCTAACCGGGTGGGTTATCAACATTATATTATATATGAGCATGGAATATCCTTATAGAGACATTAAGATAGCCTAGGTAAAACTTTGGGTGTTTGAGTTTGAACCAGGATTTCGGCTTTAAAAGTACATGGTCATTTGATATTTAAGAGAGTGTTAATTGGTTGTTATTTAGCGTTTGCTTATGGATGGTTCCGTTCTCTCACTGTTTAATCCAATCGGAACTCCCCGGCGTTTATCTAACGAAAGTGCGTATTTCTCAGTAACGAAAATGCCCGAGTTGTTACGATTGTG
This sequence comes from Lutraria lutraria, assembly GCA_964023205.1. Taxonomy (NCBI): domain Eukaryota; kingdom Metazoa; phylum Mollusca; class Bivalvia; order Venerida; family Mactridae; genus Lutraria; species Lutraria lutraria. The sequence continues at coordinate 25,626,386 of OZ026847.1, forward strand.
TTTAACCGTGTTGAACAAGTTTCACTCATAACTTTACAAATACGTCCATGGTTGTATTGTGACAGTTATATCTGTAATATTTAATTAGGGCTACTCGTGAATGTGTGGTATTGTCCAGCACGCTAAATTTCCGTGTTCTTCGGTCATTTTTAAATCCTTTGAATTGGGGTACTAGTATTAATTGTGTCTTATTCAAATGTAGCAGTTAGATTAATAAAGTCTCTAAAAGATCGACATTTCAAAGAAGTTTGCGTTTCCAGGCAATGAAATGCTTTGTTGATGTGAAAGTTGTGATGTGATGGTTTGTGTATATAACGTGTTATGAATGGTGCTTGACAAGTGCTGAAAGGCTTTCCAATAATTCGGGGCCAATCATGATAAATACACAGGTGGCAGTATCAGTGTTTGGTCCACAAATGATGCAAAAGAAAAATTCCCGTCACTGATCTTATATATACTATCAAGGTAAAAAGCCTACTATATATTTGTCTATATGCCAAACAATGTGGAACATCGCATCTCGTTGTTTCAGCATAAAGTTAAAGATGTGCGCTGAAGGAATTAAGATAAACTGTAAGATATTAATTCCTAACGAATTTCGGCATGAAATGAACAGTCTATTGTACACACATATCCGACCAATTAGGTCGCTTGATACATCACTCGCACTTGACTCAAAATGGCTTGCAGCGAAGTTAAATAACGAAAGGAACACAATTTTAACGTTTACCAGTTATTTTATGTAATTGAATGAGATTTTCGCAGTTGTAATTTATAAATGATATAGTCGTTGATTTTCTTAGAAAGTGAAAACAATTAAAGGACATGTAATGGATTTCAAAATTCGGAATAATTAATCATGAATTTAGTAAAAAATGGGAACAACAAACATGGTACAAATTAAGGTAATTGAATAAAGTAAGTAAATCTGCATGGTTTACATAAAGTGATGTCAAATAAGAACGTGTACAATCAGACAATGAGTTAACAAAACATTGTTTATGACAAAAATATATAAATAAATACCTGTGTATAATCAGAGACCTATATAATAAATAAGTCTTCGCGGAGAGAATTACCCAATATAATTCTGATTTTCTGGTTTGGCCATAATAGAAATTGTCGAGAAAGATAAGGAATTATACTGAACTGAATTATGCTGAACAGTTAAATTGTAAATTCGATTCGAATCACGCTTTAGACAGATGGTTAATGGTAAAATTGCATTGAAAGTTTATTCTTCGTTCCTATTTTACGTGACGCATATTGAAATAATTTGTCGTATAGTAAACAAATTTACGGAACTCCCGGATGATGATGTCATTGATTTTGGCAGCCATTTTGCTGAATTAGAAAGTAGCTACATCAATTTTTGTGTTTGATTTTCCTCTGGTTGTTCACAGAGAGACGTATAATCATGTAAGTTGCATTCGTATTCATTTAAAAATGTGAATATCTGTCTCTCATTGACAAAATTTGTGTGATTTCAACCGAAGAAACACCGGTTTGCGTTCATGTCAAAATAATGTCACCAGACACTGACTGAACATATTTGATTGGAGAAGATTATTTTTATTTTGTTCCATTAAAACTTGGCGATTATTCACAGTTTGGTCGTATGCTGCTGATTGAGTGACACTTCTTGCACGGATTTTTTAGCTAACTAGTTGTTTCCTGTTAATTTTAGATAGGAACGCATGTCCATGAATTGACGAGAAAAAATCAATAACAAATGTATGACTCAAATCAGTGTGATTAAGTTCATGATTTCGGACAATTTCATTGTTGTCATCTTGCTTTTATTTTGAAATAGTTCTTAAATTGCAGCATTTGATGCCTCTTTTAAAGCTTTCAGTTGTCATGGTATGTCAAAGATTGAAAAAAAACCTTTCTACTCAGTTAGTCAGTACTCAAAAATATATCATTATAAGATTAAAATTAGTCAAATTTATTCTGCTGTGTGAATTATTTAGTTTGTGTTCAAATGACAATTATGGTCTTCAATTTCACAAGGACATCATACCAGAACTAGTTCTGGTTCATCCAGAAATCAGTAAAAAATCAAACTTCAGTTCTGCCTCCTCGGTAACATGACATAATAAATCACATACAATGTAATATGACTCGATTGTTGATCCTGATTGCATTTTGAATCATCAACTTGAACTTAGCACCTCTAACATCCAGATTGCTGTGGGGCATAGATTGTTCCAAGTCTGACCCTTATTTTTCAAGTCAGTTCGTGATTGTTTGAGGTGTACACTTAATCAGTTCAGTTTAGCAATAGCATGTACTATGATGTAGATGATTGATGGATAAATGATACAATATATAAGGCGTGTTGTTGTTTTAGAATTAAAATTAGATCTAACAGATGACCAAGCAGTTTCCCGAATATCTTATTCTACTTTCAATTTATCTATCGAAAATCGAAACAGTTGAACTGTTGAATAAAACTAATAATAAATTATAATGAATAAATGCCTGTGGTACAGTTCAAATTTCTTGATTCTTCTAGATCTATGTACCAAACAAAATTATTTTATGCTGTCATGTGTACAATTCTTGGATTGGTTGTTACTAAAACTAATAGTAATTTTTTGTACTTGTTAATGTTAAAATTTGACTATGTGTATCTGTGGCAGCTAGTGTGTATGGATATATGTATTATATATATACAAAAAATGTATAATATATATACATGTATCATATATCTTTGTTGAGTTTAGAAAATAAAATTGTATATAATGATGTATATTTTTTCTGTTTATTGTTACATGATATAAACTCACAATGTAATATATGATAAAAAGGACAAGTACATAATATACCCACAGAAATGATCCCAGTACAGCCAGCACAGGTACACACTAAGAATTGTGTCTTATAAGGTGGTAAAAACAAAAAAATACCCTTCCCCATTGTGCAACCATTTTCCAAAGTTATCAGGTGGCAGAAAAATATTTTGGCCCAGTTAAAAGTAAAACCCTGTATTTGTATGTGTTTAATGAACTTGTGATCACATGAAATAGTGAGAGCGTCAAAAACCAGCCTTCAGGTGGGAAAGTAACCATTTGACTCATATACAGTACATATAAATTATATAATAATAAAATACATATTAATTTAATAACAATGATGTAGATATCATTGTAATTAAGTCTAAGTATAATAATTTCAAAGTACAGGATATGAATAACAAGTATAGGGTTTTAAATTACTATAACTTTTAGTACTGGATATCTATTTAATTAATAAAATATTAATGTCATAAAATAATTTAATTAATAATTTAAAATATGTTTCAATATATTTTAATGATAATATAAAAAACAGCCTTCATCTGGGAAAATAACCATCAGTTCTGACTGATAAAACAATTTATTAACATGGTAAAAAGTCCTATAAATAAAGTGTTGATTAGTTAATAGAAGAAACTAGGTGAATTTCGCTCATTGAAAACATGAAAATTTGATGAATTGATCTTATATAGGATTATCTTGATTGCTGTATGGTGTTATTTTAAGGTATTAAGTAAATTAAGTATTGACTGAATAAATGTATAAAATATCACACAATAATATGTTTGTTTTTCATTTCTTTTTAATACATAATGTGCATCACATACACGCATCATATATACACGTAATATCTGTACATTAACATTTATTTAAAAGTGACAGTAAATTTGGATTACCTCCCTTAGTTATCATATGCTTTATTAAAAGTTTTGTAAGAAACCATGCATTATTCAAAGTCAAATTAAGTAAATTGTAGATGGTTAACAAAACTGACTACAAACATTTCATGTACTATTTAGCACAGGCTACCGGCATGTGATAAAAGCAAATTAAAGTTTCACAAAAAAAATTTCACCTTATATATATATATTATAGAGTAAAGGTATAGAACTCCTGGGCTCAGAAATCACACCGGTCATGTTCATCAAGGTCCTGTTGTAACAATTCTGAACCGATTCTTAAAAGCCTGGTCTTATTCGACGCGGAAATAATTTCTCTTTAACCACCATCCAATCGATACATTGCTCTGAACTGGAGCAATAAGACCTTCAACTTACAAAAAGTACCACTAGGCATCAATGTGACCTAAGTTTCTTTTCATTAGCTACAGAGTAAATTTCTTTATTCCTTCGGAATTTCATACCCACTCCGGTGTAAATCGAAAGAAAATCAAATTTGTTATCACTCACGGTCGAGAAATCATTCAATTGATGGATACCTAAGTCATTACGATTCAATATTCCACGCTTTCGTCGATTATATTTTTTGTCAAACTTTATTTTGCTGTTATCACATGCCGGTAGCCTGTGCTATTTAGTACATAGTAAGTTTTATCAAATCCCTTTGTGTTTCGTGTCTGTTTTATTCAATTCAGTTGTAGCATAAATGCATAAGCAGACAGTTCACATATTATGAGCTAGGATTTTATTTGTACTGCCCCTCAGACTTTGTTCTCCACAAGTATCTGCCATTAGTTTTTTGTGCCCCAACCACTTGCGACAGGGGCATATAGAAATATATAATAGGTTTGTCCTTGTCTGTCTGTTGTTGTTCTGTCCATCCAGAGACCAGTTTGTGTCACATTTAAATCTAAATGTATAATTGCTAGAGCCATGAAACTGAATATTTCTAAGAATACTTGTAAGCATGTGAACTAGCTGAAGCGTCTGGGTATTTTGACGCTAATTTATTGGAGATCAGCACATTTATTTCACTTATTGCCCCCGAATACTGGTATTAATAAATTTAATTAATCTCTGATTTATGAAGTATCAAAAAAAATATGTATTGAAGCATAAGTCATCCATGTGCAGTTCAATGGTTAGCTGAGATAATAGGCAATTGTTTGTGAGTTTGTTTCTAGGGAGATTTATTTGTTGAAGTGGGGCAATGATTGAGACCATCATAGGTCTTGTTATTTACATATAATTTTGCAGAGGGGTTTTTCATTCGGATAGATCAAACACTGATACTCCTGGGTTCCCCTTGGAAAATATTCCTATATTTGCATCTATAGTGAATATTCCCTAAATTTGCCTTTTTCATGAAATTTTCCCCCTTTTAAAAGTACCCAACCCCATCCCCTTTCATAATAAAACATGGAGAAAAAAATAAACAAAATATGTCAATCAACTTATGAATGATATCGAACAAAGTAACATTTCTGTTACTGTAGATTTAAGACATAATATACCAGATATTACTTCTTTATTTGTACAAATGTAGTGTACAATTTGATTTATTATTTTTATAATTTATGTACTGTATATATTGGTACTTGTTCAATGTATAATTTTGATGAAGTTCTATTCAGCTCTGTATTAATTTCCAGCATTTATCCAGTATGTTGAGTCTTATAATTTGATAAGCTACACAATTAATGATCACAATGAATTGCTATTAAATATTAATTGAAATACTCTTTTACTGTGGTAAGTTAATAACTATAAGAAATAATTGCGCATAAATAATGAGAATTCTTCTTGAATTTACTACAGATATTTCCCATTAGCATGGTATTGTTAATCATTTATGTAAATAACTTTATATTGGTGTGCTCGTAATACTACTAAAACTGATAATAGCATTGATCTTTCTTATCTAAAATGCACTGAATTTATAATTCTCCTAAGTACACCATACGGGATGTTCAATTACAAAACATGGTCAGCAAGCCAATATGTGTTCTTGGAAAATCTTTCATTATCATTTTAGATAGATCTATATTTGGTCATAAAATAAATCTGGTTGGTTTTATGAAAGCATTTTCTCTTGTGCAAACAAAAACACCTTAAATGACTTGATGATGATTGAGCTGTGTGAGGAACCCTTTAGAAAATTTCTGTGAAGTCGGTGTATTAGTTTTATTGATCGTCGAGCAGATCCAATACCTCCAAGTATTGGAGGAGTATCTCGATGTTCTCAGCAGTGTCGACTTGATCAATATACGTATTCTTTCACAGGCTATGTAGGGCAGCGAATGTCTATTTTTGGCCCGGTTGCTATAGCAACAAGATCTTGGCTGTAGTCGGTGCGTTGGTGGGAGGAAATGATTGTGGATATCTTTTAAGCGACAGAGATTATTGGCGTGACAAAATTGGCCGGGTCTCCGTAAAATGCCACCCACGCTTACTCTGTGACAAGGTTTTATGATGTGCAGTGTCGACTGGTTGCATTTTAGAAGTGCTTTTGTTGCAAAGTTTTGGTCAGTAAATCATTATAAGGGTACCAGTCTAGCAGTATTGATATTCTAGATTCAGATTCAAAGAAAGTGGTTACTTGAAGGCAGTCATTGATTTCTGTGTACTGTATATATTTGTGTACACTGACATTGCAGAAGTCTCTGATATATTCTACCTCCTGTTATTTGGATTTGTTGAAAATCTCTAATCTTGTGTTAGTAATCCTATATATGCCCAATGATAAACTAAAGTTTGGATTGTTCTGTGGAGCATATTTTGTCATGAATTATTTATGAACTGCACATGGCTGTGTGTGAAAAATGATACTAGATAAAGATCCATGCAGCAAGCAGTGATATCATTGTCCAGATACTGGTTCATAGTGGTTCTTCGTGCTTCCTCGATAAAAGCTGTGATGATCTCTTATGCAATAATGTAGATATTTATTTGTGAGCAATTGTGATAAATTACTGGATTTAAGATTTCAAAAGTGTGCTACTTACAAACAATAAACAATGTAAGTAATCAAAGTGTTTTTTTTGTGTTGATTTACATTGTGTGTAGATTTGTTATAGTACATGTTTGATGAATGGCCATTGTATAATGATGGTAATGTATTACTAGTATGTTATCTGGATTGTAAACTTAATTGCATTATCTAGGTGATGACAGATGTTTGTATTTGATAATTTATGTCATTTTTTTCTTTAGTAGTAGCAATATATATCTATATATATTATCATTTTGACATCCATTCCATGCAGTCATAACAATTTTTTTCATGGCTAATTATTATTTAGTATTATTGAAAGATTTACTGATGAAAATATGATATATTTGTAGCAGAAATGTACAATATATAACAGATCAGAGCAAAACAGATCTATGTAATTGGTAAAAAATCTTATAAACAAAAATAATAAGTGCTTTCAAATATGGTATAACTGTAGCATCTTTTGAGTTTCAGTTTATTAGATCAGCCCAGAACTACTAGTATTGACAGGCTCTTTAATTAGCTGTGCATTTAATGTGTACTTCAACTTGCATTCTTTTGAAGCCTGTCAGTGCTTGGCTCATTAGGTTACTTAGCATTAGATCTGCACACCTCAAGTTCATGAGTTAAAAGCGCGGATATTTGTTTTCTCTGACAATTTGGTTGATGGCATTATATTGAATTTTATTTTTTTGCCCCAGTATATGTTGGTTCCTCATGACAACCTCTACAAGAGTTGTGCATTTTAAAGTCAGTAGATCAAAGGTCAAGGTTACCTGGAGGGGGCATTGACTTTGTGGTTCAAAATACATCTTGTCTTGAAAGTACTTTTGGTAAAAAAGATAATTAAATTCAGCTGTAGCCATTAAGCAATGGTACTGGTAGTTTGATGTATTGAGGATTATATGTATGCATTGTCATCATGACATGTTATTGTTCCCTTTTTTCTGCTCAAGATGCATTTCTTCTCCTTTCTAAGGTTCTGTCGTCTTACCTGGGCTTTTAAAAGGGAAAACCATTGGCATGTTTTTTCTTACTGGGTGTGTTGAATAATGAATATAAATTGAAGTTGTGATTTATTCAACAATTTATGTTAAAAACTGTGGCAGATACCTTAAAAATTAGCATTTTCCTCATGAATTCTAATGAGTTGTTACAATTATGCAGTTCTAGCATAATATGGTATTATTACAGCAACCTGTTGCAGACATATGACAGCTTACTATTTACTGTGTCAATAGAATGAATACAAAAATGTACACCATTCATCATGCTGCTATCATGTATTGTTTCTCTTTTATGTGCATCGATTTAATTCATAGAGAAACAATTTATACAGAATCAAACATAGACTAGGGTGGATTGAGTATGTAATTATTTCTATTGATTGAATTTACTGGACTGGTGGTCATCAGGGTTCTCAATTACAGCAGGCTTCAGGCCAATTTAGCTGCTTAGAAATTTGTTAAGGTAGGTAAGGAATCTCAAAAGTTCATAAAATATTGCTTGAAAATGCCCGGACCCCCCTAGCAGGCCTGTTAGTCTAGCTTTTGGGCCTGTTGGCCACAATCTTATTGAGAACCCTTGGTCATTCAGATCTGTATTGAGTTTCTAATCAATAATTATTGTTCTTTATATGGAGCACAGATGGGACATAAGAAGTATACTTTTCTTCAAAGAGAAGGCAGTCATATGACTCATAATACATCAATACTAGTACTGGTAGCATGTCAGGGAGAATATATTAATTTCAGTAATACATTCTGGAATAAAACACTGGGGATCGACATTTTGCACTTTTTTTCAAGAAATTAGTCAATTGATTACATTGTACTGAAGGTGGATTTATCTTTGTAAATTTTAAAAAGCAACTATAAAAGGAAGATAACTCAAAAGGAGATAATTAAAATGAACAAAATCAAACATTTTCAATGTTTAATGAGGCATAGTTTTATTTTTCTATTGTAAAATGCATTGTTGTTTTCTTGTAACTCACACTGAGTTATCAATATCACTTTGTCCATCTGTATGTTTTTCTACTGGGGCAATATTTAAGGAATTTAAGGAAAATTAATATACCGCAATGTCTGCAAACAATAATCCTTTCAGTGCTTTGATGACTTTATAAATCAGCTATGGTCTGAGACAACTTCAATTTCCATAATTATTGCTTTAATAACATTATTTATGTAGCTCAGGATATCACATAGAAAATTAATTACATCTTGCAAGGCTGTATTTATAACAGTCTTGAAACAGATTCAGTGTGAGAACTGATAGTTATTCCTGTAATATTGGTCCATTCTCAAATGGTCATTACTACAGTACCGGTATTCTTATAATTTTTGTACTGAAGATATAGTATGTGTTAATGTATATTCTCTTATTTTAACTAGTTACATGTATTATGCTGACTACAGTATATTGTTATGGTTATTAACTGAATACAGTATTTTTTCTGAGATACATTTTACTTATTGCAATATTTGTTGTGTATTTTCAGGTCGGAGGGGGGTGCACCTAAAGAGGGCAGTAAACGACTGCAACAGACACAAGCCCAAGTAGATGAGGTTTGTATATAATCAATGAATTAATTGTAAATTCAATTTAATAGCATAAATTACACTATCTTAATAATATTTTGGAAGGTTTTTACCATTATGATTATTCAACATTAATTTAGATATACAGTCAAACCTGTGTCAGCAGCCACCTCCTAGTAAAGGCCACCCTTTGGATAAAGGCCATTATTCTAAAAACCTTTGTTGACTATTTAGAAAAAAATACCTACAAATAAAGGCCACCTCCCAATTGTGGGTGTTTGTAAACAGGTTTGACTGTAATTAAACCGGTGGACAGTTAAACTTACCAGCTTCCTTGAAATTTGTACCAATAATTACCATGTTCTCTGCTAGGAACTTTCTCCACTTGGGTGATAAGCATTGGAGGATAGATAACCTTCAAAATGATGTCTTCAATCAATTTTTGACTTGTTCCCTGACCGAGGTTCAAACTTGAGGTCCACAGACCTAACACTGACTTAATTGTTAAGCTTATCTGGAAGTTCACCTAGTCCAGTCAGATTTTAAATCAATAGTATTAGTTTCATGTTAATTTTTGGAGTTGAAATAATAAATTATGGGTTACAAGCATATTTTGACATACAGTACAAGTCATGTATGTCTTCAATAAGTCAGTCCTGTTGAGATAAAATTGAACAACTTTAAAAAGAGAAACCACATATTCTTTAAAGTGGTTAGTAATCGTGTTGTCTAATGAGATGTGGGGCTTCTGTGGTTGCATGGTTATGTTAAGCTATAGTCCTCAGAATAGTTATCACTAGCGCCTCACTGCTGTGAGTTCAAATCCTTTCTGGGATCACACAAATTTTGCATGTGGGGAAACTGTCTAACTAACTTATGGGAGGTTCCTGGTGTCTGCCTGTGATTGAGATCCCCTATCAAAACTGGAAAAATACCAGATTTATGACTTTTGGCTGTTGATGCAACATTAAACCATTGAGAAAAGAATTAGAGAGGTGTGCATGCAGTGCTCGACAAATTAACTTATCCTCTCGTAATTGCGAGTAGGGATTACTGGGGACAAGTTGAACTTGCTGTCTGACTAGATAGAATACTAAGCTTGTTGTCCAGGACGAGTATCCTGAAAAACAATGATCAAGCCCTAATATCAAGGTATATAAGGAACTGCCTCTTGTTTTATAACCTGAACTAAGACATGAATATTGCTGTCATTAACTTCTTTAGGTTGTGGATATTATGCGGGTAAATGTCGATAAAGTCCTAGAAAGAGATCAGAAAATATCAGAACTTGATGATAGAGCAGGTAAGAATTTGGTTTACAATAATTTATGATTCTATACTGATTTAAATTGAATCTTTGTCCTAGTCATCATTATTATGAATAAACTACAATTGAAGCATGCAACTTCAGATAATTATGAATTATGATGTTTTTTGCCATGGTTTATCTTAATGATTTTTGTATTTATTTATTTCTGAAATTGATAAGGCTGATAAATATGGATTCATGCCGTTGGAGACTAATTTGCATTGTTGTCAGTAATTGATACTTACTGTACATATCTTTTTACAATAATTGTCTTTCTGTTCTATGACTCATGGTAGACTTTTACCCACTTTATGGATGGATATTTTCATGTGATAGTCTAATTCAGTATAATGTTATTGTCTTCCTCCATGCTATGTATTCAATGTTTTATTTTAGATGCATTACAAGCCGGTGCTTCTCAATTTGAGGCTAGTGCAGGAAAACTCAAACGAAAATTTTGGTGGAAAAATTGCAAGGTAAATGATGACAGTTACTGTATTTATCAGTCTGTGATATTTAACATATTTTTAAGTATGAAGCATATATTTATCACTTCTGGTCATTTTTAGAAACTTTGATTCTTGATACACATTGGTGTTATGATGCATTTTGAATCACTTTGCATTACTTGTTAGTATACCATTTATATTTCATTCAAAAGATTTTGTACAGTCAGCTCCGTAATCCCACGAACACAGGGACAATATCTGACAACCAGTTTTATCCCATATATTGTCATAGATTCAAACTGTCAGCAAGAATACATCTAAGCACCAGTCTGGTATAGGAATAATGTGTGACGGGAAGTTGTGGCTACAATCTCCTGACTGAAATAGTCTGTTCATTTTGCATGTCTTGCAGTTTTCAAATTTAGCCCCAGACCTTGGACTGAATCCACCTAAATTGCCATCAGTCCAGTAAATTTAATAAGGTCAGTGGTCCGACAGTCCATAAATTTTTCAGTGATAATTTTACCATATTTCAGAACAAAAATGAAATATATTTTAATTGCTCTTAAAAAATATGTTTTTAGCCAAATTATATGAAATTTTGTGTGTACTCTTTATGGTCCACTAAAAGTTAATTTGGTACAGAAAAGTTTGCATTTTCACCGACCGAATATCCAGTGCTTAAAAAAGTTTTCTGTGAAGACTTTCTTGCGACCTGGCTGGTTTATTATTATTGAGGTGCATAGAAATTAAAGGGTTCAACAGATGATCGTTAGCTGGTAAGAAGGGACCCAGTATCTCGTCAGGAATAGAGCATGGCTTGGATGTAAAATTATATTATCATGAATTCATTAAACAAGTTGATACCTTTATTTAGATGATGTTGATATTGGGAGGTATAATTGGAGTGATAGTTGTTATTATCATAGGTAAGAAGACGTTGTCTTTTGTCACGTCATTCTAGTGGCATGACACTAGTGGCATGACACTTATCACACACCTTATTATTTTGGTATTGTTTAGTTTTATGTAGATACACATTAGTGAATAATAATTATGTTACTTTATTTCACAGTTTTAAATTAATGAGGATTTTGCTGGTTCATTTGATACAATAAAAAGTTTAGGATGACATTTTTTGTCTAAAATGATGTTAAAATCCTTGAATCATTCTACGTTTGTCCTAAATTGAGCTAAATTAGCTCTTGTTAGACATCTTTCTGGGGTGTTAATTACCAGTATAGGTATTTTTGTATCAACAATAGTTTGGATTTTGTTTGTATTTATTTTTTCTACTTTTTGTCTGATACATTTATGTATTAGAGTATACCTATGATGAAATAATTTATCTAGCGAAGTCCTCAAATTAGTAAAAATAGTTATGTTGTATCATTTTTGTTTATTTACACATTGTATTTTATCAGTGATGTGGGTATAGCCGTATACTTTGATATAAAAAAAGTCAAACACCATCAAACATGACCTAGTTTATTTCCTGTTGCTTATTTGTGATACTCTGTAGTTTTTAATTCACAGAGTCAAAATCATATACCATCATGCCGTGTAGTGTGTTCACATGGATTGAAATTAAAGGAAAATATGGCTATACCCATTTTATGGAAGTTACAAATGCTGGACCAATAAAAGTCATTATGAAAATTTAGTCAATATTTGATTATGAGCACTTAATCAATACTTAAGTTAATATTTATTGTGACCATTAAAATTTAAAAAAAGTCGATATTTTATTGAAAATTTAGCCCATGTCTACTGGATATGTTTACCACTGTTAACCATTGTGTAGGTGTATACATTCAATGATCAGGCATCTGATAATCCATGCCGTGTGATGGCATTGATCTTTCATTGAGAGTAATTCTTAACAATATTTGATTTACTCTGTCTGTCTCTCATGCAGCGTGTAGTTTATTGACTCATTGGTCTTTGTGACTTCATTGACATTATATACATGTATTTATTTAATGAAAAACTTCTTAATTAAAAGATGACAATTCAGTGGCAAACAATAAAACCTTGATAATCTGGCCACCTGTTGGAGCATGAAAATCTGGTCTTTGTATTGTGATGGTCACATTATCAGGTTGAAAACTTGCTTTTAAGACAGGGGAATGGTGCAAATTTTCAGCTCCAGGTTAGTTCCAAAATGAACACTGATTTCTGATTTTGAAGTTTTTCATATTTGGTTAAAGTGTAACACACGCCTTATGTAGTTGTTGTATATTTAGTTCATGCATTTTCTGTTGTTTTTATTTATTTTGTAGTGAGCACTATTTATGTTGTTTTTTCAGATGTGGTTACTCCTGATTGGAATTATTGTTGTTATTATTATAATTATTATTGGTAAGTTAAGAATGACATAAAAAATGGAAAAGTCTCCATGTTCTATTATCCTATATTATCTGTTTACTAACACCAAGGGCTCTCCTGCGTATGAATGTTCCCAGTCATTGAATTAATTTTTGGTGACAGGTTGTCCGACAAAAAACTTGAAGAAAACTCTCTCAACAAGACTTAAAGAAGGAAAAATCCTTTTGGGCAGGAGGACAACTCACTAATTCGATGACTGTGTTCCATGTGATAACACTAAGTTCTAAATATATATATCCCTTCATCTCCTTGGAATGCAATAATAGCAATGCAAAACCTTCTTTATGTGTCTACATCCTTTATTCTGCTATGCAATGTTTTGTCAATTAAGTCTCTCATACCTCTCTGATTGCTTGCTTTTCCTTCAGTGATGTTAAATTATGTGTCCTTAAGACCTTAATTCTAATGATTTATGGACCAAGTCTGAAATATACAGTTCCATAGTATAAACCTAAATACTGGTTTAATAAACATAATTGTACAAGCCAATTTTAGTTGCTTTTGTCCAATCAGATTACTCATCTTGTAACATTTGCCCAATCATATTGCCCATGTACAAGGTCAATGTTTGCGTAGCATGTCAGTGACAATGCTTCGGTCTTTAAGGAGATAGGTTGACAGACTCCCTGATGAAGTTTTACTATTGAAGTTGTAAGAACCTTATGTAAAGGTCAGATCTTACAATCAATTCTCTAGAAGCTTAAGTTACAGTTTGAGGGTTTTAGATGGGACATTTTTGTGTATTTTTGTTACCATAGAAAACTCTTTTGAATTTAATGTTTTTAGAATTACATGTAGTTAAGTAATTTACGAATGCTAATTGATTGTGTTTATGTAGTTTAGTTAGCAGATTCTAAGCACTTTGAATGCATTTAGTTTTAGACAAGATTTTTTAAACATTTTATTTTCTATTATAAATAGAATTTCAAAGTAATTTCAATAAAAATCATTTCCATAAACAATTAAATTAGCACAAAAAATGATTTTATGTTCCCTTTATATATTCATTCCAATAAAAGTAAAAATGTATTATTTGCTTATTAATAATAAGTTACTACACTCCTAGACTCTGCTTCATCTTTCAATATGCATAATTGTTCAGAAATTTCTTCTTTGTCATCATGTTTATCCCCTGTTGGTAAGAATGTTATGTAATGCAACAGACATGGTCAGATACAATGAATGCTGTGTGTATGCTAACGTAGCCAGTGTTACTGAAAGTCTCATCGTATGATATACGTCCAGACAGAAATGGTGGACTTGTCTGAATGTGCTGCCTGCTCTCTATATGAATTACTGTGATTTCTTCCATATACAACTGTTGTCTTGTCAATGAAGACAAGTATTTGATATAGACAGAGTGTTAATGGTCTAGACTGGACAGAGAATGTTACTGAATTGATGCATCATGAATATCTACACTCTTATGGTCTTACTTTAACTTTATGCTGTGTTTTCTCTATGTAAGATCAATAACCATACTCTTTCTTGAAACCTGTCTTGTTGCTATGGCAACCATGTTGCTTGGCAATCATGTGAGCATTTTTGCTATGACGTACAAAACCTCCAGTGGCGTGGTGTGCATGTATCCGGTATAATTGCTTTCGGTATAAACATCCAAACTTTGCAACCATAATGACTTAATGTACTCTGTTATTTTTACCTTCCTCTACCATCTCCAGCTTGGGTTGCATCCAAGTACAGCTAGGGTAACTAAATCTTGTGTTAAATTGTCTCTTAGAAGCTGATCCTACTTGGTGGCAAAACATTCACTTTGTATTTATAGCTATAAGACCATGTATGAAAATACAAATCAATAAAAAGTAGCCAATATTATGCTTTTGTCAAAACTGTAGGGTTGAGAAATAATTCTTGTTGCATTGTTTATCTTTTATTAAGCAATTTCCATATCTATGCCTAATTGGCACTAAAATATGTGATATGTTATTCAAGTGTCATTATCATTCAGGAGTAATTAATGTGATCTGTCATTCTCTTCTTTTTTTGTTCACCATTTTGGTTTGCTTTTTAATGAGGGTATGAATTTTTAGTTTTACATTTAAGATTGACTTTAAGGTCCTCACATATATATATCCTTGTCATTTTGCCTTTTGCAAGAATGTTGTTGATTTAAAGTGCATATTTGAATATTCTTTGTTGATTCTGTATGATTATTAAGTTCACTTGTACAAGAAGGTTTTGCCACCAAAATCTGGCATTTAATTGAATGCATATGTTCACTGCAGTGATGTTAGTTAAAATTTCAATGTGCTATGTTAAAGGTCAATGACACATGCCTTTTATTCACTGAATATGTAGAATTACGTCTCTTGTATGGACAAAATATAATACTTAGGATAATGCACATTTTGATTAATAAAATTTAAAGTCATTGTAATTTCGAAAGCAAGTTTCTTTTTATCTATCCAATAATAGTATACATGCTTTGAATGCGTTTGCAGTGTCCAAACTGTGATCTTTAATTTGCCAATGTCCATCTTTTTCCTCCCTGTTAGCTACTTGCCATATTTTAGTGATATGCTAGCTGTTATCAAGATTTTGAAATGCCTTTGCCTTTTGATAATGCTCAATGGGTCGAGTGGTAAGTCTTAGGACATTGGATTTGTGAGTTCAAACCCTGCCCTCAGCACAATGTCATGTCCTTAGTGGGGAAAATGGTCAAATCAAGGGTAGTACTGGTTCAGAATCCATGATGAAGACTTGTTATTATATTAACCGTCTCTTGGTACATAAAAGGAAAACCATATGAAAATGGTTGGGATATAAATGCCTGGTTCTTCAGTATCTTACATGTATGTCCCCTCTCTAGGGTGGCTCTGAAAAGACCATAGTTGTTAAATGGGCTGTTAAACTACAGAAAAATAAATGAAATAAATTAATTTAATGATATAGTCTGAAATCTGTGAACTTGAAACATTCCAAGGCAAAAAAAAAAAAAATTGTTAGTAACAAAGGTTGTGTCTTTCTGAATTCAGGACATCACTGCAGTAAATACTTTAAAGTTTAAACTCTTGTGTAACAATTAAGTTATTATTGTCAAGTCCTTGATTCCCTTTTCGTTCTGTTGTTGTTGTTTTTGTATTGTGAATTTGTTAACATGTAGCCATGGTTTTCTGCTGTGCACCTATCATTGTCCTGTCAGTCTGCATTATTGGAAACTGAACGATAGTTCATCTTTCCATGGCCGCCACTTGCTCAGTGCGCATGAATTTTGATGCGGACCAAAGTACTATGTTTTTCTACGTCTGCTATGCAATTGTTAAACTAGTTCTCATTCCATGTTACTGTGCAAATCTATAGAAGTTCAGTTTCCATAAGTACATTCAGTACTTAGATTAATTTAAGACATATCCATCAACTACCGAAGTGTGTGAAGTTAAAACATATGTCTTAGAAAGAAGAAACTTTCAGTTCATTGTTGAGTTTTTAAAGGGTTTTGCTATTTGATTATGTTTGGTACATCATAACTGAGTTTTAACAGGTGCTCATTGGAGACATTAATATCTTTAGGCTTGTGCAATAGGCACTGGGTCAAGGTGTAAATCTCATCAGGGAATGCTCTTGTAATAAACCTGTAAAGTACTTACAGTTCTTCAAAGCCATGAAAATACCTTTTGCCACATGGAAGGAATGTTTACGGTTTCGGAAACCATGACTTGTAAATAGTCAGATTTAAGTTAAAATTTTGTGACAATGCCTTGATTTTATCAAGAATGTACCATCAATCATTACAATGGCTTTTCATCAGTGTGTATATGTTTTATCTATTACTTTATTCTGTTCATGTAGTTTTGTATTCTTTAATACTGGTAATGCTCTTTTCTTGTTGTTATTTGATTCAATGATTTACTGTGTTTTTCTCATGCACACCCTTGTTTGCTTTTATCATTATTTTGTATTCTATAAAGTTATTGCTCCAACTATCCACTTAAGGACAACAGGAACTTTACTAGCTTCAGGGACAGTCTGTCAACTGAGTTTCCTGTCTAGAAATCCTTACTGAGCATTGGTCTGCTGTCCAAGTCTCTTAAACTTGCTTTCTTTCTTCCTGGACTTCCGTTTTTTTTCACTTTAAAATCCTTACATTAGTCGTGTAAGTACATAAACTTAGTTGATGCTACACTATGCAAGATCTTTTAAATAATTTGAATCGCATCGGTGAAAGTATAATTAGCAGGTTTGGACCAGACTATTTTTAGCTCACATGTCACAAAGTGAGCTATTAGGATCACTCTCCGTCCGGCGTCCGGCGTCGTGCGTCGTCAAACTTTTTGTTGTGACCACACTAGGGGCCACATTTTTGGCTCAATTTTAGCAAAACTGGGTCAGAACGTTAATATCAACAAAATCTCGGACGAGTTCGATATTGGGCCATTTGGGGTCAAAAACTAGGTCACCAGGGCCAAATAAGGGAAAACCTTGTGAACACTCTAGAAATCACTGTTTTGAATTTATCTTCATGAAACTTTGTCAGAATGTTTATTTTAATAATATGTAGGTCAAGTTTGAAAATGGGTAATTTCTGTAGTAAAATTAGGTCACTAGGGCAAATTGCTGGAAAACCTTGTGAACACTCTAGAAGTCACTGTTTTGATTGGATGATCATGAAACCTTGTCAGAATGTTTGTCTTCATAATATCTTGGACGAGTTCGAACATGGGTCATCTTGGGTCAAAAACTAGGTCGCTAGGTCAAATCTTACGAAAAACCATGTTAACACTGTAGATTTCACAGTTATTATTGGATCTTCACCAAACTTTGTCAAAACGTTTGTTTTAATGATATAACGGTCAAGTATAAATATGGGTCATCTGGGGTCAATAACTAGGTCACCAGGTCAAATCTAAGGAAAACTTTGTTAACACTGTAGATGTCACAGTTTTAATTGGATCTTCACCAAACCTTGTCAAAATGTTTGCCTCAATGATATGTGGGTCAAGGATGAACATGGGTCAGCCGGGTTCAAAAAGTGGGTCACAAGGTCAAATCTTAGGTAAAAATCTTGTAAAAGCTCTAAATGTCATGGTTTTGATTGGATCTTGGCCAAACCTTGTCAGATTGTTTGTCTTAATGATATTAAGGACAAGTTCAAATATGGGTCACCTAGGGTCAAAAACCAGGTCACAAGGTCAAATCTTAGGAAAACCTTATTAACACTGTAGATGTCAAATTTTGATCGTATCTTCACCAAACCTAGTCAGGCTGTTTGTCTTAATGATATGTAAGACAAATTCGAACATAGGTCGTCTGGGGTCAAAAACTAGGTCACCGGTTCAAAACAATGTTTTAATGAATGAACAGTGATTGTCATGTGAGCGATATAGGGCCATCTTGGCCCTCTTGTTATTGTTTCCACAG
The DNA here is from genome assembly GCA_964023205.1 of Lutraria lutraria. NCBI lineage: Eukaryota > Metazoa > Mollusca > Bivalvia > Venerida > Mactridae > Lutraria > Lutraria lutraria. The sequence continues at coordinate 25,645,149 of OZ026847.1, forward strand.
CACTGAGCCTAAGTTTCGGGTTTTTCCTAATTTTAACTTTTAACCATGTGTTAGTGCTAGGATATGGTTGGTCAGATATCTAGTGTGTGTGCTGACAACTATTTAGCCACTAAATGGTGATATGTCATCTGCATGCCAGTATATTCTTGAAAAGCTCTGATTATGCCAATATTCTAAGACAAAAAAACATTTTTACTGCTTATTAAACTGTGATTCTAAGACTTTAACTTTCAAAAAAAAATCATAAGATAAATCAAGATTTTCAATAAGTCATGTGTGTGAATTCTGAGTCAGATTTAGATTTCCAATTAGTAGAGATTATTACTCACCTTATTAGTATGTGTTGAGTTAACCTGTCTTTGTGCATGCCTTCTGTAGGTAGAATATGCTTCTTGTCTCATATATAAAAAAATATTATATTGATAAATTTGCGTAAAAATATTAATGTAATGCATGACCTTTGGTAAAAAAAGAATCCCATCTACACGAAAGACTGCCAGACCTTAGTCCTCTGGCTAAATTTTGAAGAGGTCTGGTAAAATTCAGATAATTACTGGCCCTCATGTCCTTTAACATTCCTTTGACTTTTAATGAAGATTTACATCCATCGGGCCAGTAATATTTTGATTAATGTTTTAAGTGTGTCAGTCCTCTTTTCTAATACAGTAATAGTTCTTTGTCTTTTGTGTATACACTGACATTCTTATTGATCAGATTTTGGAATCTGAGTTTAACAATTGTATTATTGTTAGTTTTATATGTGGTATGTTGTAATGCATTCAATAGATTAAACTTAGCATTTGATTTTAGATTTATACATGTAATTATGTCTGTTTGCATCAATCAAGTTTAATTTTTCTTGTAATATTGTCTTGAATATCTATATTGTGGTATATCAAGGTAGATATTAGTAAAGGCAAATCTTTCACATATTTTTATGTTTTTCTTATTGGTGATCTATCAAAATACAATATCTTCTTAATTGCTTTTAAATGGAACTGGTTTTGATAAAAAGATAGGAGAGCTCTATGAAGTAGTTTAACTTCTTAAATCTTACTTTTAAACATTTGCTGTTGATGTTAATTATTGATGTAAACTGATAATGATTGTATTTTATTTCAGTGTGGGTGGCACAAAGTATGAAGAGTGATGATAGTAGTGGTGGTGGCAATAAACCTGCCCCTACTGTAGCCCCTACAACTGTAAAAAGTCCCTGATCCATCACCATGACGATACATGGGTCAAGGTCACACTGAATTCCACGACGATCCTAGAATTATGTTAGAAGTTTGGAAATACTGTAGTTCTTTTTTTCTATTCATTTTATGAACACAATCAGCTGAAATGTTTGTAGATAAACACTGCTAATATGATTATGTAAGCTGTCAGAAAAACATAGACTGGAATGAATTTATGTGTTTATTCAGTGTTTATTTTGCCATTGTTTCAATATGACCTTTGACCTCAGTCGACATGTTTTTCTTGATTTCTGCATTTCTGAGTTAGAACAGAATCTCTGCTTATTGTGACAATTGTCTTGTTTAGAAATATATAATCCATTATGATAACATTTTTTCTAATAACAAAGAAATAATTCAACTATATGTTTGTACTGCTTAGAAATCAATGGAAATGTCTTCAATTTTTGCTGATAATACTACTCAGAATGTTTAAACATTGTTACTTTTTTACTTTATTTTTAATTGTTCTATAAAATCCTTACTAATTTATTATAGTTTTGTGACCTTGTACAATTAATATGTATAACTCTTCATTTTTTGCTGAATTTAATATAATTATTATATCATATATTTTAGATGTACAACTTGTAATTAAGTATATCACTGTATCTTCGAAGTACCAAACATTTAGTTTTAGAATAAGCGGTTACCCCACCCACTATCATGTTGTTACTCATCATAAAGTTCTCATGTTTTACGTAATTTACCCATCAGCTCATTGCAACCATTTTCTCTTACATGAAACACATGATTTTGTCACATGTATAAGTTGGTAGTGTTATAGTAAAGGACAAACTGGCTGAAAGCAGGCGAGGAACAGTAACTTTTGCTTGTAGAAAGATTGGCCCTAGAGTCCATATTTGCTTTCATGTCGTGAAATAGTGTGCTTGATATACATTGGTACCATCTCATAAATGATCACATAGAACAAAATAGTTCCACCATATGATAGGGGAGATAACCTTACACAAGCATCTCCCTGCCAATAGTTCTCGGCACTTTTATTCTTGCTTTTGATGGAAGAAGTAATTTGGCAATGTTGATTTTACAACTGAAGGATTGCTTTCATTTTGAATTGATGGATATTTCTGACATTGTTTGACCAAAAGCACTCTGCTGGTGTATGCTAATTTCAATACAGACAGTATCAAGATGACAAGTGTTGTTGCTTAAACTTTTTGGACTAACTTGTGATTAGTATGCAGAGATTTTAATGCATATACGATGGCGAAAGTCTGGACTTTAAGGATATCAATGAATTGTGATAGAAAGTTTGTCGTTAGCCCACCCCTCCCTGAGCTGAAACAATTTTTACATAGAAATACTATCATTGTCTTTTATGAATTTTGTGTCTAGTTACATAGATGCTGATTAAATTTAAATATTTCAATTTTAAATTTGACCTGATTTAGAATTTATTACATAGTGTGGTTGAATAGCAAGAAAATAACCATTGTTAGAATCTACTCAACTTGTGAGTTGTTTTTTAGCAAATTAAGTCATAAATTTATTGGTAATCAGCCATATGGGGAGGCAATATTTGTTCATATAAATGATTTAGTATGTAGATGAGATATGTGTATTTCTGTTTTGAATGTAAATTGTTTAGAGTTATTTGTTTTAACTTTTTGACTTGATTTTTTTTGTGATAAAAAACTTATTTCTTGATCTGAAGTCACTGAAACTGTTTGTGTGTTTGTTTGTTGATTTGCTTGCTGAACTTTTAAGAATATTAAATATTTGTGCATGTAAGCTGTAAATTTCTAAATAATTGTTTACAAACTATGAATCAATTAAAGTATTTGTTAATTTAGCATGATATAATGTGATCTGTTATTGTTAAATAATCGACCAATGGGAATTGCTGTCTCCTAGCAGTCTGACATTACACCGTCAGTGTCTGGTTCTAGCAAGATGGAAACATGAATTGGTCACTTTCTTTGCATTATTTATATTTAAACTGGGGTATGTCAATAAATTGTTTTGTTCCACACCAAATTAGGTTCATCTATCCTCATGTTATGCAGGTAGGTTCATATTTAATTTACTGGATCATATCTGAATCAAGCTAAAACATCATAAAAGTTTATGTGTGTAAAACATGATGTTAAAATGTTGATGTCTAGATTTTCTTCATTACCTGAATATATCTATGGTTGTGGCTTTGTATAAATAAAGAGCAAGTCAAATATAGAGGATTATGACTTAGACTGGAGGAAGTATATTTTGTTATAATATCTAACTTTGCAATATTGGATTATAACAGTTGCTGAATACTAGTTTTCTCTTACATACAGAACACAAGAAGTTATTTTGTTTAAAAATGCTTCAAATATCATGTTGTAGTGTTGAATCTATCATCTGTGTGGTAGGTTTGTACCTAGGTTTGTCTTCATAGAGTTAAGGGAGATTTAGAATTTTGATACAACTATGGTAAAACTATGTTCTGTGACCGTAATCCTGTTGGTGTACATGTGTATGAGGTTTTGGGATCAACAGTTACTTTGTATAGACATGTGTTACCTATATTATACTCAGCCCATATGTTCAATTCATGAATCAATAGATAGTACAGATACTTCTCTGTTGTTAGCATTAAAAGTTGATTTTTCCTGCAAAGTTCGTCAATCGAACAAAAATTGAAAATAATTTTAAATATGTTCATTAACGAAATACAGTTTTATTTCTGCTGGCCTGATTAAGATATATTGGAATATATACAGGCCCTTTAAGGAGTCCTACTATTGTAATTGCAAATTTTACCCTTTTATTCAAATTTTCAAGAGTCAGAATCCTTATTTTACTAATTTCAAGGGTCATAATACCATTTAAGGGTCAAATGAAAGCCCTGAATATGTGACTAAAGAATTTAGAACTATTATCATTCCAAGACTTAACAAAGAGAAAACAGTTTCTATGCATGAACATAAGCTGCTTATCCTAGCTTTAACATGGACATTTCATTCCAAATAAGTAAAAATCGTTAAGCGTGTATGTGTGATCTGTCATGTTTTTTTTAAAAGATCTGAGATTTATCATTGTAGTACATGTAATATAACATCAGTAATTAAAAAAAATCATCATTAACATAGAAAATCATTCGAAACCTGGCAAATTTGTGGCAAGAAAATCTCGTAATCACCTGGCTTTTGTTGCAAATTTCTTTTGGAAATTAAAAGGAATAAATTTTGTGTCTTCATTTTTGTTTTCATCTTTATATTCATGTTTTTCTTCACTTAACATTGGGATTTTAGCTTGTAATGTTGATTTTTTTTGTTATTTATTATATTTCTCATCCAGGCTTGTCTATTAAAATGTTCATGTTGACTTCGTTAGTTTTCTGCTAAAACTGATGTTTATATCTCTGTCTGTAACACATATAAATTTTGTTGATTTTAACTATTTTCAGACTTCTTTGTTGAAGAGCACTTTGCCCAAGACACAACTGCAATTGTTTTGTTTTGATATTATTGCCATTTCTTTCAAATATTATGTTCAGATTTCACCCTCATAGAACAATATCACATTGCTTGATTGAGATAATATGTGTGATAGAGAGAGAGTGATGATATAGTTATTTCATTATTTAATGCACATAAGTGTTAATGTCTTTTTATTATAACAGTCCTCGGAGCAAGTAAAAAATGTGGCTTATTTGTTCACAATGGGTCAAGATACAAACTTGTTGTTTTGGTCAATCCTACCTACCTAACTAGTGTAAGCATGAGTTAGTTAGAAAAAATATGAACATGAAGTTACATTACTTAATGTCCTAATTAACCCCCCCCGCCCCCCCGCTTGGAAGAAGCGGGAGTTTATAGAATTGCATTTGTCATCAGTCGGACTGTTTGTAACCATAGTTGTCTGCGAATGATTTGAACTATGCCCTCAGACCTGGGCACATTTTGTGGACTATTAATTTTATGGTCAATGGGTCAAAGGCGTAGGTCATACTGACCTTCATCTCAAAAACCTTGTTCGATCTATAACAGATAATTACTGTCCAGTTTGCGTTAAGGGGGCATCTGTGTTTGACTAAAACCTGGTTTAAGTTCTGATCTGAAGCTTAGTTTTCCCATGCTTGCATGGTAAGTATATGAGAGCTTATTACAAATATTTGCACACTTAATTCTTGTTCTGACTCATCTGGAAGTTGTTTCAGTAGCCTGTGTTTTATTGTTGTTAGCCAATTAAAATCACTTTAAGTGTAACATATTTATTTCATATCTGTACCAAGGAAGTTGTTTCTATTTGTGTATATAGTTCTGTATATTGTGTAAAGGGTTAAATTTTTGTGTATAAATATTATTATTAATATACGATGTATTGTTTGTGTGATTATGTGTGTCTTTAATTTCCAGTTTAGCCTAGTCACTAGAGGGCTATGGTGTGCATGTTTGTTTGTGTGTGCATACGTATGCATGTTCATGCATATGTATGCATATAGTAGTCTCAGAATTCCTTGTCATTACAAGTCATAGTTAATTGGTGGTAAATAAACTGCAAAATCGGGGATCTAATCAACTGTTGTACCACAATTTGTATAATAAACTTCACTGCATCTTAATTGATAAAAATTATCTTGATATTCTTGAGGAAATTGCTGAATATTATTTCTTGTACTGAAATTCTAGTTTCTTGTTTGTTAGCTTTAAGTAATCTTTTTGAAAGATGTCAATTTCGTTTTAACTCTGTAATGTGAAGGATGTAGCAGTGGTTATTTCCCTTGTCCAGTTATTCTGGGTTAGATTTTGCTGTGAGTGTCAAACTGTGAGCATTCACTGCACATTTAAGTTGTAGATAAAAACATGGAAGCCATTTGTCATAGTTTGTATGACCTTTGTACTTGGTATTGGAATATAAGTCTTACATGTGTTAATGCTCAAAACTTACTAATCTTCATTCCTGCATAATTGGTCCAATATTTAACTATAAAATAGTTACTTTCAGATTTTAAGTAAATCTGTTATATTATTATCGCAATCAATACGAATCCTTCACTTTATTGGAACTGGTATATTGAAAAGAATCACAAATTTAAAATGACCAGGAAAGCAATTACCGTACCTATAAAAGATTTTTGAATGCAGCTTTGCCATTGGTCAGTGGATGGCTGCCTGCCAGAATTAACCAATCAGATGCTTGTATTTTGAAAACTATCCTTGACGTGATTATAACCTTGGACCATGGTGTATTTTCATAGTGTTTTTTTTTGTATGTATTAAAAGTCTAACTTGAATTGTTTTTTAGAGAAAAAAAAATATTCTGCTATAATTTTTTTTCTTAAAAAATATTGAAGAATTTCTGTTTTGTTTCCAAGTATATAATATTTTGTTAATGTGTTTGCACCTTTTCATGTATTGATTGATGCTTAATGATGTTCCAAATTTTAGTTCTTATCTTCAATATTAGTTTTGATATTTAATTATAGATCCTTAATGAATACTCTTATATGTATGGGCGACCTTTCATGTTGGCATTAATATCTGTCTTGATTTGTGTTCATCTGATCTGTGATTTTTATTTTGTATTCAACATTAAGTTCAAGCTTTTAAATCACTTAACAAGTTATGTGCCCCACAGAACAACATTATCATAATTATTATATTGACCAAACTAATGTGCTTTGTTGTTACTGAAAAAGGACATTATGCTTATTGGTTTGTTGGGCAAATCTGCTTGATTGCTCTATTCCTGCTATTTCTTCATGTAGTTTTCACACTGTACTAGACTGACATATAATTAGACAAACTGTAGTTTTGACTTGTTATATATATAATTACCTGTTATATATATATTTCTTGGCTGTTTATTTTGATTGTTTTGTTTGTGTGCTAGTATGTTTCCATGGTAAGTAAATCAGTATGGTGATGTTCATTTTTCTTCCTAGTATCATATAGGTGTGTAGTCACATGATTGTTATAAGTGACATCACAGTGAAATAAATGTCTGTATATACATAAGATGGCTTTGTCATGTTTTTAGCTTAGAAACTAGGTCACCAGGTCAAATCACGGGAAAACCTTGATAACAACTGGATTCATGACACAGACACAAATTAATGTTTTCAACAGTAAGCAATGATTCTCATGTGAGCAATATAAGGCCATCTTGGCCCTCTTGTTTATCAAATGATGTTGGGTATATAGTGATTGTCGGTCCCCAAACCTTGTTCGGCCAATAACTAGAGAATAATTTTGACTAATGTCCTCAGATTTGGTTGGGAGGTTGGTCATCACATGTAGATTTACCCCTATGAATTTTGAGGTCTCAGTCACAGTGACCTTCAACACAAAAACCATGTCCAACCGATTGGGCCTAGAATCCTCAGTTGGTGATCACATGTAGATGACAACTAGACATATTTTGTAGTAAGAACGTCATGGTCACAGACACAATGACTTAAAACATAAAATCATTGTCTGACAAGTAATAAGACAATAGCTGGGCCTATGATCCTAAGATTTGTTGGGAGATTTGTCGTCATATGTAACCTTCGAGGTCAAAGGTCACACAGAGACCTACAAGAAAGTATTTTCTGATCAATAACTTAGAACATTCTTAGACTTGGTTGCGAGGTAGTCCACTACATGTAGATGATCCCTAATGACTATCCAATTGGTCTATAGGGAGCATTCATGTTTCACTTAACACCTTGTTGAATGGAGCTTCTTATGTGTTTTTAGCTCACCAGAGCACGAATGTGCTCAGGGTGGGCTTATGTGATCGCCCTGCGTCCATCGTTCGTCGTGAAGTGGCGTCCATATTTATCCAACATCTCCTACACCGCTATTCCGATTGCAACCAAAGTTTGCTGGAATGATCATTGGGTGGTCCCCTTTCAAAGTTGTTCAAAAAATTTAATTTCATTAAAAACTCTGGTTGCTATGGCAACAAATAGAAAAAACTTAAAAAATCTTCTTGTCCGAAACCACAGGGCCTAGAGCTAAGATATTTGGCATATAGCATTGTCTAGTGGACCTCTACCAAGTTTGTTCAAATTATTGCCCTAGGGTCAAAATTGGCCCCGCCCCGGAGGTCACTTGATTTATATAGACTTATATAGGAAAATTTAAAAACCGCAAGGCCTAGAGCTTAGATATTTTGTATGTGGCATTGTCTAGTGGACCTCTACCAAGTTTGTTCAAATTATGGCACCGGGGTCAAAATTGGCCCTGCCCTGAGGTTTATTCTATTTTATATAGGAACATTTGAAAAAATCTCCTAAACCACAAGGCCTAGAGCTAAGATATTTTGTATGTAGCATTTTCTAGTGGACTTTTACCAAGTTTGTTCAAATTATTGCTTTAGGGTCAAAATTGGCCCCGCACCGGGGGTCCTTTGATTTATATAGGCTTATATAGGAAAATTTAATGTAGTATTGTCTAGCAGACCTCTTCCAAATTTGTTCATATTATGGCCCTGGGGTAAAAATTGGCCCTGACCTTAGGGTCACTTGATTTCACTTGGACTCGTTTAGAAATGTTTTAACAATGTTCGTCTCCAAATGACCTTTTTCCTGGTGAGCATTTATAGGGCGGGCCATCATGGCCCTCTTGTTCCATTTTGGTAACAATGGGTCATGGAATGATATTTACCCTAACCGTGACATATACCAAGTAGCACTCGCTATGTATGTAAGCATTTGCTTTTGTGACTGTCAACAATATGAAGTTAATATACATATTGGGGTAAAATGTTCAGGTTTTTGCCCGAAATTAAGGTTTTTGAGGACCAGAAAGGTCATTTTTCCAAATCCGGTGTTAAATGGGGGGGGGTACCCCTTCTCTGATTAGATGGTCAGATGCTGACAACGTCAGTAATTTCACTTTTTGTTATTGCGATTTTCACGCCAAACTTTCAGGGTTTTTATGCTTCAACTTAAGGGAGCCAGTCTGCAACATAATAACTCGTAATTATTAATGTCAACAGTGATACTGAACTGAACATGTATGTAGGGGAGTAATTGGTTACTGGTCTGAAAAGAGGAACTATTTTGTCACAGCACAGAAGACTGCCAGACTGCATACTAATACAACAATTGGACAGACAATTACAGGGGTGTGATTTTCCAAACACTTGAAGGGAGAACAATATTTAGCCATCTAACATAAAACAAAATTTAACAGACCTGTCTGGATTTGAAGTCTCGTTTGAAATATAAAAAGTTTAAAAAGAGGAAATCTTCCGACTGAAGGCACAATCACACCCTGATACGGCACCTCAGGATATCAAGTAACATGACATCAAAAATACTACAAACGACACCAATTATTTGCCCCATGACAACATCCCATTAATAATATAACAACTTTAAACAACACAATTCTCATGTTGATGATGAATCCTGGGCGCGACTTGTTCTTCTCAACAGTTTGGTTGAAGACATTGTGCTTGAAGGTCATTCAAACACAGGGCCAGTTGCAGCCAAACTTTGACAGATTGATCATAATGCAAATATTTAAAAATCTACTTGTCAGAAGCTTCAATGTCTTGATCTTATTTATTTGGTGTGTAGCATTATCTAGTAGACCTCTACCAAAATTGTTTAAATAATGGCCCCAGGGTCAATTTTACATAGACTGATATAGGAAAACTTGTTGAAATAATCTTGTCCTAGACCTTAGATACATTGTGTGAAACATTGTCTAGTAGGCCTCTATCCAAAATGATCAAATCATTGCCTATGGTCAATATTGGCCGCGCCCCGGGGTCACTTGATTTTATATAGGATATATTTTATAGGAAAATATTTTTAAAATCTTCTCCAATGGTGCAAGACTAGAGCTTATATTTGGTATGCAGCCCCTACCAAGTTTGTTCAAATCCATATCATGAACTTGCGTCAAAATTAGCTTAAGCAACAGGATTAGATTGATTTTGTAAAGACTTATGATTTCTATGTTTTTTGTCTGTGTTTTGCTGCCCAAATGAAAGAGTCGCGGCCTTTTCTCAAGTAAGCGATTATTGGGCCAACACGGCCGTCCTGTTACAGTCAATGAAATTAAAATTCACTGACACTTTAAGAAACTTTTTTGGCCAAAACTTAAACTATAGATATTTGATTATCTAGGTCATTGGCGTCGGTTTTTTTTGGCTGAATTATAAGGTGTGTTAAGTGGACTATATATTCCATTTAACGGATTTCTTTATTCATTATTCATATTGCATAAAATGAATTGTGTGTTTTATTCACAGGGACAATATTTGGAAATGTTCTGACGTTTAGTACATCGGGTCTTCTCTGTGCATATGGTTTCGACAATGGTTGGGAATCTATAATTTAAATATTGAGGCGACTAACTCCATACCTCTGCATTACAGGTGGACTCGGTGTATTATGGTCATGCGCATGGATGTATATTTCATCCGACACGCCAACAAGTCTTCATAGAATTTCTGACGAAGAGAAAAAGTATATTAATGGTTCTATTGAGTATAAAATTGATAAAAAGGTACAACTTAATAGATGATTAACAATACCAAATATATAATCAAATGTCACCATTAGAGAATTTAAAAAAGCAATGTAGTCCTTTTATACTTTGAAATAAAAACGGAACATAACTGAAGGGGTACATCGCCTTGACGGTTCAACAACACGATGTCATGTTTGAACCATTTATTTGGAGGAAGTAATTGGAACGGACTAATTATCTTGCAATGTTTATAAATAGTTTGTTATACAATATAATTATGTTCAGCTGAGTAGTCTGACATCAATGAAAACAAAAGAAATATAAATCACACATTCGAATATTTATCATTTATATTACCATAGAAACATATCTTGTCCACTGCCGTGGTCAGGGGTAAGTGCGCTGGATTCCATACGTGGAGAAGTTGTTGACTCCTTGTAGATGGCTAACTAGATAGGTGAACCAACAGCCGTATATAACGGAACAACTGTTGAATAAAAGGTATTACACTGAACAAATCATGTCTTAATTTCAACAACTGAAAGTGTACTCGATTTATGTTAAAGAGTCTTCTTAACATGTGGGTTGCACTTCGGTCGACACAATTATTGTACATAAATTATTTTAACATAGACAGTGAAAGTACCTTGGTTATTGATGCTAAAGTCAAAGTGTCTATGGGCTTGTCTGACAGCTCATGTATGTAATAACTGGACCAACTACACACTGTTAACTAATATACCTACATGTATGAGGGATGTGTTGAAGTTTGACATTATGGCAGTAAGTATTTGATCATTTTCATATCCGTAAAACGTTCCTGGTACCAGGGCGACACTATTTTTGCCAATACCTTGAAATTTGCTTAGCGTCAGTCAATTTGTTCCCGTATAAATTATGTGTACGTCTTCAATATATTGGAAACAAGTTTTGCCGATCTACTGACCATTTAATTTTGGCGATCTTAGTAGAAACTAAGTAATTGCTTTCTGAAATTGCACCTACGAAAACGAAACATTTTTTTTTATTATTTATATGTGCAGCTACATGAAGAATCTACTGATTATTTTCCATTTTCGAGCGTATGAGAAGTCTCAGTTTGAAACTAGGCGTTAATTCATTCCACACTTGATTCTACATTTCAGAATGGAGCCGTATCGGCTATTCCATATATTTGTCGATTTGGTAATGCCCTAATGCTGGCGCCACACTGTCCCGAAGTTGACAGCAGATGTCCACACGAATGTGGAATTTTGAACTTCGCGCGAAATTGGCCCCGATCCTAGTCAACAGCCAAATCAACAGCCGAATCAAGTACGATGCCTTACGAAGATCACACGATGGCACCCGAACCACACACGAAGGCAAAACGAAGATGTGAATTATTATTTAGATGTTTACCCGCAGGACACACGAATGTTACACGATGGCTACACGACGTCGTATTGAGAGTACGATGCCTTCAAACAAGGTCACGAAGGCGTCATGTGACCTCCCGATGGTATAAATTACAAATTTACTTTATTCAAATGAAAGTCAATTTAATTAACATGCCACCCAATGCTTAGAGAAACAGGGGTAGGAGGCTGCCCAGTAAATGCAGAGTTCAGAAGAGGAAAGCAGAGGCAACTGGGTAGACTTCACTGAGCCTCCAACCAAAGAGAGGGGCATAAAATCAATGCAAAGACACTTGTATTCTGCGTCGACCAGGGCCATGAGGACAATGAGAAGAAGCCTTTGTAGTGTATGTAGACAGACCCACTGTTCCAAGGACAGGTGACCACCACATGAGCCATCCAGAGCACCACAGCAGTGTGGAAATTGTCATCTCTTCTCAAACTACTCAGCAATGGCGGTCAATATTTCAGTTGTAGTAGGACACTGGATCACATCAGCAGCAAATTCGGCTTCATAATACTTCATATGTTGTAGGGTGATAGACAGGTTGAAACCGGGAGGGAGAGACTTTCTGTACCATGTGTTCTTCTCTTCTATACGACCTACCCTAAAATAAGTACATTATCTAATACGAGTGTCACCCTCTAAATGTTTACAAAGAACCCATTGATGTATTACGTGGGTTTAATCCAGGGATTCTGAAATAAAATTTAATCAAACAATAACTGTCAATAATAAATGGTATGTAGATCACAATGCAAAAGTTACCTTGATGTTCACTATGTAGATAAGATTTACTACCCTGTGCGTATACATGTACGCTATGAAAGTAAAATGGCGATTGCGTGCTAAAAAAGTGAACTATAGGTTGGGTCATATATTATTAAGATAGATATGACCGTACTTTTCCGGACTGAGAGAATGTTAGTATTGGTGATGATAATGATGAAATGATGTACATTTGTACTTGTGGTCATGATAAGAATACTAATAAATTAGTAATAATAACATAATAAAATAACCCTATCACATAAGGAAGGCAAATAGCAAGAAATGACAAAAAGAAATAAGAAAAGTTTCCTTAAGAGGAGGTACTGGGCCTGTCAGAGTTGTTCATCATGTTTTCTAAGGTATATCAAAAGGTTGTCTCATCATCAAAGTATGCCATTCTGCAGGAAGTGAATTATGGATAAATGTGATTGAAGCTTGGAGAGTAACACATGCCTCTGTTCTGTAGAGTTGCTCAGGACTCACTGAGGAATGTGCTCTATGACCGGCCTTTTATATATTCACGTTACTATAACATTTGTGAAACGCTTGAGCAACTCAAATTCGGCTGTCTTTGTCGTCACCGTGGTTCCATCTCGATGTCATCGTACTATAATACGATGGCTACACGACGGCATTGAGAGGGCTTCACGTAGTCGTGTTGCCTTCTTAAGACAATCGGACTGCATCTTGTTTCGTTCGTATTGTCTTCGTATGGCAAAAATGTCCGATGGCACCGATGATTACACGAAGAAAATACGATGATGACACGATTAAACAAGATGCCCTCACGATGGCAATACGAAGGGCAAAATGAACACACGAATTCAACACGAACATGATACTTCGCGTGGACCTTCGGCAATTTTTTGGCATGCCAAAGATTTTGTCACCGCTCACGAAGTTGGTGCCGAAGCTTGAGAAACTCAACCGGCGGTCATACGATGGCTTAAGATGCCCTCACGAATGGCCCGATGTTATCACGATCACACCCGAATTTGAACATTTCCTTAATCGTGTGTCCATCTGGTGTCTACTTCGGGACAGTGTGACACCTGCTTAATTGTCGGTCATCTGGCTGATTTCCTTTGCACACGAAACATTTTATCAACCACTGCAACAATAAAATCGCTCCAAATAGTGTGTAAGTAAAATGCAGAAAGCAGGAATGTGTTATACATACAATGTACATATACCAAACATGTCAAATCGTTAACAAGGCCAAATTGTTTGTTTCTGGTAACATGTATACTAACTAGGGATGTACCTTTCGGGCCTAATTAAAAATCTAGGGTCTCGGGGAGATTTAGGATCGGTTGGGCAGCCATAATTGTTTTGCCAAATTGTATTACATGTAGTATGTTCGACTTTTGTCAATTTCCTGTAAATTCGACTAGTTCGTGCATTTACGGAACCAATGCTCAAACAAGCTACAATTTCGAGAATAATTCCCGAATGAGAAACTATTTTGGCAATACAGGTATAGGTATGTTGCATGATAACGTCATAGGTATCCTGTTTTCCAGACAACCTTGCTCTAGATAAATACAATAAAAGGTAAAGTAACATGAATATACATGATTACAGTCATACATTATCGACATAGTCCAAATAAGAAATCGTTACAATAAGTACTATAAGCTGACTTAAGAGTGTATATTGTGGTACCATAGAAACGTTACCTAAGAGTATATTACCAAACTTCGGTTTGCATTTATATTTTCCACGTACATGTACTACAGTCAACATATTAAGTGTTGTATTTCAGCATTTGGAGGAGCTGCTTGTTGCCTTATAGCAACAGGATTCTGTGATTGTACTCAACGAACATTAGCTGTAGCTCTACTGTCACTGGCTGTCATGTTCGCCGGTTTCAGTAGGGCTGGTTATGTTGTAAACCACGTCGACTTTGCCCCGAGGTATATGTTAATCATATTCTTAAATATACTGCAACCAATTGTTTAATTAATAGTTAAATTTAACCAATTAGTTTAATTTTATGTTTGGTTAAACAGTTAACAAAATAATATTCATAGCCATGATGGCTGTTCTTGTTGTACAGCCAGATGGATTCCTAAACAATGCAGACAAGCTTATAGACAAACTGGTGAACTTGACCTCTACGAAACCAATATCAGACACTTAGGGTGTCTTTGGGCGGAACGTTCTTGATCACTCGGTTGTCGGTGCGTGAATTAGGAAAACAATGTTCTTAATGCGCGCCGCACGAAAGCCAAGAACAATCAAACAAGACCATCCGAGATGGCTGCGCCAATTATTTCGCCAACAGAATTGTTAGTATTGACTGCAGTGAATCAGTCATACATATACTAGTAAATAGTCTGCTTCCAGTCGTCTATCAAACCATACATCCAAAATTTGAAATAGGTCACACCAGTTAGATTTACTCTACTAATTCATTTTGAAATTATTCTAAATGTTATAATCTATATTGCTAATGTGAATTCGCATGGACTACCTCCACTGTAGAAATGGTGCCACAGAAATCAAAATGGTCGTGTTTTGATGCATGGCCGAAAAAAAAAGAAACATTTCTAGTATGCATCATTCGTGATGTCTTTTTCCATAAACGATAACACATTGCCAATTACAATTTTAAGCGGAAAACTAGCGGGAATACTTAATGCCATATTGCCGCCATGTTGTTGATTGATCTCGAAGCGAGTTCATGACGCTCCCCGTTATAGTTGGCGTATTATAGCCAAAGGGGCGCCAAAATGCCAAGGACGTTATCTTTTGTCAATCTTGAGACGTTTGGCCCGAGGACACCCTGAGTAATCTTACAAGGAATTATGTCTTAGACAATCAAATCGTGACTGGTGTGGTTTATGATAAATGCAAAGAATTATTCATGTTTGCTTATTTTTTCAGATATGCAGGTGTCCTCTATGGTATAACCAATACCGTAGCAACAATTCCAGGCATGACGGCGCCTCTACTAGCCGGATATATGACCCCCAATGTAAAGTCTTTGTTATTGATAGACAATTAATTATTTTGATGAATAAAATAATTTTTATCAAATTACATATTAATTGCTCTGCGGGTTCCAGAGGATTTAAAGATTATGCCAGTAATATAGTCAAAGTACCTGTTACTTAACCATTAGAGTATGATAGACAGGTCTTAAAACTTATGTTTTCTATTTTTTCATTTCATCCACAATTTTTTCTGTATTACCACTAATGGTTGCAATAACTTTATTGAATTTTCCGTTAGTATTTGCTCCTAAAGAAATCAGATAACCGGAAATAGGACGATTTATCAGGCCAAACATAATCCTCATAAACATTGTGTTTATGTTTGTTTGCATAGCTGGCAAGAGTCAGAAAGTTTATGGTGTGCGACATTTTATAGCTGGGGACAGGGGGCGGCAATGCCCCTGGTAGATCAACGGTAAAGCCCTGGCAAGTAATCCAATCGATAGGAATCCCCAGAAGCTCCAGAAATATTTTTTCAGAGGGACTATTGGCAGCTAATGACAAGACTCACAATTTACCAAAGTCTATTTTCATCATTTATAAATGGAAAATTAAAAAATACTATTTACGGCAGTTTTTGAATTGCGTGTGCCATAGATCTATACTTAATTGTGTATGGTGTAAAAGACTTGACAAATACGTGTTTGTTATAATTATAAACCTTAGTGTATATTATGATGTGTTAATACATGAACGAGTTCGTGGTTTACAGGGGACACCAGAAGAGTGGAGGAATGTGTTTTATGTCTGTGCAGGATTTGATGTGCTTGGTATCATCGTGTTTGGTCTGTTCGCTTCAGGAGTATTACAGGTATGGCGTAAAGTAATAGTTTCTAGCTACATGCTAATCAGAATAGAGTAGATAGGGGATTGTTTCTTTGTTCTTGAAAGCGTGCGGAAATACAAAAGTGCACAAAAGCGAATGTACCGTTTCCCGGGTATAACAAAAGGTTAGGGTCGCGGCGAAAATTTCGAGTAGGTCAGGTAACAGGAAAGAAACATTGTTACGCCTAAAAAGCACACCAATATGACACTTACAAGGTTGGTTTCCATCTCCAATGTATCTTATAATCAAGTGATGCTTCGTCCTCTTTTGTGTGCCTAACCTAGCATATGTGGCTGTCTGCGTTTGTATTGAATTAGCGAAGTACATATGGCTTAAATATTCAATTTTAGTCAAGTTTGAATCCGAATGTTCGTAAAATAATCCTTAATTTGTTCGTATTTGTATTTACAAAACCACAATGAAAGATAGTTCTCTAGGTAGGGTACGATGATATCACAGTTGAAGTATACTTTTTCATTGAACTTCTGACAAAAGTACGCATTATTACAAGCAGTACACATTTCGTAAAATTGAAACACTTTCAATTCTAGTTATAATTGTATTATAAAGTATACAGACCTCTCACGCTATCTTTAGTACTCTCGAGCAAGTATGACGAGGTAAAACTGACAGTGCTAAGATTTTTTAACATGAACAGAACAGAACATACATTTATTTCGACTTGTATAAAGTACATCTTCGGTTCAAAATGCATTTAAAACAACATATATACAAGGTTACATCGAATCAATATGATTTTACAACAGCAAAATGAATAAATAAATCAACATTATTATTATAATATCGAGGATGAACATATAATTTATACATGATTAATCTTCAATAGAAACGTGAGTACCAATTTACAACACCAAAATGGATACATGTATAAATATTAACAATTCAATATATTATAAACAATGGATATATTATCAAATCAATCCAGAAGATTAAACAATCATATAAATATACTTCAACCTTAATACAAACACCATTACAACAGCAAATTTGATGCTTGTGCAAATATAAACATATCAATATATTACATATAAATTATCATATTATTTTCATTTTCAATAAGTTGTATTCATTTAAACATTCTTGGTCGAACGTTATAATATTGATCTATATATTTTTTCTAATGTCTTTAAATAGTTGGCAAATTAGTATAAAATGATATTCATCTTCAATTTCTAAAGTATTACAAAATATGCATAAACGTTCCATTCTATCTTCTCTATTTCTGGCATATCGTTCAGTCTGAATTCTTAATGAGTGCGCTGAAATCTTAATTCGAGTAATGAAAAATCTAATATCATGTGATAGAATATTTAAATACGATTAATACTGAAATTTAAATTTGAATATATTATAAGACATCATTACAGGACTAGTTTCTTTACTTACATGCCAGCTTTGAACAAAATTGTCAATTAATCTGTTCTTAAAAATAGAAATGAAACTTTTATAGTTAAAATTTTGTGGATTATTCCATACATAAGTAAAACCTTTATTGCATAATAAAGTCTTAACATTCGACAGCCAGTTTATTTTTGCATTATTGCAATCATTTAATTTTTGGACATAAACATGTTTTAGTATTATATTATCTGTATTCAAAACTTTAAACCAATAGTTTATGATACGAGTAAACATGTCGCTGTTCATCTCACTTGATGAACATGCCTGCCGCGTGTAAAAAGCTTAAAAAGTGTTCGAACCAAATTACTTGAATCGTGATCAAAATAATGTAGTTTTCGCTCATGCTTATGTTTAATGAGTATTAGTTGGATTTGGAGTGACAAGGTTACGATTGTTTTGTTTGTATACTAACGTAAAATACAGGGCCAGGATATTACATAAAACATAGTAAAGTAATTGTGTGAAATTATTTGAATTCCAGGACTGGGCCAAGAATGAAGACTTTGAAGTAGAGATCGAAGTTGGTGGAACAACGAATAAAGCATTCGAGGAGACTAATATTGATGCAAACATTAAAGATAAAACAATCTAGTATACATACAAAATTAAAAACGATTATGGAAGGACTCTTCAAAGTATGTGTTGTCTATTGAAGATAATGACCTGATATATTTAATTAGTAATGATGTATCCATACTTGAAGACAAATATTAGTTATATTGTTTTATCAAAAAAGAATTTGTTGAATAAAAGTATCATAGTTATAGGGCGAAAACTTATTGTAGTTGTTCCAAGTTTAGCGTGATACAATTTTATTATACAGTGTATAAAGTATTTCATGTGAAAAAAATCCCTAAATATACAGTAAACCCCCTGAAAACCGGAAATCCCTAACAATCGGACAATTCTCAACGTCCCATTTTGTGTAATGTTTATCAAAAGTTCTTTGAAACCGGAATCACCAGAAAACCGAACTTACAGCCCAATCTAGAAGGGTCTGGCTTTAAGGGGTTTTGCTGTACATCGGTGTTATTCTGTTCTCTCAGTCTTAAGCCCCGTAACCACATACATGTAAGCAAGATGTGTTCGTAAAACAATGATGCCCCCATAGACCAAACTGGATTGTTCGACAGTTCAGCCTATTCATGTCTAGTTCTTGGTAGTTCTGTGTTGAATGTCACTTTGACCTTAACCGTTGACATACTGATCTCAAATCGGTAGGGGTCATCTACATGTGATGTGATGATCAGCCTCCCAACTAAATCTGAGGACCTTAGTCCAAATTGATATTGGCCGGATATACCCCCACTTCTTCTGTATGCGTTGATCCTTGTGCACATTGAATACATTCCAGTAGCATTTACAATGTTCGTCACTTGAAAACAGGAAGTTAGAAGACTTTAAGTATTTTGATGTAGATTTCATTTCGAAAGTTCCCTTTACAGCTACATGTATCAAGGCTTTTAGAAGATCAAGAAAAACTTGAACAAGTAAACCAATGAAATAAATGACGGAAAATGGCAACTTAAATTGCCTGACTGATTCGCACAAATTGACTAAAGGTTGACCAATATATATATAATGAATAATCTATCTATAACAATAATAAGACAATGATATTGAAATTATAGCGTCAGTCAACCTGACTTACCTATGATTAAAAACAAAATCGACTACCGAAGCCTGAAAACGTTTAACCATGTAATTTGAATGAAGGACAAACGTGTCAACTAAGATTATTGATTTTAATCGCTAGAAAACTAGTTTATTAACGCTTACAGGACAAAACAAATCCCAAAATAACGTAAATTAATTGAATTATGCTAAATAATAGTTGCAAAGTGGTCGCAAAAGTAGAACTTCCGGTTTTTAGAATTAGGTTACACAGTGCTAAAAGATTTAGTCTAATAACCTGAACTAAATTATCATATCATGTCACTGATACCAACGCTACAACTATATGTATCAATTTCTGAATTAGCAAACGTTGATCTTAGTGTGAATTCATATGCAGATCCGTATGGTAAGGTACGTTAATTGTATGGTTGCACTTACGTGTACACTTCTACTAACCGAGTGTCGAGTATGCTTACATAAGAATTTATTATCTCAATTTGGAATACCGGTATTCTTTGACCTACTTCGTCTAATGTTCCTGTGTCCAGGCAATTATAGAATGTGACGTTTGTTTAATGGCCTCGTTCAAATGCATGTGTTTAATAATGTATATGCACTAAATAAACAAATAAAGATTAAATTTAAATTCCAAATTCCAGTTTGACTGAACCCTTTTTGTGACTTGTTAAAGGTAGAAGGAGATATAAATGATTCCTATAAATTTTGGCTTCCGATCTCATACAGATAGTGCGGACTTAGATACAGAACATATTTTATAGTTCTAGTAATTTACGGGAACGTTCAAATATTATTATGGCGGATATTGAAGGCAAGGAAAAAACAGGTAACTCGAATATTTCATAAATTACCAGTTACAAACAGAATGTTTGGTTGTACCTTTTTAGCTTATGTGTAATTTATATCTCTTCTTTTAAGCTTTAAGATTATACTGTCAAACAGGACTAAATCACCATTTTCCTATCCTGTAGTTTTTACATTTAGTACTGGGTGTCTGACAGGCCAGTTTAATATTGCTTATTGTATGTAACACATATGTTTAATAGTATACTTATAACACACTCTTATAGTATTTATTAGTATAGCTATAAAATATATAACTATAAAACTTTGTTAATGGAATTGAGATTTGAGCTCGGAGTCTAAAGCTACAGAGCATTCATCGTTTAATGGGTGTTTTATTTACTTCAGCTAAAGGTTCCACGTTTTGTTCACAAAGATGGATTCTAGCATATATTGGATTCTTTGGTTTCGGTGTCGTGTACTCTTTACGTGTCAACATCAGTGTCGGCATCGTATGTATGGTGAAGACACCAATTGATGACGTTAATGAAACTCTGTACAGTAATACAACAACGTTTGCACCGGACCTGGATGACGCATGTGTGGCCGAAACAAAAGCTGCGTCACATTCTAATGACGTTAGTATCTAACATAAAGAATGTACCATTAATTTGATCTTTTTATAATCCATGATATTTAATGTTTGCAATAGGAAAGAAGAATCTTGAATTGCATCATGATCATTAATTTGTTCAGTACAACTATTCGAGAGCATGCATTAATCATTAACTTTCGTTGGGGATTTAATTTCGTGGATTTCGTTGGTCGGCTCATCCACGAAATCAAATTCCCACGAATTTAAATGCAGAGATAAGGCCTTTCCTTTCAGAAATCAAAATCCACGAATTTATGTCCCCAGGAAATAGCCATTTTAGTAAAAAACACAAAAATTGAGCCCAACGAAAATACAGTTTTTATTTTATTGCTGACACAATAATTGTTCTTACTGCCTACAATAGAATTGTTTACTGCTTACCCAAAACTTGGTTTTAGTGCTGACCTTAGACTTGTTCTTATTGCAGATTGTAAACAAACTGAAATCTTTCTTTGGTATTATTTTTGTCGAATTCGAATTCACCTACAAACACTTAATTAGCAAAAGCAAAAAATACGTACATTTTAGATAACTACAACATGTTTATACATTCATTATATTATATAGAACTTGTACAACTGTTTACTTATACATCGGGTAGAGTAATATATCTTTATGTAATTAGTAACTTAGACACGTTTTATTCTATATCTTTTAAACTAGTACATTTCCTAATGGCTTGAAATTAGGACAACACATATAAAACTCGTACCCCAATGTTTCACTGTCTACGCTATCGTCCATTTATACAACCAATCCCGAACGCTGTAGAGATTCTGACTCAGTTGCGCCGTTTGTAATTATTCAATTCGTATAGAAATCCAGCGGTAAATAAGATTTTTTCAGTCGAAAACGCCTGTTAGTATTTTCTCGATTCTAAACGTATCAAATTGATTTTTAAATTAAAATAAGCAGAAATTTGAAACAATGATGGGTTATAAGAACTGAAAAATAATTTGTTTCAAACGAATCCGTATATTTACATCAATGTATCGTGTAATGCATCGAGCTCAGTTAAACATAATTGTTGAGCATAATTGTTGAACATAATTGTATAAAGAGGATATACAGGCTCAATAAATAGTTGAAAGTAATTTAAGAAGGGGGGGGGGGGGGGTAATTATGTTTTTTTCTGACAATGCGGGGGCATAATCTTTTATATATCTTTTTAATAACCACCATAGAGCCGAAACTATTAGGGGTGGGGCCAAGCCCCTTACCTCCACCCGGTTCGTACGACCATTGGATATGCTGGTTAAACCATTTTGTTTAAAAAAATCTCTTCGTGGAAACGTATTTGATTCATTCAGTTTGTATGTAAAACCATTGTTACATTGTAGTTAATTGATTATAATATCATGAAGATGTTAACTGCTCTTTTTCCGGAGACCCGCCTCCGTGGTCGAGTGGTTAATGAGGCTGACTTTTAATCACTGTAACCTCTCACTGATAGAGGATCGTGTGTTCGAGTCCCGCTAACGACAATATCTCTTATGTGCGAAAGTGCGCAGTTGCTTACGGAGGATGGGAGTCTAGTACCGGTTCTTCACAGGAGCGATTGTTAGGTGAATTGTCCGCCTCATATGACTCTGACTGATAGGAAGTGGCGTAAACCTCAAATAAACAAACAATTTACAACAAACTTGTTTTCAGAGAGCCGAACTTGAATGGAGCCAGGATACTAAATCATCAATACTCGCATCGTTCTTTTATGGCTACATTGTAACACAAGTACCCGGAGGCTGGCTTGCAGATAGGTAGGGATAGATACAGAAAAGACTTCTTTGTTTTTGTCATGAAAAAAAACAGTTATGTTTACTATTACCTGATCGATACTATGTTTTTGGCACCGACCCTAAAATTCATTTATTACGGCAAATCAGAAGAACGAAAATGTCAAATATGGGAAATGAATAGTACCTCATTTTTTTTACATGTTTCACACCAGCCCGTATTCATTCGATTTCAAAATTTTGGAAGTTTCTGTTTTGATCAGTATGTGTTATCAATTAAAAAGTATATTATATTACACGTAATGAGTTTTGTAATTTAGTAAGTAAACATTTATTAATCGGAACTCCTGGACGTTTGTCTAAAGAAATGTCCAATGCCGCCATATTGTTTTTGTTGTTCGCGGACTATCATGGGAAACTAACGATGTAATTAACCTGTTTCTCTTTCAATGGGAACTTGATGTCCACTTCATTAATCGCGAACGATAAATTTTTGAATTTTTTGATAAACGTTTGAAAGTCTGCCATTCTAAGAATGATTCTTGAGAAAAAGTGCCTAGTGTTTTGAAAACGAGTGCCTAGTGTTGAACAAGTAGTGACTGGAAACCACATAACCAAAAGCTGTAACCCTACACTTATTTACGAGGAGTATATCTCTGACGTAAATGCCCGAGAAGTTACGACTGCAAATTTAGCTAGAGTTTGTCAATTCTAATTGTTTTACTGAGTAACTGTTGCACATCGCATGCTCACTAAGGCTATGTAATTTAACTAGACAGCACAGCATGTATCAATGAAAGTCAGACATTTCATTTCGTTTGTAGGTTTGGTGGGAAAAGGATTCTTTTGACGTCGATACTTGCTTCATCCATACTAACATTGTTAACGCCAGTATGCGCGAGGACTAGCGTATATCTAATGTATGCCATTCGTATTCTGCTCGGACTTTTGACGGTAAATTAAGTCACAAGTGTATATAATTCTTGTTAGTTTGACGCCTGGTCCTTGTTTTTTCAAACGGTTGATAGAAAAATACCAAAATCAATTAAACACGCCTTTTTAGCTGTGCTTAAACCATTAAGCCGTTGGCAAACAAATTATGTAGATCTACATGTATATTGAACTGGAATTTCGTTATGATTGTTAAACCTGAGAAATGCTTCAATACATGTTTGCAAAATATGTGCAGTGTATTTTTCCCATAAACTCATCGGACATACTTGAACTAACTCTCCTATCACAAAAGGCGTCCATTGTGTGTCAAATAACTGCAAAAGACCAACAATATCGAAATCTTCAGATTGACCCTCGTACATGGACAAATACAAGTATATAAATTACTTCATATTGTTTTAGGCAGTGACGTTTCCAGCTATGCATGCCATGTGGGGGCGATGGGCGCCACCTTTGGAAAGAAGCAAACTGACAACACTTTGTTATGCTGGTACAGTAAATCCTCATTTAGTTACCATTTCAGTATCTCATCATAACGGCCATTACTTTTATCTTCGGACAAGTATATCATATTTTCCTATTAATTTCAAATTAATAGTGTTAACAGCATCTTTTTTGCTAATCTGAGCATAATGTGCACAGGGTGAACTTTTGTGATAGCCGTGCTTTAATCGTGTGCCGTTTAATAGTGCAAACCTTTTTTTTTAATCACTCGGCTTATTGCAACCAAACTTGCAGGAATGATCATGGTAGGAAAAACTTTTTAAAAATCTCTTTTGTCAGTAACTATAATGCCTTGATGTTAGATATGTGTTGCATAGCAATGGCTAGTTTACCTCTACCAAGATTATTCAGATTATAGCCTCATATTGACCCCGCGCCTGGTGTTATTTTGTTTTACATAACGTATAAAACATATTCTTACTGAAACTGCAAGTGCTACAGCCTAGATATAATGGTATAAAGCATTGTCTAGTAGACCTCTACCAAAAGATTTTTAAATCATGACCCCATGGGTCAATATTGGCCCCGCCCGGGGGTCACTTGATTTTACAAAGCAAAATATTGAAAATAATATTTTTGTCCAAAGGCGTATATTGTTGGTATGTAGCATTGTGCAGCTCGAGAAGTTTGTTTAAATTATTGTTAACATTGGCTTTGCCACAGGGACTCTTGATTTTACAAAGGCTTATGAAGGACAAAATGGAAATAAAATCCAAGAAGAGCAATGTGTTTATGTGTATCGACCCTATTGGTTTGGCAGTGTTATGCTGTCCAAATCAAAGAAAGATGACAGTAGTCACAATCTTTTCTCCGGTGAACAATAATTGGTTCGACATGGCCCTCTTGTTATTGGCATTGATATCAAACTCACTAACACTTAATAGATATTTGAGACTTGTAGACCATTGGCGTCGGTCTTTTGGCTGATTTACAATATGGTATGTGTAATGGTCCAGTACCATGAATCTCTTTATTCATGTTGTATTATTATTCCCAGGGACAACACTTGGCAATGTTCTGACGTTTAGTACATCGGGTCTTCTCTGCGCATATGGTTTCGACAATGGTTGGGGATCTATATTTTATGTGACAGGTATTTGTCAAATTAATATACGCTTTGAAAACGATCGATAAAATGTCGAAATAGACTTTTGCTTACAGTGACACTATCGGAGATTTGATAGAAGATCATCATTCGGAATTCAATATACAAACAAGCCTGTGTACAAATGTCACCTTTGGGTGATAAAATGATGCATTTATTGACGGATGGCCTTATTCGGTTGTCATTTAGCATTACTAGTATATGGTCAATGACGTATTTTATAGAGTGGCCTTTATTCGGAGGTGACTGCTAACAGGATATTTAAATAAAGAACAGCTTTGAAATAATGATGGTATACGGTACGTTAACTAAATGATCTAATCTTTTACTCAAATTCTACATTTCTTACGTTAGCTACAAATAGCCACCGTGTCTGGTATATATATATATTGATGTGTTTGATTCTATACCTGTTCATTACAGGTGGACTCGGTGTATTGTGGTCATGTGCATGGATGTATATTTCATCCGACACGCCAACAAGTCATCCTAGAATCTCTGACGAAGAGAAAAAGTATATAAGCGGTTCTATTGAGTACAAAATAGATAAAAAGGTACAAGTTATTAAATGGTTAACTATACCAAATGGATATTAGTAACTAAATATCCCAATCAAAGAATAATAGTAATGTAGATTTGTAAAAATAAAAGAACATACCTGGGAAATGAGAGGCTCTACTCTTCGACAGTTCAACAACTCAACGGGAAAAAGTAATTGAAATGGACTTATTGTTAAGATATATTCTATGTTCATCTGTGCAGTCTGACATCAATGGACACAATAGAAGTTATATTCACACATTGGAACCATTCAGCATAAAGCAATGGAACAATTCAGCATAAAACACTCAATTGAGTCTTTAGAACAAAGGTGTAAGTATCGGTTGACACAATTAGTGTACGTATTCTCGTGTATATATATACATGTATGATATTTTTACCGCAGACAGTGAAAGTACCTTGGTTATCGATGCTGAAGTCAAAGTGTCTGTGGGCGTGTCTGACAGCTCATGTTTGTAACAACTGGACCAACTACACACTGTTAACTAATATACCAACATTTATGAGGGATGTGTTGAAGTTTGACATTAAGGCAGTAAGTATATGATCAACATGTTTCTGAAAACAGCACTGCATTAAGGTGCTAACAAGTCCGGTTTTCCCCTTACCCGGGCGATTCTATTTTTGCCCCGACATTAGATTTTGCTCGGCACCGGTCAGTTTGTTTCCATATGAATTATATCTTTATTTTTTTGCCGATCTGCCGACCCTATAGTATTGGTGATGCTACTCGAAACTAAGAAATTACTTTTTCGCCTCAGAAATTGTTCCTACGAATGAAAACATTTTTATAACTATTTGGAAAACATCTCTTTGGTACAGTCAATCCTGCGTTAGCGGCCACTTCCGAATAAAGGCAATCCTGTGCACAAAGGTCATTCGCTCAAAAATGGCCTCCAAATATAGGTCACCTATGAATAAAGGCACCAATACTAGGTTAATACTGTGCCTTATTTGTTCTAGAATAATGAACACTCTATGTGAAAAACTTACTAAACAACAGGCAAAATATGAAGGGTATCTCCAAAGACCCGGGGCAGCAATGATGTACATAATGGCCTTGCATAATGCCAGGACTGAAAACTGAAACCTCTTCCACAACTACCTTCTAACCACTTTTTCTCATCATGTCTCCAATTGTCCAGATACACATTTCATGTCTGTTAACCCACTAGTTCTATATAGATGTATTCTTTCCGTGGTCCTTTAGGAGGCTCAAGATCAGCAGCAGCTGACCTTTAGTCTACAATCAGTATTAATATGCAACTTCACCTGAAGATATGCCACTTGCTGGTCGACCACAGCATCCATTGTCCTCGAATGAATTCTGTTTCTCCCTGAATAACCAAAGATATTTGAATACAAGTCCTTTGATTCTTTTTCCACCAGCTTCTGTCAAACTTTCACGTGTGTCTGTTGTTTTTTTCCAGTTGCTTACAAAACTTGACTACGACAGGCGCTTCAGTTTTTTTGGACGTCATTGTCTCCAAAACATGCAGTTATAATTCTAACGCTGTGTCTCAGGTTCAGTTAAAGATACAAACAAGAGGTTGACACAACATAACATATCATATGAAGAACTTAATTGTTTTAATAATTTGTTGTTTATTATCACGAAAATTCGATACCCCGCATTCCGAATCAATGGTATCTATGGTGATATATTACAAAAGGGGTATATGAACATATGTCACATATTGTTGTGTATATATGTTGTACACTATTTGAAGTTACTTACTAGTATATAAGAAAATTATAAACCTGCACTGAAAACTAAACTTTGACAGACAATGTGTAAGAATTTCTGGATCGACCCTCGTTTGTACTCCCTAAGGGTGGCAATCGTTTACATGTTTGCATGTATGTGCAACTACGTGAAGAATCAATTTATTAATTTCCATTTTCGATGATTCGCGAATTTGTGCTTTAATTCATACGAAATGTGATCAGATCTACATTTCAGAATGGAGCTGTATCGGCCATTCCATACATTTGTCAATTTGTTTCCGCCATAATATCTGGACATCTGGCTGATTTCCTCCGCACACGAAACATATTATCAACCACTGCAACAAGAAAATTACTCCAAATAGTGTGTAAGTAAATTGTAGAAAGCTGTTGTTATACATACACACACTAAAGGTGTTAAAACGATAACAAAGCCAAAAGATTGCTTGTTCCTGAGTATTTCCCTTTTAAAAATTCGAGTGTAACGTTAAAGATCTAGGGTCGCGGTCATACACGATCAATAAGAAATCGTTTCAAACATTTCGCGCGTGTCCTAAAGGTTATTAAGAATCTGACGTAAAAATGTTTATTTGGTTCGTAACTATCAAAATGTTACGTACGAGTATATAACCAAACTTCGTTTTTTTTTATTTTCCACACAATATTATTGCAGTGCAACCTCTACAAAGATACTAGTAGTTAAATCATATTATGGGGAAATCATGCTGTTGTTAAAGGGAGGTTGTCATTCAAGAGAAGGCCGCTCTGTAGAGGTTGTACTGTACAATGAACATGATAAGTTTTGTTCTATTTCAGCATTTGGAGGAGCAGCTGGTTGCCTTATAGCAACAGGATTCTGTGATTGTACTCAACGAACATTAGCTGTATCCTTACTGTCACTGGCTGTCATGTTCACTGGCTTCTGTAGAGCTGGTTATGTGGTGAACCACGTCGACTTCGCTCCGAAGTATGTCCTTCTTATATCATTAAACATCTGCAGCCAATATTATAAAGATTGGTTGACTTTAGCCGCTGGGTTAACCAATGTTGATACAATTGGGTGCTGGTTAATATTTTTTATGAATTATAAACATAAACTTTACAATTAATTACTTTGCGCTTTATTAGTCAATTACGCTTTTATTATTTTATTAGGCAAACAAATTGTGGCTGATGCGGTGAGTAGTTATGCTTTCTTGCCATTGCTTGCTTGCATAACATTTTCAACTAGATTTTTCTAAACAGGACCTGCTATTTAATTTCTTAACCGTTTTACTTATGATTGCATCATAGGCACTCGATTCCGTGATTGTTATAGGTTTACAGACGTTCTTTTGCAATTTCACCCATCAAACAATGCAAATCTGTCGAAAGAAAGATCTTCAATTTTTCCCTTATTGTGTGTATAAAATACACCAAGGTAGTAAACTCGCCATCTTTTCGTTCTAATCTGCACGTGCTTTCCGGGAACCTTGCTTTCGTTGTAGTGTGCCCCAACATTTTGGCAGCTTTTAGAAGGAAACGAAACGAAAAGATGGCGAGTTTACTACCTTGGTGTATTTTATACAGTCACACAATAAGGGAAAAATTGAAGATTTTTCTTTCGACAGATTTGCATTGTTTGATGGGTGAAATTGCAAAAGAACGTCTGTAAACGTATAAAAATCACGGAATCGAGTGCCTATGGATTGCATGCAGCCATGCACCAAATATCCTACTTTTTAATATGGTTTAAGAAAGAAAATTTAACATTCTTTTCTTCAAAAAGGCTAATCTTGATCAAGGTCAAACGTGTGAGATTGTAAATAAATGTTTGTGTTTTGTTGCCTTTGTGTTTCTTGTTCTTTTGGCACTTATAGTATTTTATTTCGGTATACCCAACGTGTGTACATCTTAAAAAATACACTTCATGTAAAACCATCGTTGGATGTGCTTCGATCTACAGTGACGGAGCAAATAAATGGGCCCTCCCCCACCCCCAAAACGTTTACTAGTATGTTTGCTTATTTTTCAGATATGCGGGTGTTCTTTTCGGTATAACAAATACAATAGCAACAATTCCAGGCATGACAGCCCCTCTGCTAGCTGGATATATGACCCCTAATGTAAAGTATTAGTTATAGTTAGACTATTAACAAGATTAACGTATTTATTATTTGACTTTGACAGAATTTGAAGATTAAAACGGTAAAATAGTTAGGTGTTACTTGACCAAAAAACTAGAGTAGATTGGTCGCATAACTTATCTTTTCTATATTTCTATTCATCCCCAAATATTTCCGTATTACCGTTAATGTTTGCAATATCTTTGTTCAATCTCATGTGAGAAACTTTGGGGTTTGTGCCAAAGAAATCAGGTAGCTGGAAATAGGACGTTTTATTTGGCCAAATATAATCCTCGTTAACAAAGACTTCAGTTTTTGTTTGTATAGCAATCAGAAAGTTTTAGATGTGTGTCTTTAACTCACCTGAGCATAAAGTTCTCAAGGAGATCTATTATGGTCGTGTAATGTCCGTCTTCCTTTATTGTGTGCGTGCGTCAACAATTGCTGTATACAACATCTTCTTAAGCAATCGGCAAATTTCAGCACACTTCTCAGTGATGTTCCTTGCATGAAGCTCCATCAAAGTTGTTAAAATCCGCGCAGAACACTGATTGCTATGGCAACCAACAGGAAAATCCTTAAAAACTTCTCAAAAACCACAAGACCTATAGCTGAGATATTTGGTATGTAGCATTGTCTTGTGGACCTAACCAAATAATGAACCCTGGATCAAAATTGACTCCGCTCCAGGGGTAACTTGACTTTACATTTATCAATATTTCTGTAGGAAATTTTTCAAAAATGTGTCATAGATCTCTACTTACGAGCATGTGGTGTATGAGACGCACACGCAATGCGTGACTTGACTAATATGTGTATGATATTCTAAAACGTAGTGTATATTATGATGTGTTAATACATGAACGAGTCCGTGGTTTACAGGGGACACCAGATGAGTGGAGGAATGTGTTTTATGTCTGTGCAGGATTTGATTTGTTCGGTATCATCGTGTTTGGTCTGTTTGCCTCAGGAGTATTACAGGTATGGCGTAATATAATTGTTTCTAGTTATGTGCTAATTAGAAACAGGATGGGTAGCTCTAAATAAGTTTCTTTGTTCTTAAATGCGTGCGGAAAGAAAAAAAGTGAGAAATTGGATTTACCGTTTCTGAGACCTAATGAAAATTTTAGGGACACTGATAGTGTTTAAGGTTGGTTTCCATTCGTCATGGCGTTCGGTCCTCTTTTGAAAACTTGATCGGCTGTCAGTGTTTGTATAATATTAGCGAAGTACACATAGCTAAATATTTAATAATTGTAGTCAAGTTTGAATCCGCTCGTCTGTGAAATAATCATTAATTTGTTCGTATAAATGTACTTACAATAGTCCAATGAAACATAATCAGTACTCAAGGTAGGTTAAGAGGATATCACAGTAGAACTAGACTTTTGTATGTAAATTGTAATAACACATTTGGGCATTTTTTTTCATTCAGAAAAAAACATTTCGTAAAATTAAAAAAATAAGTGTTTTTTTTCAATTCTAGTTGTACATGTAAGTTATTTAATAAAGTAAGCAGACTTCTCAAAATATCTTTAGTAGTCTCGAGCGAGTATGACGAGGTTTTCAACATCTGCCAGTGCTAAGAAATTGTGTAACAGGTAGCTGATGATCTCACTTCATGAACATGTTGATGAGAACAAATTTGTGTGTAAAGAGCATAAACTGTTCGAACCAAATGACTTTAACTATGGTCAAAATAAAATAAATTTGTAGTGTTCGCTCATGCTCGTGTTTTCTGTGAGTATAAGCTGGACGTCGAGTTACAAAGTTACGAATTGTTATTTTTTGTACCTCATAGAAAAATAAAATTACTTGAATTCCAGGACTGGGCCAAAGATGAAGATTTTGAAGTAGAGATCGAAGTTGGTGGAACAACGAATAAGGCATTCGAGGAAACTAATATTGATGCTAACATTAAAGATAAAACAATCTAGTATACATAAAAAATATAAAAAGTTTATGGAGGGAATCTTCAAGTTATGTGTTGACTATTAAAGATAATGACCTTATATATTTAATTACTGATTATGTATACATGCTTGAAGACAAATATTAGTTAATTCTTTCGTCAAAAAATAAGTTGTTGAATAAAAGTATCATAATTATTGGACGAAAGCTTATTTTAGTTATTCCAAGTTAGCGTGATGCATTTTTATTCTACAATGTACAAAGTACTAAGTATTTCATGTGAAAAAAATCCCTAAATGAAGAACAATGTACAGTCACCCCCTGAAAACCGGAATTCCCTAAAAATCCACAATTTTCCAAGTCCCATTTTGTGTAAACCTGACTTACCTATGATTAAAAATAAAATCGACTGGTCAAGCCTGGAAACGTTTAACCATGTAAATTAAATCAAAGAAAAACGTGTCAACTAAGGTTACTGATTTCAGTCGCTAGAAACTAATTTATTAACACTTACAGGACAAAACAAATCCTAAATATCCTAAATTAATCGAATTCTCCAAAATAATATTTGCAAAGTCGTCGCAAAAGTAGAACTTCCGGTTTTTAAAAATTAGGTTACACAGTGATTAAAGATTTAGGCTAAACTGATCTAAATTATTATATCATGTCACTCGTACCAACGCTACAACTACATGTATCAATTTCTGAATTAGCAAACGTTAATCTTAGTGTGAAAACCTATGGTAAGGTACGTTAATTGTATGGTTGCACACACGTGTACACTTTTACTAACCGAGTGTCTGATATGCTTATATATGCATTAATATATCTAGTGAGAATACTGGTATTCTTTACCTAATTCGTCTGATGTTCCTGTATCCAGGCAATTATAGAATGTTACGTTTGTTTAATGACCTCGTTTAAATGCATGTATATAATAATGTATATACACTAAATAAAAAAATCGTGATTAAATTCCAGTTTGACTGAACCCTTTTTGTGACTTGTTAAAGGTAGAAGGATATATAAATGATTGCTATAAATTTTGGCTTCTGATCTCATACAGATAGTATGACTTAGATACTGAGCATATTTTATAGTTCTAGTTGTTAATTTACGGGAGCCTTCAAATATTATCATGGCGGATATAGAACGCAAGGAAAAAACAGGTAACTCGAATATTTTGCAAGCCAAACGTTTGGTTGTAACATTTTTAGCTTATGTGGAATTTATATCTCTTCTCTTTCTTTGAGAGTTAAGATTATACTGTCAAACAGGACTATATCAACATTCACGTAGTTATTACATTTACTACTGGCAGTATTGTGAGTCTGACAGACCAGTTCAATGTTGCTTATTGTATGTAACAGTATACTTACAATAACACACTCTTGTAGTATTTATTAGTATAGTTGATCTGAACATGTATTTAAACATTAATCAGTTCTATCTTTCAACTTTTAAACTTTGTGAATGGAATTGAGATTTGAGCTCGGAGTATAAAGCTGCAGATAATTCATTGTTTAATTTACCGTTTATTTACTTCAGCTAAAGGTTCCACGTTTTGTTCACAAAGATGGATTCTCGCATATATTGGATTCTTTGGTTTCGGTGTCGTGTACTCTTTACGTGTCAACATCAGTGTCGGCATCGTATGTATGGTGAAGACACCAATTGATGACATTACTGAAACTATGTACAGTAACACTACAACGTTTGCGCCGGACCTGAACGATGCCTGTGTGGCCGAAGCAAAAGCTGCGTCACATTCTAATGACGTTAGTACCAAACATAACAAATGTTCCTTAAATCTATCATTTTATAACAATATAGAAATGAAAAACATTCTTTGAAAGCTGCCAACTGCATCATGTCCATCAGTGTACAATAACCATAATTGTTAGTACATGTAAACTGAACATATCGCTTTATGATCATTTGTTCAGTATAACTATTAGAGAGCGTATACTTTACACGATCACACGACTAATACAACGGGGTTTGTCACGAAAAATAAAATGTTTTTCCATGTAACCTATATATATATATATGGGTTACATGGAAAAAAATGTTTGATTTTTTTCGTGACAAACCCCTTTGATTACCACCATTGAGTCGAAACTATTAGGGGAGGGGCTAAGCCCCTTACTTCCACCTGTTCCTACGACCTTGGGATAGGCCGTCTATTAACAGTAAACAATTTTGTCAGAAAATCTCTTTATTGGGGAAAAGTATTTAAATCCAGTTTGTAATTATGTAAAACCATAGTTACATTGTAGTTAGTTGATTGTAGTAGCATGTAGATGTTAATTGCTCTTGTTTTCGTAGACCCTACATGGTCGAGTGGTTAATGTCGCTGACTTCAAATCACTGTAGCCTCCCACTGATAGAAGGTCGTGAGATAAGTTCAAGTCCTGCTTACGACCATCTCTCTTTATGTGAGAAAATAGTCAGTTGCTTACGGAGGATGTGAGTCTACTATCGCTCTTCACAGGCGCGATAGATAGTTGAACTGTCCGCCTAATATGACTCTGACTGTTGGAAAGTGGCGTGAACCTCAAATAAGCAAACAATTTATAACAAACTTGTTTTCAGAGAGCCGAACTTGATTGGAGCAAGGATACTAAATCATCAATACTCGCATTCTACTTTTATGGCTACATTGTAACACAAATTCCCGGAGGCTGGCTTGCAGACAGGTAGGGATCCAGAAAAGACTTTTTTGTTTCGTCATGAAAAAACAGTAATGTTGATTCATTGTTTTGGCAGCGCCCCTAAATTCATTTATAACGGCAAATCAGAGAAACGAAAATGTAAAATTTGGGAGATGAACAGTATTTCATTTTCTCTTCTTGGTTTACACCAGCCTGTAGTCATTCTATTTCAAACATATCTTTTGTTCAGTATATGTTATCAACTTATCAATTAAAAAGTATTTAATATTTTAAGTTGTGTACGTAATTAAGTAAAAATTCAGCAATCGGAACTCCTCGGCGTTTGTCTAAAGAAATGCCCAAGGCGGCCGTCATATTGATCTTGCTGTTCACGGACTATCCTCGGATTCCAACGATGGAAATAACCTGTTTCTCTTTCAATGAGAATTTGATGCCCATTTCATCAGTCGCGAACAATAAGCATGTTTGAAAGTCAGCCATTCTGCGAATGTTCTTGAAAACGTATGTCTAGTGTTTTGAAGACAAGTGCCTAGTGTTGAACAGGTAGTGACCGGAAACCAATTACTAGTGACCAGAAGTTGTAACCCTACACTTATTTACGAGGAGTATTTCTCTGACGTGAAAACCCGAGTAGTTACGATTGGAAATTTAGCTCTAATTTGTCAATTCGTGATGTTTTACTGAATAACTGTTGCATATCGTATGCTCACTAAGGCTATGTACTTTAACTAGACAGCACAACCTGTATTAATCAAAGTCCAGCATTTTATTTCGTTTTGTAGGTTTGGTGGGAAAAGAATTCTTTTGACGTCGATACTTGCGTCTTCCATATTAACATTGTTGACGCCAGTATTCGCGAGGACAAGCGTGTATCTAGTGTATGCCATTCGTATTCTGCTCGGACTTTTGTCGGTAAATTAGGTTACAAGTTTACCTAATTCTTGTTTATCATACATCACCCCATTTCCAATGTAAAGTCGCCTATACCTGAGCGGGCATTGATTTTTTGTGACACATTATCATAACACATGCGCAGAAATGATGCGCATACAGTTCAAACAGATTTTTGTTTATTGAATCATTTTCCATTTATTTGACGAGTTGTTCTTGATAAAACTGTTCTAGATTGTACATTCAACTTGAAAATACTTTAAATTTCCTTTACCTTCCACTTTTAGGCTTCTGAAGCCGGCGCGTGAGTAGGTACAAACAATTTCATGACATCATAGCTCAAAGTAAATATTTTAAGACAATGCGAAAATACGAAAACAAGAAGATACGACAAAGTCAACTTTGTCGTACTTTCGCCTTTTTGCCACAACAATGCGAAAATACGAAAACATGAAGATACGACAAAGTCAACTTTGTCGTACTTTCGCATTTTCGCTTCGTTGTGGCAAAAAGGCGAAAGTACGACAAAGTTGACTTTGTCGTATCTTCATGTTTTCGTATTTTCGCATTGTTGTGGCAAAAAAGCGAAAATACGACATGGCATAAATCAGCCGCCATAGAAGACAGTGTTCCACTGAAAAGAAAATGACTAGTAAGGGTTTGTCAATGTTTCTGAGGCAGACTTGAATGCTTTGATGATAAGTATTAGTTATCGTTCATATTTTGAATTTTATGGGATATATCACAAGTTTTGTACATGTTTATAAATTAATTCCTATTGTTTTAGGGAGTGACGTTTCCAGCTATGCATGCTATGTGGGGACGGTGGGCGCCACCTTTAGAAAGAAGCAAACTAACATCACTATGTTACGCAGGTACAGTAAATCCTCATTTAGTAACCACTTTTAACATTACTACGATCTCCTCATTACGGCCATTTATCTTCCGACCAGTTTATCATATTTCACTCAATTTCAAACTATACTCAGCGTCACTAGAAACTTACCACCCTACACACCCCTATATATTTCAAATTTTAACATCCTGTGTAAACTGCTTTATACAATAGTTTATATGACTTGGGTACCAAACTATGCTTATCATTTTAACAACACTTCACCGAGTGCAATATAAAAACATGAAATCGATATGTATTTTTGTTAAGGAAATATAGACAAACGTATGGGTGGTAAGTTTCTAGTGACGCCGAGTATATTTTTCAGACCAATTGGTCACCTGATCATGATTAGCTCAGGATGAACCTTTATGATAGCCGCGCGTCAGTCGTGCGTCGTGAAATGGCGTCAGACCTTTTTTGAATCACTTGGCCAATAGACCAGTCGCCACCTTCAATCAAACTAATCGATTATCCAATTAATCGAATGTCAGCCTTTTTCACACATCCCGAGCAACGCTTATTGCCGTCATTTTCCTTCGACAAGCTGATATGTCAAAGGTTATATGATATGCCGTGTAGGTGCTTAGAGACAATGGTTTTATTTGGCTAAAACTGATTGAATAAACATTTTAAACGGTTAAAACGGCAACCAAACTTTGCAGGAATGATCATGGTAGGAATATCTTTTTAAAAATCACCTTTGTCAGTAACTATAATGCCTTGATCTTAGACATTTGTTCTGTAGCAATGTCTAGTCGACATCCACCAATATAATTCAAATTACAGCCTCACGGTCAATATTGACCCCGCACCTGGTGTTACTTTATTTTACATAATATTCTCCTATAGTAAAACGTTTTAAAATATTATTGTCGATAACCACAAGTGCTAGTGCTTAGACATATGGTGTGAACATTGTCTAGTAAACCTCAACCAAGATTATTTAAATCATGACCCCTGGGTCAATATTGGCCCCGCCCCGGGGGGTCGCTTTATTTTACAAAAAACAACGTAGAAAAATATTGTAAAAAATCCACCAAAGGTACAAAGATTGTGTTGACAAGTTTGAATAAATCATTGTGAAAATTGGCTTTGCCACGGGGGTCTCTTGATTTTACAAAGGCTCATGAAGAACAAAATGAAGAGCAATGTGTCCATGTGTATCTTCCCAATTGGTTTGGCAGTGTTATGCTGTCCAAATCAAAGATTAAAGTAGTCACAGTATTTTCTCTGGTGAACAATAATTGGGTCACCGTGGCCCTCATGTTATTGACATTGATATACAACTCACTAAACACTTTTACTTTTGGCCTAAACTTAAACTGTACATACTTAATATTTCTAGTCCACTGGCGTTGGTCTTTTATGGCTGAATTACAAGACGTGGTAAGTAGAATGGTCCAGTATAATGAATAAGTACATGTTGTATTTGCGACTTGATTAATATTACTAGTAGTATTTTATATCCAGGGACAACACTTGGAAATGTTCTGACGTTTAGTACATCGGGTCTTCTCTGTGCATATGGTTTCGACAATGGTTGGGGATCCATATTTTATGTCACAGGTATTTGCCAAACTAATGCACATTTTATGTATATACGATTGGCATTTCAACTTCAAAATGTCGAAAAAAATTGCTTACAGTGACATTATCGGATATTTAATAGATAATTAATCATTCGGAATTCAATATACAAACAAACCTGTTACCTCTGGGATAGATAAAATGAATTTCGTTATTGGTGGGAGGCTCTTATTCGGTTGTCATTTTGCTATATATGGTCAATGACAGTTTTATATAGAGCGTGGCTGCTAATGGTGTTTTTATTGTATTATGCAAGTATTCAAACGAAGAACAACTTTGAAATAATGATGGTATACAGTACGTTAACTAAATGATCTAAATCTTTACTCAAATTCTACATTACGTTAGCTACAAACAGCCAATCAGTCACCGTATCTGGTACATATATATATATATATATTGTTGCGTTTGATTCCATACCTGTGCATTACAGGTGGACTCGGTGTATTGTGGTCATGTGCATGGATGTATATTTCATCCGACACGCCAACAAGTCATCCTAGAATCTCTGACGAAGAGAAAAAGTATATAAGCGGTTCTATTGAGTACAAAATAGATAAAAAGGTACAAGTTATTAAATGGTTAACTATACCAAATGGATATTAGTAACTAAATATCCCAATCAAATAATAAAAGTAATGTAGATTTGTAAAATTAAAAAGAACATACCTGGGAAATGAGAGGCTTTTACTCTTCGACAGTTCAACAACTCAACGTATTGATGGGAAAAAGTAATTGAAATGGACTTATTGTCTTAAATGTTAATAGATAGTCTATGTTCATCTGTGCAGTCTGACTTCAATGGACACAAAATAAATGGTATTCACACATTGAAAATATTTAGCATAGAGCACTCGATTTCTATTACAGAGTCTTTAGAACAAAGGCGTAAGCATCGGTTGACACAATTATTATTCGAATTCTCGAATATATACATGTATAATATTTTTTACCGCAGACAGTGAAGATACCTTGGTCATCGGTGCTGAGGTCAAAGTGTCTATGGGCGTGTCTGACAGCTCATGTATGTAATAATTGGACCAACTACACACTGTTAACTAATATACCAACATTTATGAGGGATGTGTTGAAGTTTGACATTAAGTCAGTAAGTATTTGATCAACATGTTTCTGTAAATGCACACAACATTCAATTAAGGTGCAAACAGGTCTTGTTTTCCCCTAACCGGGGCGATTCTATTTTTGCTAGGGATGTCAATTCGTCAAGATTTTACTAATCGGTTAATCGTTCGTTCATACGAACGATTAATCGATTAACCGTATGTTAATTGCACGAAGTGCTTATAAACATGAATTGTCACAAGTTTCCGCGACACCGACGTATCACACGAAATGCGATAATGTATATATTCATCAATATATATTTACCACTGAATGTGATGCGTGTATGTACTTATCAATTTTCTGTTTATATATATCAATGATCAATTACAAATAACATAATGGCAACTAATAGTAATTTTGTTTACAAAAAAGTAGATTACGGCATACTTGTTTCATACCCAATTTGGTCAGGTTATTATTGGAACATTGGGTGGAGCTTACAACAACGATCATTTGATTGGTTGATTGGTGTAATGCTGAATTTAATTGTGATTCCAATCGATATATTTAAGTATTTCACACTTAGTGCAATTGAGTATCAAATGTCAACACGTTCTCATAATTATCAGCGGCCATGTTTGATGCAAAGATGCAAATTTAAATCATACCAGTGTATTAACTCAGAGATAATTAATAAAGAACAAGGTTGTCAGTTTATATCAATAAAGATGCAAAAGACGAAAAAAGTGATATTGTTCGACGATTTTATTAGCATGTCTTAGTAATACGTAACACACAACATACGTGTATACATAGTATAACATACATGCATTACCGCAAAGGTTACATTTTACGTTTTTTCATCCAGACAGACGCTTTTTTCTACGATAGTATAACATATCATACTTTTTGTACATGATAACTTGCGATACAATTATCAAATTGTTAGGAAGTCCCAGATCCAGCAAGTTTACTCGTATTTCCAAAAACCGCTTCTCAATCAGTTAATTACACAATCAACAATATACGTGTCAGTGTGTATAATGGTCCCAGGTCGGTGTCAATGAATTGTTAATTTGCTCAACTGTCGTATTTTTCGCACCTTTGGTCGACTGATTTATTGACAAGATAATACGCGCGTATAGACTTCAGAGTTTCAAAAATGAAAATCTCGATTTTTCTATAAGTTATTATTATATTTTACTTGCTTCTTTCTATTTTTTTCGGTTAATCGATTAATGATTTAATAACCGGTTAATCGAACAAACGAACGGTTAATCGATTAATCGATTAACCGTTTACATCCCTAATTTTTGCCCCCACATTAAATTTTGGCTCGACATAGGTGAATTTGTTTCCATATGAATTATATCTTTAATTTTTTGCCGATCTACCGATCGTTTAGTTTTGCTGATGTTAGTCGAAACTAAGAAATTACTTTTTCGCTTCAGAAATTGTTCCTACAAATAAAAACATTTTTATAACTATTTGGAAAACATCTCTTTGGTACAGTCAATCCTGCATTTGCGGCCACCTCCAAATAAAAGATCCATTGTCCTCCAGTAAAATTTGTTACTCCCTGATTAACCGATGCAATTTGAATGCAAGTTATTTGCTTCATTTTCTACCAGTTTCTGTTAAATTTTATATGTCACTAATATATTTTCCAAGCTGCTCACAAAACTTTATTACGGCAGGCACTTGAGTCTTTTTCTTTTTCGGACGTCATTATTTCCTATACATGCAGATATAATTCTAATTCTGTTTCTCAGGTTCAGTTAAAGATACAAACAATACATGTGACATATTGTCGAATAAATATGTTGCACACAATTTGAAATTACTTTATAAGAAAATCATTAACCTGCACTGAAAAATAAACTTTTTATAGAGACAATGTGTATGAATTTCTTGATCGACCCTCGTATGTGCTTCCAAGGGGTGGCATTTGTGTACAGGTTTTATTGTATGTACAACTACATCAAGAATCAACTTATTAATTTCCATTTTCGAGGATATGCGAATTTGAAACTATGCATTAAATTCATAAAATAAACTTGATTCTACATTTCAGAATGGTGCTGTATCGGCTATTCCATACATTTGTCAATTTTTTTCCGCCATAATTGCTGGTCAACTGGCTGATTTCCTTCGCACACGAAACATATTATCAACCACTGCAACAAGAAAATTACTCCAATTACTGTGTAAGTAAATTGTAGAAAGCTGGTGTTATACATGTACATACTAAAGATGTTAAAACGATAACGAAGCCATAAATTGCTTGCTCCTGATATACTTGCTTATTAAAAATAAGAATGTAACGTTCATCAGGCCTAATTAAGAATCTAGGGTCACGGCCATACATGATACTCATGGTCTAAATAAGAAATCGCCACAAAAATATTCGCGCGTGTCCTATAGGATTATAATGAGTTTGACATAAGTGTGTTTATTTGGTTCTTACCTACAGTATCAAAATGTTACGTACGCGTATATTACCGAACTTCGGTTTTGAATTGTTTTGTTTTATTTTCAACATAATATTATTACAATGCAACCTCTCCGAAACAACACACTTTGAGAGTAGCAAACTTTTGTTGTTGTTGTTTATAGGTTGTTGCTCTAGAGAGGTTAAATTAATTGTTGACATCATGTAGTGGGGAAAATCACGCTGTTGTTGAAGGGAGGTTGTTGCTCCAGAGAATGGAGAGGTTGAATTGTAAAATGAATATTTTAGTGTTAGTGATGTTCTATTTCAGCATTTGGAGGAGCAGCTTGTTGCCTTATAGCCACAGGATTCTGTGATTGTACTCAACGAACATTAGCTGTAGCTCTACTGTCACTGGCTATCATGTTCACCGGCTTCAGTAGAGCCGGTTATGTAGTGAACCACGTCGACTTCGCTCCGAAGTATGTCATTATTATATCATTAAACATCTGCAGCCAATTGTATTACGATTGCTTAACTTTAGCCGCTGGGTTAACCTATGTTGATACAATTGGATACTGATTAATACATTTGTACTTTACAGTTATTTACTTTGCGCTGTCTGATTAGACAATCATAAAATTGTGACTGGTGCGGTGCAACGTTTTGGTATTAGACATTACTTGTTAGCATATTTTTTTCCAACTAAAAATAACTTATTCTTTTGTAAACAGGGCCTGTTATTTTTACTAATGACTGCATGTACCAAATATCCTGGTTTAAGGAAGAAAATTTAATATTCTTTTAAAAGGGATTTATTCAGAAAGGCAAATCTTGATTAAGGTCAAAAGTGTGAGAGTGTGTATGAATGTTTGTGTTTTGTTGCCCTTGAGTTTCTTGTTCTTTTGGCACTTATAAAATACTTATTATTATTTTGGTATACCCAACACGTTGAAAAGTGCACTTTATGTAGAACCATTGTGGGACGTGCTTCGACCAACAATGGTTATGCAATGGAGCAAACAAATGGGCTTACCCATAATAGAGTCAGTACTTATCAAAACGTTATGTTTGCTTATTTTTTTTTCAGATATGCGGGTGTTCTTTACGGTATAACAAATGCAACTGCCACTATTCCAGGCATGACAGCCCCTCTGCTAGCTGGATATATGACCCCTAATGTAAAGTATTAGTTATAGTTAAACAATTAACAGAATACATATTTATTATTTGACTTTCATAGAATTTAAAGATTATTCCTGTAGAGTAGTCAAGTTACATGTTACTTGTCCCCAAAACTAGAGTGAATTGGTCGCATAACGTTTCTTTTCTATTTTTCAATTCATCTCCAAATATTTCCGTAATGCTACTTATGGTAAAAAAACGTCGGGGTCTACGCCAAAAACAATCAGGTAACTGGAGACAGGATGTTTTTTCTGGACAAACATATAATCCCTATAAACATATAAACAAAGAGTGAGCTATAATTTATTATGATCGCGTGATGTCCGTTTTCCGCCCGTGCGACCGTCCGTGCGTCAACAATTGCTTTAAACAACATCTTCTTCGTAAGCAGTCGGCCAATTTTTCAACAAACCTTTACAGGGATGTTCCATGTATGAAGCTCTACCAAGTTGTTAAAAAAATACATGCAGAACTCTGATTGCAATGGCAACCAATAGGAAAATCTTTAAAACCTTCTAAAAAACACAAGACATAGAGCTTAGAAATTTTGTATTGTCTTGTGGACCTTACCAAGTTTGTTAAAATCATGACCCATGGGTCAAAATTGACCCCGCTCCAGGGGTAACTTGATTTTACATAGATTTCTGCAGGAAATTGTTAAAAAAATATTCTTTCCGGCAGTTTTTTAATTGCGTGTGTCATAGATCTATGAGATACACACGCAATGCACGTGACTTGACAAATACGTGTTTGTTATTCTAAAACTTTGTGTATATTATGATGACTGTGTTAATTCATGAACGAGTTCGCGGTTTACAGGGGACACCAGAAGAGTGGAGGAATGTGTTTTATGTATGTGCAGGATTTGATATGCTTGGTATCATCGTGTTTGGTCTATTTGCTTCAGGAGTATTACAGGTATGGCGTAAAATAATTGTTTCTTGTAAATAGGGTAGGTAGGTAGGTTATTTTGTTTTTGAAAGCGTGTGGAAAGAAAAAAGTGAGAAAGTGAATACCTAATTGTTATTAGTAGTATATGTGGCTGTCTAGATCTGTTTGTGTAATATTAGCTAAGTACACATATGAATGGTCACGTCTGTAAAATAATCCTTGATTTGTTCGTTTAAATGTATTTGAAACATAGTTCTCTACTCTCTCTAGGTAGGCTAAGAGGACATCACAGTAGAAGTAGACTTTTCTTAAATTGTAATAACAAAATAACATGTTTGTGCATTTTTCCATTCAGGAAAAAACATTTCGTAAAATTGAAATGGTAAGGTATTTCTCATAACACTTTTTCATCAATCCCAGTTGTGATTATTTGTACATTGAAGTAAGCAAACTTCTCAAAATAGCATAGTAGTCTCCAACAAGTATGGCGAGGCTTTTCACCATCTGCCAGTGCTAAGGAATTATGTAATAGGTAGCTGTTGATCTCACTTCATGAACAAGTTGGTGAGAACAATTTTCATACGTAAAGAGCATAAAGTGTTGAACTAAATGACTTAAACTATGGTAAAGTTAATGTAGTTTTCGCTCATGCTCATGTTATATATGAGTTACGAATAGATCTAGTTTTATTTGTATACTAGCAAAAATAAAAGGACCAGAAGAGTACATACAAATTTAGTGATTTGAATTCCAGGACTGGGCCAAAGATGAAGATTTTGAAGTTGAGATTGAGGTCGATGGAACAACTAATAAAGCATTCGAGGAGACTTATATTGATGCTAACATAAAAGATAAAACAAGCTAAAATATTACATTAAAAATATGAAGATTATCGAGGAAATCTTTAAATTATGTGTTGTCTATGTATAGGATATATTACAAGTAACTGCTGGCTATGAAATAGAGGCGAGCTTAGCGAACCGTAATATTTTATAGCCAACAGTTACGAGAGATCTATCTGACTTAGACCACAGGTAATCTATTGTATATGATTACTGTATGTTTTTACAACAGATAACTGTGTTCTACGTGTTTTAGTAAACACTTTTTCTATGCTGTGATTGGTCAGTTTGAGTCAACTATGGAAAGATAATTACCTTGTATAGTTAATTAATGATCATGTATCAATACTTAAAGACAAATATGAGTTATATTAATTTTATTAAGAAAGAAGTTGTTGAATAAATGTATCGTAATTATGGGATGAAAGCTTATTGTAATTTTTCCAAGTTAGGGTGATGCAATTTTATTCTACAATGT
Organism: Lutraria lutraria; assembly: GCA_964023205.1. NCBI lineage: Eukaryota > Metazoa > Mollusca > Bivalvia > Venerida > Mactridae > Lutraria > Lutraria lutraria. Next base: position 25,689,842 of record OZ026847.1, read on the forward strand.
ACGAAGTATTTCATGTGGAAACAATTCCTTAAAATGAAGTACAGTAAAAACCCTACAACCGGAATTCCCTGAAAATCGTGCATATTTCCAAGCCCCAATTTTCGTATAGTTTACTAAAAGCTCTTTAAAATCCGGAATTATCTGAAAACTTTAAATATAGCCCAATCCGGAAGGGGTCTTTGTTTTAAGGGGCTTTACTGTATATCAGTGATAATATATTCTGCCAGTATGCCCTGTAACCCCATACACACAAAAAAAAAGTGTTTGTGAAACACTGATGCCTCCTAAAGACCAAACTTTGATCTATAGAACTTACAGGGGTCATCAACATGTGATGACCAACTGAGGACATTCGAAGTATTCATTCTCTAGTCATTTATTTGATGTTTTTTTTGTTGAATGTCACTGTGATCTTTGACATACTGATCTCAAATCTACATGTGATGACCAACCTCCCTACCAAATCTTGAGGACCTTAGTTATTGGCCAGACAAGGTTTGGTAACGGACAGACGTACATGTGCAAAGTAATTACCCCCCACTTCTTCAAAGGCGGCATAACGTTTGATGTTTATCTCAAAGGTGATAAGTACAGTACAATCATACATACACTGGCCACACAAACAAACTTTGAAGCAGTCAGTCTTAATTAAGCAACCAGAATAAACAATAATACACAACTTGAATAGTACTAAAAACAACCACATAATTCACTTCTTCTTTTTTTATTGGATCTACAGTGCATGATGGACATTGTAATGCACACAATTTAAATACAAAACACAACAAATAGATGTTAAAATAATGTGACATATGAATGAGTATAAATCTAAGATGGAATGCATAGCTTTAACAAATTGTGTGTTCAGTATTGGAGCTATTTTTTAACTGAGGTCTCCTGGTGAAATTACATCTTTGACTGAATTGTAATGTCAACATAATGTAATAATGGAACTCGAATTCCAAATTTATATTAAGATGGAACAAATCAGTCTGTTTGATACCTTAATGTTCACAAAATGTTCTTTTATTGGTTCAAATATTTCATCTGATCAGGTATTAAGTAGTTCTGCTTTATCATGAAGTCTCTAGTTCAGCTTGAATACATGATATCAAAGTAGTAAAATTAAATATGATGGTTTCTTATATTTATTTGTACTAATTAATATGCTAACATTATTCTTTCTTTTCTTTAACTTCTTCTTTGAAATGTAGGAATACAAAACTAAACAAGCAGACCCCAAACATCATGGAGAAAGCACTGACATAGTATGGGAAAGCTGTCGGTATAAATCTCTCATACTGTGTATGCTGTAGAGGTCTCACAGACACCTGCAATGTAACAAACAAGTAATGAGCACAGTATACAGGATAAGGATGTTCACCTAACTGTCTTAACATAATGATTAGATATAACACATTTTATGAACAATCATAAAAACACCAGCCTGACAATATCTTGTTGATAAATGCATAATTATGCAACACATGATAGATTTCACTCATAACAAATTCTTATAGGTTTTTGTTAATTTTCATAAAGAATAAATATTACAGTAAAAACCAGTGGTCAATTTTCCTGGATTCCCAGTGAGTACACCAGTGACTGCCAAGTTTTTCATTGACTGACCAGTATTAGGAAGATGAATGGTCTTGGATATAATGAATTCTATCAAATCGTCACAGTGAACATATGATGCAAACTAAGTCTGCGATCTTATACTCTTACTCATGCTACCTACTGAAGTGAATGGATGGGCTATATATAAATATTATGCAAACAACTAACCTGTGTGGTACTGAATAGTTGTGTATATCCCATCCTGTTATAGTCCACCCTGAACTGATAAACTCCATAAACATCAGGTAACTTAAATGTGGTCTTGAACAGACCATCTGAAATAACATCCATAAAATCATAGTCTCTAGTTGCATAGATTTATTTCAGTTTTTGCAATCATTGATTGATACCTAATAACATACACATAATATAAGAAAACTATCTTTAAAATATAGATTAGAAAATGCCATGCCATGTACACCAGCACCAGGGTTGACACAAAAAGAGAAGAATCTCATTTCCATTGTGGACCCTGTGATAGAGGCATTTAGCAACATTAAAGACACTGAACCAGGAATGTGAGGCATGTGACTTGTGGACCAACGAGACCCGTTTCCACAGCAGGGGGTAATAAAACAGACAGAATCATTGATAGATTAGCTTCTGTAATATGTTATTCTCTGCTTATAAAAACATCAGGAGCTAAGTGATGAACTAAATATCAACAAAAATCAATAAAATGTATTACCCTACTTTTTGACTAGGTGTCAAGTCTACAGACTGACTAGACAGGATTAATTTGATTAGGGGCAATAAAACAATTAAGAGATAAGCCATGGGGGGCACTTACACAGTAGCTGTCCAATGTCTGACAGTCTTTAAACTAATTTTTTGTGACAGGTTGCCCAACTATATACTTCATGAAGGAAACTCTAAAACTACCCACTAATTTGAAGACTGATGTCTTTTAGAATCACAATTTTAGGATTATCGTCAATAAATAAGTTTCAATAAATGAAATATGCCATGTATTCTAAAAAATTCTGTTATGTAAAAAATTGATAAAAAAAATGCAATTGAAAATTACACTTAGTTCAGGGCATTAAGAAATAATTAATTTAAAAATCATTATTTTAGTCCACTGATACACAATAAAGTACAAAACAAATCAGATTAATTAAACTCACTCTTGTTGCTCAATGTAGTTCTGACAAAGGGATCAATACGGACAAATTCCAACTGAACATCTTTACCATTGAATGGCTGCCATTTTCCATCACTGTATTCTTCAATCTCGATGGTGTAGTCCTGAAATGAGGTCAAACATCTCATTGTTTGATGAAGATTTTTAAGTTTTGTATACATTGAGAAGAAAATTTATCAAGATATGTACAGCAACAGGTAGTATATATCAATCAAACTAGAAATGAATGAAACAGAAAATATGGCTATTTAAACAAATTAACCTGTAGTTTTCCAATTTATATCTCCAATTATCAAATATTCAATTTGAATATCTACATATTTATAGTGATGCAGTGAATGAAATGACACGCGCTGATTGGATAATATTACTGCTAGCGTACGCTAAACGACAGTGCCATGACATACTGATCCGAAAATACAGAATCCAAATTGGATAATCAATCCAATGTCATGCATTCGGATATATTCAAACCTCGGTGACTTGTTGCAGTCCTATTTCCAAACATAAATATTTTTATATGGAATTTTATACAAAAAAAACATGGTACAGATAATATGGAAGTTGTCACTAAAATATCTGCCTATCTATGTATCATAAATGCATGATGTTGTGTCATATCAACTTACCACCATATCAAAAATGGTGTAGGCTTGTGGTGGCACTTTCTCCCCTTGTTTGTGATGTTTCACTTGTCCGACCTTGAGTACACCACGAGATTTGAACACCCAATCAGCGAGATTCATGGAAAGCTCTTGGTTACCAGCCTTTTCATATCTTAAAATACAGGAAGTTATTTCATATTATACTATAGTAAGACAAAAACCAAACCACTTGTCATGAGTCAAAAATTTCTAATCAAATACAATTTTAATACTTAACTATTCTGCACTAAGCACACTCGCCCTTAAGAAGATGTAATCTTTTATATATAAATTAAAGTTATGTAGCATGTTCAGTTTAAATAACCAAACTAAAGTATCATATCGAGGGTTCAACGCAACAGTGTCGTAACTCATATTGAAATAAGAACAAGTTACGACTGTGTTGTGCTGAGCCCTCGATATACAACTTCAAAAACTTACTTCTTTCCACCATTGGCTTTCTGTACTGGGGAAGCGAAGAATTCATCGCTGAAGAAATCAATAGATCCAACAAACACAACTCTAGCATTATTACGAGCCTGGAGAGCAGCAACAAGCAGTGTGTTTGTTCCGATGGCTAGTGGATAGTCATCAATGGCAGCATCAGGCTGATAACTGTAAGCAGTAGAGCTAGCATGGAGCAGTGGAAGCACCAAGGGATTCTCTGGATCTGCAACCATTCTGAAAAGTAAACACAAAGTTTTCAATCAAAATGATAATACGAGGTGATATCAGTAACTATAATACATAAAAATTTACTGTGTTTAATTCATCTGCCAAATTTGAAATTAAAGCTGAAAACATCTTCATTTCAATGAGCTTCTTCTATTCTTATTGCTTTGTCAGTTTCAAATTAAAAGTTTAAAGTTGTTACCCGACGCCTTTGAAGAGATATGGAGCAGCCGACTTCTTTCCAACGATAATTGGAGCATCAAGAAGATGGTCAGAATCAGCGACAATTGTTGTATGCTGCAAAAAAATATTATACTCTAGTTATCTTACAATCATCTAATCTTTTTCGTGTTAACGAAAATAACTCTCTGACTCAGAACAAACAGATCAGAAATTTTGTGCATAAAAAGCATAGTTTAAAGTTAATTCTCAAAAAATGATGTTTAAAATTCATTTACTTGACAGCAATCTAATGAGAATATATTATTGAATATTTAGAATTATGTTTCAAGAACAGCTCTGTCTGAGTATTACATAGTGCATCCAAATGCAATTTTTATCTAATAAAACATATACTTCACATACCCTGCCTTCATCAGACACATCATAATTAAGATGGTCAATCACTGCTGTGTTTTCATCATCAAATTCAAGACCACATTCTGTAGCTAGCTCTCTCAATGGATCCCCAATAGAAGAACTGGCAGCAACCATAACATTACCACCATTGTCAATGAAGTTAGTGATAGCTGATACTTCAACATTACCCCCGAATTCTTAAAAAGGAACAAAAGTTATAAGAACCGATCAGAATAATCTTAAGATAAAATTTATACAATAGTCTATAGGAGAAATAAAAATTTGTTTCATGAAACCAATCATTCCAACTTCATAAAAGGAAAAAAAATAACAGTTTTCTCATCATTGTCACCAATATTACTGTGTAGTAATATTTACATTTATGATTTAAACAACTAAAGAATCGCATATTCCATAGAAAATAAATGTTATTTATTTTATATAATCCCCTTTTGGAATTTGTTGCGCTAAATTTCCCCTTTTGACGGGCATGGGCAGTGAGAAAATTTTGGAAAAAAATACTGAATAAATTCCCAGTATTGTCCCTGTAAGTCTAAATTGCAAGAATGAACATATTATTCAAATTTATCTTAAAACTGAAGTTATACCTTCTACAGATGGAGCAAATATAATGAGGTTAGAGTAGAGGAACTCCCCATATTTTGACAGAGAAATGCTCGAATCGTCAGCAGTCTTGAAGGTCAGTTCATAGCCTTTGTCTGAAATTGAACAGCATTTATTAATTTATGATTACCAGCATCAAATTATGCATATTTCTTCTAAATTTGATGTTAGCTGCAGTACATGTGTCTTGTAAAATTTAGGTAATGCATGAATGGAATTTAGCTGCAGATTAAACGGTTCCGATTAAACAATTTCGAAACGAAACACTGCATGATTTGAGGAAATTAATTACCTTATACTAGTCCAAGGAGTAAGGAGGATTATCTTCCTTAATGTTATGTAAGGCAAATGTAATTTAATCGTGATGATGTGGTAAATCATTGTTCATTTAGATCAATGCCATAATCTAAAACCTTTGGAGTTAGTATTCACACAAAATCTACCGGCATCATACCCCACCCACTATGGATGCGATAAAAATCCAAGTTTAATAAGACTTACCGCGCAGAGATCTAAAGAATATGGAGTGCGTTTCTCTCAAAGACCAATTGTCTAACAATACCAGAGTTTTCTTGTTCGCTGCACACAATGCTGGTAGAAATACTGCCAATAAAGCACATGCAAAAAGTCCACGTAATGTCGCCATCTTGCCAACTCGACAGTCTAAACTGGTTCCGGCTATAAACCGTCAACGGGCGGAACCAGTTGCTCTGTCAAGATTTGTCGTTCCTGGCCAATGGTTCCTGGCACATATAAAACTAAACTGGTTCCCGTTCCATGATGCAGTGCACCAAAGGGCTTTGTACACACAAGTCAACGGGAACCAGTTTAGTATAAAACATGGCGCCCCTCTAGATTTTAGTGTAAAATTAAAGGAAAACATGCCCCCCCCCCCTATTAACTATTTTGTTTCTTATTGGATATTTATTTTGGTATCATATTAATTAAAGCTAACGTTCTGTTGTTTTAGAATATGTAATAAAATATAGAAATCCGTATTGTTTTAATGCATTTATTCCTGGTTAAAGATAGGTAAAAAATCTATTTTTTTATCACACAATTTGGTGTTCGGAAAACATGACCCCCAACTTAACTTTTTCATTTCGCAATATATTTTTTAAGATTAATACTGTTGGAAACCTAAAGCTCTCTAGTTTTCAGAAATGTAAACAAAATTAAATTTGAATTAGTAAAATTAGTTAACATATATTTTTTAAATCTACATGATTAAAAAGGTATTGTAATCTAGTTTTAAGAGTTAAAGTAAACGCATTTTTCATATATATAAAATATATTTTAACAAATAAAAAAGATAAGATGGGGGGGCATGTTTTCCTTTAGTTTAAACTAAAATCTAGAGGGGCGCCATATGTTTTATATACCTGCCCGTTCCTGTGTGGGTTTGTTCTCGGCGTTTATGATAAACTGGTTCCCGTTGACTTGTTTGTACAAAGCCTTTGGTGCACTGCATCATGGAACGGGAACCAGTTTACGTTTAAATATAAACGGATGCCCGTTGACTTGGGTATACAAAAAAGCCTTTGGTACACGTACTGCAGCATGTAACGAGAACCAGTTTAAGTTTATCTAAAAAACAGGAAATGCCTAAGTAGTTACGATCAGGTGAACTTGCCGGAAGTAAATGCCGAAAAACGACATACATATATTGTACATAAAATCCTACTTCCTGTGAAAATTCGAAGAAATGAAATTCAGAATTAAGTATTTCATAAGCATTTTCTTACTTTTATGATTAAATCCTAAGTTACTTCCCTGACGGTTTAGATCTATATAGTGAATATACAACTGGTGGTTGTTTCTTGCTATATTTATAACCACGTACAACTATATTGATATAGTTCAATGGATATTAATTAAATGGTTAAAAACAATCACATGTAAAGTATAAACAATTAGATTATTATTTTGTTCACCATATGGAAATATTATGTCCATGTATGTATATGCTGTTTTTCAATAAGTCGGCCATTCCGGATTTTTCATGCATATATTTTTGTGCAAATTTTAAGGTTCTTCTAACATAATAGTATATATATATAAGTGCTTTTACTGACTTTTGCGTGAAGCAGAATTGGAACGTGTTTAATATTTAACTACTATCGTTGTCAAGATGTTTGCCTCACCTGAAACATTTCTTGATGTCAGTTAAAAACATGACGTTAGTATATTTTATAATTATAATTTCAAATTCCCTTTTCAAGTGCATGGAGTTTTAAAATCTCGGAGATCAGTGTATTCTGGATTCGCTATGGCTGTGAAATAGCTTTACTGAACAGTAACATAAATAACTTATTGTACAAAATTTAATATACCTCACTAGTTATTACAACACAGCCAGTCGCAAATGGGCCATATATATATATAGTACAAACCTCTCCAGAACGGTCCTCTGTATAGCAACAACCTCTCTATAACAACACCTTCAAACCCCTAAGCTGATATTTACTATAGATTTAACCTCTGTAAAGCAACAACTTCTAAACAACGGTCAATATTTGCAGCTCCCACAGGATGTTGCTCTACAGAGATTGTACTGTAATAGGTGCCAATATGTTCATGAATGCCATACTCTAGTCAATTACACCCTGATGTGACAATTAACAAGATTATAATGCTTTTTTATGGTCCAGTAATCATGTTACGGACGTAAAGACATCACATCAGAATCAGAACAGATCATTACAAAAAATCATATACTAGTAACCAAGAGTAAAAGTCAAAGCAATGAGAGTACTGTCATGAGCGAAGTTAAAATGTGTTAGATAAAGCCATCCTTAAAAAAGTAAAGTCCTGTATTATCATTATTAATTATGAATTAGAATTTGAAGGTCTAGTATAGTCTTGACACAATATACATCTTTAGGTCAATCAACCACAATTACCAAGGGAAATATACTAGGGCTGGGAACGAATATGGTTTATGATATTCGAATATTCGTTTTTAATATTCGAATATATTCGAATATTCGTTTTCATAGCTAGTTTGTTCTTAACCGATGAACGTGTCTGTTCCTTATACATCGTGTCCGAAATATGTTGCGTCCGAATACTATGCATGTTTCAGAAGAGCGCTTAACTATGAACTTAATTTTTTATTGAAAACTAATTACAGCGGTATTGTTTATCTTTTTTATTGATTCTAGATGTTATGAATATTTCTGTCGACATTACACTTGATAGAAAAAACGTACATGTGTTTGTGTTCCGTTGGTTGTTTATATGTACAAGTAATGAAGGGAGGTAACTATAACGAGTTGCGAGTAACGTGCGTATATTTATCAACAGAAATTATGAGTCAAAACATTTCTTTTTAAAAGATCTACATTTGCAAGAATTAATGGTTTCCAAGTTGAGTTTTTAACTTCCATTGAGTTAAAACCAGCAAAACATGTCGTTATATAAATATGTCAATTTGATGATGATGTGTATTGGGCACAATGTTACAACTTGCACGAATTGTCGGCATTCTTAATATCTTTGATACCGACTTTTAAAACAACTTGCAGTCATTGATTAAACCGAAATGATAATTGAATGAAAAAATAATTGGCAGCGTGTAATTTGCGTACGGACTGACGTTTGAAGTCCTTAACTCGTAACATAATTTGTCATTAACATGCAGTGATTCATATTTTTAATTGATATGCTGTAAGCAAAAGACCAGTGTATTAAGTGTTTTATCCTTGTCTACCACGTGTTTGGACTAATTACTGACTATCGTCATCAGTTGATTGGATTAACAAATGATCGCTTCAGGCTATGATTATCTTGACGTGTTTTAGACTATTTATGGGGGTATTGAGAATGGTGCGAACAACAAACAGTTGGTTTGTGACATTTTGCGCATTTTGGACCGACTTTTATGGGATTTATTCACCTTTTATGGACCGTTTTTAAACATTTTTTGCTACTCAAACTGGCTTGAGACGTTGAAATTTCATATTATTTTTTTTCGAATATTCGAATTCGTTTTTCATGTTCGAATATTCGTCGAAGTTCCGAATATTCGAATAAAATTCCCAGCCCTAAAATATACACATTTGAACTGTTTGTCTGGAAAAAATACTTCTTCTCATAATGCTAAAAGTCATGACATGCAGTGATTAATTACAAGCTACAGTGCATTTTGAAAACCCAAACAAATTCAGTGCCTACAGCGCTTTGATCTTTGTATTGTTGTACTGTATACTGTACTTCGAAGTTCTGACCTGGTGTCATTATGTTATCTCTCTACTTGTGACCAATAGACACTGGGTCTTTTTTATTCAGGCGTCACACTGTCCCGAAGTAGACACAATATGGACACACGATTAAGGAATGTTCAAATTCGGGTGTTATGGTGATACCATAGGGCCATTCGTGAGGGCATCTTAAGCCATCGTATGACCGCCGATTAAGTTTCCCAGGCTTCGTGATGGGTGACAAAAATTGCTGAAGGTCCACGCGAAGTATCATGCTCGTGTTGAATTCGTGTGTTCATTTTGCCCTTCGTATTGCCATCGTGAGGGCATCTTGCTTAATCGTGTCATCATCGTATTGTCTTCGTGTAATCATCGGTGTCATCGGACATTTTTAGAAACCATGATCAACAACTCAACAAGCCCAGTACCTCGTCTTAAAGGACAAGTTTCTTATTTCTTTTTGTCATTTCTTGCTATTTGCCTTCCTTATGTGATAGGGTTATTTTACAATGTCATTATTACTAATTTATTAGTATTCTTATCATGACCACAAGAACATCATTTCATCATTATTATCACTAATACTTACATTCTTTCGGTCCGGAATGGTACGGTCTTATCTATCTTAATAATATACGACCCAACCTATAGTTCACTAGCTGTTATAGCACGCACTCGCCATTTCACTTTCATGGCGTGCATGTATACGCACAGGGTAGTAAACCTTATCTGCATAGTGAAAATCAAGATAACTTTTTTGCATTGTAATGTACATACCATTTATTATTGACAGTTATTGTTCGATTAAATTTTAATTCATATTTTGAACTTGTGGCCACGCACTTGTCATTTTACTTCCGTAGCGTATACAGTGCCGGTATACCCGCTGCTGTGCACCATCCAAAACGTAAACAAAAAGCCGCCATCTTGGATGAAAAAGGTAATTTTTAGCTTATTTCTTCGATTTCGCCCATTGTGGGAAATTTATTTGCTGTCAATCATTTAAGAAATTGCTTATCACAGGCAATGCTCTGAAATGCAAGTATTACTAATTGCTTCACAAATGAAGTATTCATTCATCTACTTATAGAAAGATTTAAAGGCATTATCTCGTGACACGGGCTGTATCGAAGAACCATTATCAGCCTTTTTGAACTAAGAAACAACGTCGAAACTTTACTTTTCGTTAAATGGATGTATGCGAGCTCTCATGATTACTTGTTTGTATGAACTGAATATCTGGAAATTGTTGATGAAATAAAATATCCAGTGATAATTAAAGAATTAAAGCATGTTTTTGTGCACTTTTAGAAAGATGAACACATGTGACTACCGTGGAGCCGCAGACTCGCGGAAATGACACTTGACTAGACATATAGCGGTGGTGCACGAACGCTCCATGGTTTCAGAGACCGAACACAGCCATGAAAATGCAAGTGAATAAAAAAAAAACCATAACAACTTTAATCTTCTATTTTTTCTTGTGGTAGATCAGTTATATATAACCAATATCTGTAAGAAACATATATAAACTAATGAAGTATTTTCATAAAATATGAAATAATGATACGAGAATACTTAAACAACATTTATTAGTTATAAATAATCAATAACTATTATGCTTTGCAAATTTACGCTATCAACGTTGTCTCGATGATAAAACACAATTTTAAACCTACAAATCTTTTGACAGGTAACCATCGTGGTGCCGTAAACCATGCTCAATATGCGGCAACTAGTTTAGCACAGGCCTTGCTCAGTATGTGAAAATGGTGCACAAGAAAAAGCAGTTCAAGTGTGATACTTGTGACAGAGAATTTGCCTGCGTATGGCACCTCCGCAAACACATGGAACTGATAAAAGCTTTAAAAAGTTTCAGTTTTAGTGGTTTTAGATAACTAAATTATTATTTCTGTGATTTTAGTCATTATTCTGAAATTATTATGTTTCTTTATTACTGTCTTTGATCTTAAAACATTATGCTGAGTGAATGATTATTGGCTGAGATGTTTTATTGTGCTTATTGAAATGTGATGCTCGATGATAATTGTCTGTGATTTTTATGGTTACTGAAAGATAATGGTCAACTGTAATAATGATTGTCTGTGATTGTTGGTAATTATTAGGATACTTTTAATGTAAATGTGATTCTTTGAAATTTGACCACTTGAGTTGTCTGTGTTTTTGATGATTCAGCATTCTAATATGTTTTACAAATTCTATTGCATAAGCAAATAAACATACATTTGAAAATGTTTTTATTTCCAATCGGTTAACATGGTGTAAAATGATAAACAGATACAAATGTATATGAACATAGTAAAGTAAAAACCCTTCCAAATCATGCATATACATTAATGTTATAATTGTACAAATCTATCCTCAATAGGAAAATGAAGATAACCAAGGGGTCAAATATTATCATTTGAAATTACTTCGATCAAAAGCCTGAGAGTCATATGCTATAAAAACTTGATGTCTATATTTCTCATCACGTAAGTTGTATTGTAACTACGTTATTTTTATATTTCTTATTAAAATACTTATAAAGTGGATACACAAAGATATGCGAATGTGCATTTCATACAACAACTACATGTACAATATTCGACAATTTGATGCAATAAAGTCCGTATACCGTACTTCACAATGTTTTATCAATATTTTAAACACTAGATACTGTTCTCCAATTGATGTCACATCAAACATAACAATCATCGGATATTGATGTAGCACCTTGAACATGTTGCATCTTGCTCTTGCGTTCCTCTCAAACGTTCCTTTGGCTTGTGTCGAACTGGTTATTCCTGATTGAATAAAAACATATATACTAGTAGCTATTGAAACATATCCGATACTTATAATTTCAAATAATTATGTATGCTAGACTTAGTGTTTATTGATACATGTAGGGTTATACAGGAGCAGTCTTGATTTTGGGGAAACAAAGTTATTATTCTCAAGTACGCAAAAAATCTCCTGCTGTGCACCCGTTTTCGCTGCTGTCCACCCTTCTTATTCCTACGCCACTGTCCACCAAATAACTCAGAAATTCATTATACTAGAAAAAACGTTGTTAAATGTACCAAAAGTCTAATTTTAAGCACCTGCATTACAACTTATGGGTAAAAATGTGCATCGGTATGCGAACAAGTCAATTTTCTGGACAAAAAGATCGAACAATATGGAATAAGCTGCTGTGCACCACGGATTTTTTTCTCTCGCTTCGATTTTCTTGTCTAAGGTAACTTTTATACCAGAGGTACCTTGTAAATACAATGGGTATCAGTGTGTCCAGAAAATTGTGTAGCATGTTCTTTGCTATAGCAGAAATTTGAAAGAAAAGCGAAATCGAAGAAATAAGCAAACAATTACCTTTTTCATCCAAGATGGCGGCTTTTTGTTTACGTTTTGCATATTGCACAGCAGCGGGTATACCGGCACTGGTATAGACGAGTCAGAATTCCTGGATCAAACCCACGTAATACATCAATGTGTTCTTCGTAAACATTTAGATAGTGTACTTATTTTAGAGTAGAAGGTCGTATAGAAGAGAAGAACACATGGTACAGAAAGTCTCTCCCTCCCAGTTTCAACCTGTCTATCACCCTACAACATATGAAGTATGTGAAGCCGAGTTTGCTGCTGATGTGATCCAGTGTCCTACTACAACCGAAATGTTGACCGCCATAGCTGAGTAGTTTGAGAAGAGATGACAATTTCGACACTGCTGTGGTGCTCTGGGCGGCTCATGTGGTGGTGACCTGTCCTTGGAACAGTGGGTCTGTCTACTTACACTACAAAGGCTTCTTCTCAATGTCCTCATGGCCCTGGTCGACGCAGAATCCAAGTGTCTTTGCATTGATTTTATGATACTCTCTTTGGTTGGAGGTTCAGTGAAGTCTACTCAGTTGCCTCTGCTTTCCTCTTCTGAACTGTGCATTTACTGGGCAGCCTCTTTCCCCTGTTTATATATGCCTTGGGTGGCATGTTAATTAAATTGAATTTAATTTAAATATAGTAAATTTGTAACTTATACCATCGGGAGGTCACATGACGCATTCGTGACCTTGTTTGAAGGCATCGCACTCTCAATACGACGTCGTGTAGCCATCGTGTAACATGTGTGTGCCCTGCGGGTAAACATCTAAATAGTGTGATCTTCGTAAGGCATCTTACTTGATTCGGCTGTTGATTTGGCTGTTGGCTTGGATCTGGGCCATTTTCGCGCGAAATTCAAAATTCCATATTCGTGTGGACATCGGCTGTCAATTTCGGGACAGTGTGACGCCTGCATTACAGGCATTGCTTAAAGTCACTAGTTTAATACTGGAACACTGACATAATCGCATCACCTTTTTGCTGTAGTTATTTTCGAATTATGACGTTTGTTGCGCAAAATGGCTATACATTTAACCACCTATATTCTTAAGTATGACAAAAATCATTGTTTACACATTACTGTCATTTTCAGTAAGGTAGTGCAATATCCAATTTGCTATGTCGCCGACATTTTATTTGAATACTAGTCAATAATTATATGTTTTCTGATGACGATTTTATCAGACACATTAAAAGGAATATTTCTACATAGTTTGTTTCAAGCTCAATTTCAAATTGGTTTTTAAATAATGCCGGTCACAAAGAATCAGACTTGAAAGGTTCGTGACTGTCGTCGGTCAGAAAAACTTCATGTCAGAAAGGTTTTATAAATACTTAGCATTAAATCAATAATAGTTCATTGCATTAACGCGTACGTTCAACACAAGGAAAGGCTCGTTACTTTCTTACATTCTGTACATAATGTTCTGTTCTGTGAAAGGATAGTTACATTACATCAAGTGTTGTCAATCTACTACGTAAAAACATATTACTTTGATAGATGTGAAGAAAATGTTCTTTTTTTATGAACATTATTTTACAATGATTTTTATTATACCTTCAACTTTTAAGTTTTCAAATAAATCATTGTTCAAATACAAAATATTACGTATTTCTAGCATTTATGTATCGGATAATTCAATTTCTGTTGAATAAAGGTTCAGCTTTTTATAAGGACATCGTTTATGCATGTGCAGTGCGTAACAAACCTTTAATCATGCATCTAACACCCACTATTACAGACCAAAACAAAATGCTTTGACATTGTTTGATGATCAATAAATTTTCAATGTTACCATCGAATGATGTCTCTTTCAAATGCAAATGCTTAAAACTGCTATTTTGAATCTTGATTTTGGACCACATTTGCTTCATATGATAGCACGGTCTAACTGAAAATGACCGTTTAAATATGAAATGATGCCGTTGTGTTTGTAAAAGAAACACGTATTTTAATGCATTTCTACAAAAGAACATTAAAGTCACCCTCACGAGATCAACACATTTACTCAAACTCGTGCGCTTCGACACGTCAACTTTTATAGAATAATTTACACATCATAATTATGTCAAAATTGAAAGCAATTAAAACAAAATAGTGAAGTTAATACAAGTCAAAATCGATAGTGTCAGTATTTTAGTGTTAGTTAATTGTTTATAAGCTATGATTGCATGTGAAATACACGCTGATTTTATTGAAAGCGCCTTCGAATAGACAAACAAAAGACATCACATCTGGGAGAAATCGACAGTTTTTAATCACTGTGTCTATATTTGTTTCAATCACTGCTCAGAGATGCACTACTTCACTGAATGAAACTATTTTCAACAAGTAGTAAATCCTGTTACCTCAACAGTCTATGAATGAAACTTTTGTGCAGACGAATACTTAAATGTTATACATGTAGTTAGTTTTTAGTTACAAATGTAGTAATACAGTTTAAATTGCCAAAAACACTCTAATATTTCCCATGCTTTCAAAATCAACAGTATCCTGCAATATATCTCCAGCTTTTATAAAACATACAGCAACGTCTGCAATGTATAAACACTCATACAACAAGTCATACTAGTACTATTCTTCAACGCGGAGTTAAGAGGCGTCAAGTAATTGTTAGTCGCATCAAGGTAAGCATTAACATTGCCGGTATATTTGTTTGTAAATGTGGACGTGATGGTGTATATTGCTTGTAATGTAAAGAACAAGTTGATATGAACACAATATGTATTCAGTATTTCATTTCATTCTCCAAAGATAAACTGTTATTTTTAGTTGCTTAGTGACATCTTGACCAGAGATCAGTATTTTACAACATTTTAGAATTCAAACAAGAGACAAAAATTGTCACAAATCAGTTACTTTCATAGTGCCTACCTAAAATTGCAGTATATCATTGGACAATTTGTCATAACATCAAAGGCCGGAGATGTTATTGAACAGATAAAATGTCAATAAGCTAAAATAATTAATTATGAAATAAATTAATTAATGTGATGTTAATTCGCATGTTTTATGCTCATTAATTGCCGAAGCATTGCTACACAAATAAAATGGAATAGAAGCACTAGGATATTGTGAAATATCATCTGTCGAAAACAAATGCTTGGCTTCACCGTCGTGGTTGTTGATTCGGAATGCCGTAATAATGCGGTTGTATCTCCTTAAACTCATATCAATCACAATACGGTAGATGCACAAAATATGGAGTTTCGTTGCTTGACAAGTATGCATATACAAATGTATATGCTTAAATTATACAACTTATTTATGTAGAGAATATTGTTTTATGCATAAAAGAGCACTATTTATATCTCAATTAAAATAAATTTATGTGCATGGCGACATATGTCTGTTTAATCAACCAGTCTGATGAGTGTTAGAAAATCGTTCATGGCCCCAAGCATAGCTTTACCAGCAGATGACAAGATATCTTCAGCCTCATTTACTTCATTCAGATCTTGCATCGCTGTTTTTATTGGTTCTGCTAGCACTTGAGACCGCGTCCGAAATCCTGCCTTTGCATGGAAAGCGATAAGACCTGCAATTCAAAGAATAATGTATTCATATTTGTCAATGCAGATTTCAAGTATCGAAACTGATGCTGTCAAAAAGAAGGCTTTCGGTAATAAATTTTCTTCGTGAATATAATAACAAAGCGCCTTTATTGCATGTATACAACAGTTTATTAAAGCTCATGTGGCGCTTGAAAAATATTACATTGTGTATTATAATTGTGTCTGAACTATAATTATTATGTATAATCGAAAATATTTGTATTTAAAGGCCTCGTTTAGAAAGTTCAAGATTCAGTTTCCATCTAATAGTAGGCCCTACAATGAATAAGAATAGTCGAAAAGAAGTAATGATTTACCTGTTGAAACGTAAATTGAATGGAAACTCTTGTCATAATCACGTTTCTCAAATCGCATAGATGACATAGCCTTAGCCTGTGATAGTTTTCTGTTGTCCTTAGCTATTCCATGAACAAGCTCTGCCATGTATAGTGATGTGTGGATGTATTCGTGAACAATCTGCTCTGCATAAAATGGCACAGTTCCCCCAGCTGTACTAGGATTTAACCATATCACACCTATTGCTGAGTACATTGAGCCGCTAGTGATGGTCTTGTTTTCACCATTGCAGAATACAATGCTCGCTATTAACTGGTTCATAGCTCGATGAAGCTCGGGCATCGTTTCTTTTATAAGCTCAAGAGCAGCGTCTGTTTTCCTTACAATTTCTTTCCTCTCGTCATTATCAAACATATACTCCTCTGGGCTGTTGACCTGTGAACTGTCCCTAGAGGTATCGAAACAAGTAAGGATGTCGTGGTTGAAAATATAAGTAATTTTCTCTTCTACTACTGGTAATTGTAGGCCTTGTATATTCACAAGAGCTGCATAAAATGTTGATTTTTGTATTTGGGACGGCACTACCTCACCAGTTAAACCAAGTAAAGCCAGTTTTTGGTTCATGAATGCAATCTCATAGATAAAAGGCCAAAACAGTCTTACAAATGCGCTCGTTGTACTTATTCCGTACATGACGTCTTTCGTGGGTAGTTCAGGGAATGTCGGAGAGAAAGCCTCTCGTTTCATCGTCATGTCTGAAAATGGTTTGATGAAATGATTCCACTGGTTAAAAAATACACCCTCTTCTATTGGTATACGTAGACTCAATGCATTTGCCGCTGAAGTCCACAGTAGAAATTGTTTATCCTGACTTTCGTTGTTGGCACATTGAAGTAAAGTATACAGCAATTCTTGATATCCAGGCGAGGCTGCCGTTCTCTTAGTTCTCTTGTAGAAGTCAGTTCCGTCAAAGTGTTCCCCTATATAAATGAACCAGAATTATGGTGGCTGATTTACGCCATGTCGTTTCGGTTAAAATTTCGCCTCGAAAATGCGAAAGGACGACACAAGGAAGGCGACAAAGCGACACATAGAATGTGTCGTGTTTTATCATTACATCTGTCGTGTCAAACTTTGTCGTTCTTTTATGTTTTTGCTTTTCGCTTTTTTGCATTTTCGCATTTTCACCGCAAAAAAGCAAAGACAAGACTGGACAGGATGTTATGTGAAAGCACGATATATTTTGTATTATCGTGTTTTCCCATTTTCGTGGCGAAAATACGACATAGCGTAAATAAGTCACCATACAGAATAAAGCATGTTTGTTTTTCTTGTTCTTGGTAACCATGCTCCTCTTTTGCCGCGAATGTTTTTCCGTGTAGTGAGTCTTAATGTACTCATCGATGTTGTGCTTCAAATCTTCGATAAACATAGCACCTACAATTTGTCAAAAGCAGATATTAAACTGTTTGTATTAGTCGTCTCATATAAAGGAAACAGTGAAAATATTTACGTACCAATATAAATTATAATAAAACTCAAAATGGTCATCTTTGACATGTTACTTCACAAATTGGCATCCCTCCTAACAAATATATGGTTATGCAAAAACATATCTTATCAAAATATGACTTATGTAAATAGATAATATAATTTTATACGTACTATATAGGATATGAACTTTGATAGATCAAATGAAGGTTAAAATACGTATGTTTTAAACGTACCATTACTGTCATCCGTTCGACAAACACATTTTCCATATGTACAAGATTGAATAATGTCAAACTCGCACATCTTCTGCAAGCAGTCCATCCTCTGTTCACATGATATACCAGTTGAAATATAAGACACCTCTCCGATAGTGGTTAGAACACTTGCTGTATAATGAATATGTCGATATGTTATATAATGATTCAAGATAATGTATGGCGATTTGGAAAAGATTGAGTAACTAACGTAACATGGCAGACTGAATATAATTATTTAACAAGATTTCTTTATTGTAGTGAAAAATTGTCAATGTAACAATAGCATTTCTTTTAGTCTATTTTTCAAATGGTATAACGCCATATGTATATGATTGACATCTCGTTTAAAGTATGAAAATCACAAGGCTTAGGCGATTTAATTTGTTATAATGTTCAATGAGAATAAGTTAATCAGGGAGCAGAAACCTAGAGACGTACCAAAGGCCTTGATCACAAAGTGCAAGTCTTCAACAACAACTGTCTGAGAAAGATCTTCGTCAGATAGCCATATAGAATATCCAACAGACCAGCTCCCCATATGTGATTCACGATTAAGAAGTGGCGGTGGATTGGGCATAATCTGCGCAGACAGCAGCCAACTATAGCTCGCCATGCCCTAGAATGGAGCCCACAATGCACCAGAAAGCGCGGCCGACCTACCACGACATGGAGGAGGTCCCTGGACGAAGAGCCACGCCACATCAAGACATCTTGGGGTGAACGAAGAGGATTAAGTAAATAAGTATATTTCATTATTTGTATGATGTTGTATGGTCATGATATATCACTTCAAACAACATGAACACAGGACACGATACAAACTACATAAGGCAAACATCTCTATTTCATGGAGCAAAACAATCGATTTAGGATGGCTAGAACACATGAACTCGTTTTGTGAGTCCCGATGAAATCGAGCCAATAAGAGTATACTGTATCTTATATAACTTGAATGTGTAAAGAAAGGTAAAGCTTATTAGAGTCAGTCTTTGCCTTTTTGCTATAAATTTGTTTAAAGCCATACTTATCTTAATTTGCATATTAAAATTAAGTTCAAGTACGATAACTAATTACGCATTATTCAAACAAATATATACAAACGGACAGATGCACGTGTTCAAATGATAAATTAAAATAATTAAATGGCGCAATCATTTTTGTTACTGTTTTCAGAACGCCCTTGTGATATAATACTTTCTCCTTAAAATCGTATCCATCAACAATAGGTTTTGCGTATGAAAACAACAAACTTCTATGGTTGACGTGCGAGCCTCTGTTTACAACATACAGTCGATCAAACCTGTGAACAAAGGTCGCCCTTGGTGAAGACATGATATGGCCTTTATTGACAGGCGGTATTTATTTAGGGGTCATTATGTTCTAAATAAACAATGAGGGTTTTTAAAAGAATGGCCTTTATCACCAGGGTAACCCTTATTCGGAAGTGGTAGTACACAGGTTTGTCTGTACTGTTTACTGATAAAAAAGTGAAATGTCATGCAGGCAGTTTGTATTCATAAGTTTTATATAAAAGTTGTGTTTCCAACTTAATTAAGAATTATTTACACGCACAGTACCACACATACGCATCTTTCAACCTCCAATGAGTGTTGATAAATCGTTCAAGGCCATAAGCATAACTTTACAGACGTTTGACATCAAAAAATTCTTGTCTGGGTTGGGTTGTTTATGATTAATTAAATCAATAAAGCTACGGTCTCTATACTGGTTGTGGGCTTAAAATAAGATATAAAATGTTCTTTTTTATAATGCAGTATTATTATTTACCTTATATCACGTCTGAATCTCGTGCAAATTCAGGTTAACTATAGGCCATATTGTATTGAATTGTATAGTTACAGTATTGTATTGTTTAATCATATATCATTGGTTTTGGCCACATGTTGGCATTATTTTCGTGCATTTGCTTTACAGAACGTACCGAATATATGAAAAACGCATGTTCTAAAGTCTATAAGTTCTTTCGGATATATATTTGTGAAGAAAAATGATTTTTTTAGAATATGAAAAGACGCACCTCATCTCTATAATATGATCGACGCGGCTCATTTTTGTCAATAGCCGAACTTAAAACGTAGTTGAACATGAAATTACACATTGATACTTTTTAAACTCTGTATTACTGAAATGACCTAATTGGTATTTAACTACGTTATCGGGATCAGTTATGATTAGTAGTTAATTACGTGTTATACGTCGCATGCAAGGTGTATCGGCGTAGTCTTAATGAACTTTTTTAAATTTCATTGCAAATATGCTTCCGAAGAATATATTATATACTTTACAAGATGTTTTAGAGGGAGGCAAATGATGAGGTTTGTGGAAAGTACAATTGCTGGCCGACATAAAAACGATGCTTACTTAAAATTTTGCATTTCAGAAAATGAACAACATCCATGACATTCGTGGGACCGAGTATGCCAATTAATGTTCTCTCAAGATCCTGATTTCTCTTTTTTGCTTCGTATGGAAAAAATCACCTTTCGACAGTACTTTCAGTACTTTGATTTAAAACTTGGTTGGGATTTTCATAATGGAGGATGTTCGGATTATTACATTTCTTGCGCAATTTGTCGATCTCACGTTGTTGATATGATTGTCTTAAAAGAAGACGAAAGCTTCTTACCTACCGAAATTCAAGGAAAGTGTATTTATGAAACTCTCGCTGAGCACCAACACCCTGTTTATATTTCCTACTTATGTCATTTTAAAAAAATATCTAGTGGTACCAATTTTTTCAGGCCCATTACATTCTAGTAGGTATTGCTAAAAATTACTGAGAAAATGTAACAAAAAATATATTCAGCAGAGGTCAAACAAATGTTTAAACTTTCAGAAAATGTATAATTTATATATATGTATGTAATTTGGAATTTTTATTTTACCTGCTACACAATTTAGCTGTCACACGTGCTGTTTTAAGTTGCCTATCTCTGGATTGTTATCTACTTCTCTGTCTGCATTAAATCTCTCGATCAGAAGTTCGTAGAAAGTCAAACAAAATGTCTTTTTCGAACGAACCTGAACACCGTCTTGTGTGTATCGATAAAACTAGTTTCTTCCCTTTATCTTCTGTATAACGCCTTTCTTTGTCTATACTGTCTAAATTGACCTCTGTCTGCTCAGTGCCATCATCATAAATAATGACATCACGTACATGTATGTCTTCATCTGAATGTTCAAATTGTAAAACAAAGTTATGTTAAGCACAATCATAGTTGTTCAAAATCTCTTGTTCCATGCGCGCGCCCTTGCTTCAATCTCTTGAGAAGTCCCTGACACACGTACGTCCGGGAGAACGACAACTGTTGAACTTCTCCTGAATGGTACCATATATATGTATGGCCCTCACATATGTAGGGCATGTTGAGAAGATTAATTTAAAGATGAACATTGTATATCGCTATTTTAACTTAGTACTTAAAGATTTGTTATATCCGATGAGGATTATATAAAAAAATAACATTTTGACTACATATTCACGTGTAACGTACAATGCATTTATCTTTTTAAAATGTATAGCAGCTACGTAATATATACTGTATATAGTTCTTTTATTTATAATTTGACTGTGATATTACTAGCCCAATTAGCTCAGTTGGTAGAGCATCTGACCTGCATCTGACCTGCAAGCAGGAGGTTGCGGGTTCTAGTCCCGCATCGGATACATGATGATTATGACTAGCACAAAAAGAATCATACTTTAATAACGTTTTGATATGTGTTTCAAAGAACCCATATTCATACCGACATGTGTTTTGTCTATATAAAATATTATGTTTGGCATTAAATTTTAAAACAATATTTTCACCTGAAAAAAAAGTCAATAGTTAAACCCAAGTACTTAACTTGTTTTGGGGCTTTTATGGAATGACTATTACATGCAACAAAGGACTGATCCTGTTTACAGTTTACTGTTTGTATTCTTTTTGGTCCAAAAAGTATGTATTCAGTTTTACAAAATCCTAAATTATTACAAAATCAACGATTTCCAGTGTTCGTTACCAATATACACATTATGCTGTAATTCGTTGTTCGGTGTATGTTGTGTTGTGATATAAATTAACGCTATCAAATACAATATTTAATATTTTGATGTTGAAAATGAAACACCCCGGGGACGAAGTGATTAGGAGCGCTGACGTATCCGGTACTTGTAGATAGCTCCTCTAACATTTCTCCAACATGACCTAAGTTGCTCCAGCGTCTACAACACCACCTAGCCGCGGTCCTTTTCTTTTTGCACAATTTCTAACCTTTTGGTGTCGACATTTGAGTATGTGCTCCAGACTGCGGTCTGACAAGTGTTTTATAGGCAAGACTCTTGGTCGCCTTAGGGGCAAAAGCCTAGTTCCTTCTAAAAAGTCAAGTGTTTTACTGGCTTTGTTAGTTATGTTTGGCTATGATTCCCCCAAGACATTGTGTTTGTATTTTTTGCTGACGTCACACTTTCAAGTACTTGATTGTGTAGGGTATAGTTGACAGTACCAAACCGTTTGACAGTGTTGTGAAAATGAAAACAAGAACATTTTATGTGGCCTTAAACGAAAACGAAAAATAATACACTTGCGTGATGTTTTCTTTGATTAATTGACGCGCTTGTTATAATGATAACATTGTGAGTCTCGGAGTAGTTTACCGATGCACTGTTCCTGAAGGCATTGAAACGAGTCCTGCCGTCTACATCGTTTTCATGGTCGAAAGTGTAAGCGACTTTCCATTCTATTACAGGTATTATTATAGCCTGACCTTTTTAAGAGCTGGTTTTCAAATTGGTAGAATGCAATTTCCGCTTTTATCTATATACTAGCTCTATGAAGATCAGACATCATTTCTTTGATAAGCTTAAGACTCCTTACGACATATGAGTCTCATAGTCATTTTTCGATACACTATTCCTGAAAACATGGAAACGAGTCCTACTGTCTACAACGTTTTCATGGTCGGAAGTGTATGCGACTTTCCATTCTATTACAGGTATTATTATAGCCTGACCTTTTTAATAGCTGCATAAAATGCTGATTTATCATCCATGATGGACCAGATGAACCAAATAATGCTACCTCGTAGATAGAAGGAGAGGTCAAAGCCAGACCGGTTTGGTGTACTGATTCCAGAAACCACGTCTTCAATGGGTAGATTAAGAATAACTGAGACAAACTTTCTCGATTCATCATTAATGTTAGTATTTATATTTGAAAATGGCTGGTTGAAATGGTGCCACTGGTTTTAAGAGATACATCCGTCTCTATTAGTGACGTAGAAGTAGTGCATTTCCCACTGATATCAATAATGCATGACTGGTGTTATTGGAACATTAACGAAACCTATAGAGCAATTAAGTATTAAGTACACAAGTGCGTATTTTGGTAACATGATTAAAATAAATTACTTATATCTTTTTTATATAATACTGTATATTTATATATATTGTAGTGTATACTGATCTTCTGACCATGTCATTATGTAATCATAGACAATATAGTGTTCCTGAACTACTTTACTGAATGAAACTATTTTCAATATGCAATGAATTTTGTTACCTCAACAATTTCTGAATGAAACTTTTGTGCGGATGAATACTTAATTATAATACATTATGTATGTATTAGTTGTTTTAGTGTTAATGTATTGTTTATGCGCAAAAATTGCCTGTACAAAGGGCGCTGATTTGATTGAAAGCGCCTTCGAATAGAAGTCAATGAGCATGCACGGCCAAACCAAAGATATCATATCTGTGAGAAATCCACAGTTTCCAATCAATGTGTGTATGTGTGCCACATGTAGCCACTGCTCAGAGACAATATAGTGTTCCTGCACTACTTTACTGGATGGAACTATTTTCAATATGTAATAAATCTGGTCACCTCAACAGTTTATGAATGAAACTTTTGGGCGGACGAATACTTAATTGTTACACTTGTTAGATTTACAGTTGCCAAAACACTGTAATATCTCACATTCTTTCAAAATCAACAGAATCATGCAATACATCTCCAACTGTTATCAAAACTGCAAAGTCTGAAATGTATTCTTATACAAGCGACACTATTTTGCAACGAGGATGTAAGAGGCGTCACGTAGAAAAAGTAGTGTATAGCTGTAGGAGCTTCCATCCAAAAAATGATTTGAAACTACGATAGAATCTCATTGTTTAGACAAGCTTTAGGACCAACCAAAATATAGCCTAATATTGTGGCTAATTATGAAGATAACATAGAGAGGATGTTATGATCCAAAAGTAAGTATACAGGGTAACCTCTGCAAAGCAGCACCCTTTTGGAGTAGCAAAATTATATTGTTGTTGGATGGTGGTTTCTCTAGAGCGGTTAAATCGTGCAGTGGGGAAAATCGTACTGTTCTTGGTAGGAGGTTGTTGCTCAAAGTGGGGGGGGGGGGCTCTGAGTTACTGACAGTGTTACCCAAATTTGGCATGCTCTAGAGTGGTTACACTGCAATACTAAAATACTTTTATTTTCTAATGGGTTTGTACATGCTTGGTTATCACAAGATATTAGAGATCATAATTGTTTCATTAAACTGTTTACACAAAGAGTTACTGACTGTGGTATCCAAGATTGGCATGCTTCTATAAAAGGTAGATGTCATCATTATTGTCATTTGAAATCATTGTTAGATGTTGAAAAGTATCTTTTACTTGATATGCCATTTAAGTTTAATTTGTTATGTCAAAATTAATATTTATTTATCAAATCAAGATTGAAAATGGTAGACATAATGCAATGATAAAAGAAGAGCATATTTGTGATCATTGTTTGATAAGTTATGGTCACCTCAGCTGGATTGTGAATTTCATGCTTTTTTCATTGTTCTAAATATACAGATATAAGAAATGAATTTTTATTTACATGGTACAAATCTGGAAGCGACCTTCATGACTTTTATTCACTTTTGTCTATTGAAACATAATATTAAATTTCAATATACTTTTCCCCTTTTGTGCTTAAAATCTGTGAGTAAAATATAGATCTATTCTAAATACGTATTTGATATAACTCTGTATTAATGTATTTCTATGTGTTATTGTCATGTATTTTGGACCGGAGACATTTATTTACGAAATAAATATTTATGTTCTTTTGTTCTACTCAATCGTAATGAGATTGTCTAAATGTTAACATGGTCGTTGATTAAATTACTGCAGGTGTTTCGATATCAAATATGTTAATACAATGATTGCATAAACATTGTATATTTATTTGTAAATGTGAGGATGTATATTGCTTGCAATATAAAGAACAAGTCGATATGAACACAATATTTTTTCAGTATTTCATTCTCCAGAGACAAACAGTTATTTTTAGTTGACATCTTGACCAGACATCTGTAACTTACAACATTTTAGAATACAAACAAGTGACAGATATTGTCACATACCAGGTTTTCATTTTCAAGACGCTTATCCTATTGAGAAATATAACAGGATTATAGTGCCTACCTAGTAATTGTAGCTAATCATTAGACAATCTGTCCAAACATCACAGGCCGGAGATATAATTAATAAGATAAAATGTTAAAATAATTAATTATTTTACAAGTTGAAATTGATGTGATATTAATTCGCATAATGTTTTATGATCATTAATTGCCGAAACATTTGTAAACAAATAAAAACGAATTCAAGCTCTAGGATATTGTGAATCATCATCTGTCGAAAATAAATGCTTGGCTTCACCGTCTTGGTTGTCGATTTGGGATGTCTTAATAATTAAATGCGGTTGTATCTCCTTAAAATCACATCAATCACAATACGGTAGATGCGCACAAACTATTGAGTTTCATTGTTTAATCTGCTTAAAATATACACCATATTTATGCATATAATCCAGCTACTGACTATAGTTTTATGTATAAAAGAGCACTATTTTTATCTGAACTAAGATTTATTCAAGCGTATGGCGACATTATGTCTGTTTAATCATTCAGTCTGATGAGTATTAGAAAATCGTTCATTGCCACAAGCATAGCTTTACCAGCAGCTGACAAGACATCTTTAGTCTCATTTACTTCATTCAGATCTTGCATCGCAGTTTTTATTGGTTCTGCTAGCACTTGAGACCTCGTCCGAAATCCTGCCTTTGCATGGAAAGCGATTAGACCTGCAATTCAAAGAATAATGCGTTTATATTTGTCAATGCAGATTTCAAGTATCGAAACTGATGCTGTCAAAAAGAAGGCTTTCGGTAATAAATTTTCTTCGGGAATATAATAGCAAAGCGCTTTCATTGCATTTTATTAAAGCTCATGTGGCACTTGAAAAATATTACATTGTGTATTATAATTGTGTCTGAACTATATTATCTTTAATCGAAAATACTTGTATTTAAAGGTTTCGTTTAGAAAGTTCAAGATTCAGTTTCCATCTAATTGTAGGCCCTACAGTGAATGCATTGTAGTTGAAAAGAAGTAATGATTTACCTGTTGAAACGTAAATTGAATGGAAACTCCGGTCAAAATCACGTTTCTCAAATCGCATAGATGACAAAGCCTTCGCCTCTGGTAGCTTTCTGTAGTCATTAACTATTCCATGAACAAGCTCTGCCATGTATAGTGATGTGTGGATGTATTCGTGAACAATCTGCTCTGCATAAAATGGCACAGTTCCCCCAGCTGTACTAGGATTCAACCATATCACACCTATTGCTGAGTACATCGAGCCACTAGTGATAGTATTGTTTTCAACTTTGTAGAATACAATGCTCGCTATTAACTGGTTCATAGCTCGATGAAGCTCGGGCATCGTTTCTTTTATAAGCTCAAGAGCAGCTTCTGTTTTCCTTACAATTTCTTTCCTCTCGTCATTATCATACATAGGCTCCTCTGGGCAGTTGTCTGATGTACTGTCCCTGGAGGTATCGAAACAAGTAAGGCTTTTCTCTTCTACTACAGGCAATGTTAGGCCTTGTATATTCTCAAGAGCTGTATAAAATGTTGATTTTTGTATTTGGGACGGCACTACCTCACCAGTTAAACCAAGTAAAGCCAGTTTCTGGTTCATGAATGCAATATCATAGGTGAAAGGCCAAAACAATCTTACAAATGAGCTCGTTGTACTGATTCCGTAAATCACGTCTTTCATGGGTAGTTCAGGGAATGTCTAAGAGAAAGCCTCTCGTTTCATCGTCATGTCTGAAAATGGTTTGATGAAATGATTCCACTGGTTAAAAAATACACCCTCCTCTATTGGTGCACGTAGACTCAACGCATTTGCCACTGAAGTCCATAGTAGAAGACGTTTATCCTGACTTTCGTTGTTGGCACATTGACGTAAAGTATATAGCAATTCTTGATATTCAGGCGAGGCTGCATTTCTCTTAGTTCTCTTGTAGAAGTCAGTTCCGTCAAACTCTTTCCCTATAGATATGAAAGAGAAGTATGGTGGCTGATTTACGCCATGTCGTATTTTCGCCACGAAATCCGAAACACGAAGGTAGAACAAGTTTGACTTTGTCGTATTTTCGTGTTTCATATTTTCGCCTCGAAAATGAGAAAGGACGACACAAGGAAGGCGCCAAAGCGACAAATAAAATCTGTCGTGTTTCATCATTACATATGTCGTGTCAAGCTTTGTCCTCCCTTCATATTTTTGCTTTTCGCATTTTCACCGCAAAAAAGCAAAGACAGGTCAGATGTTATGCGAAAACACGACATATTTTATTTGTCATATCGTGTTTTCCCATTTTCGTGGCGAAAATACGACATAGCGTAAATAAGTCACCATACAGAATAAAGCTTGTTTGTTTTTCTTGTTCTTGGTAACCATGCTCCTCTTTTGCCGCGAATGTTTTTCCATGTAGTGAGTCTTAATGTACTCATCGATGTTGTGCTTCAGATCTTCGATAAACATAGCACCTACAATTAGTCGAAAGCAGATATTAAACGTTTTGTATTAGTCGTCTCATAAAAGGGAAACAGTGAAAATGTTTACGTACTTATATAAATTATAATAAAACCCAAAATATTAATCTTTGACATGTTACTTCACAAATTGGCATCCCTCCTACATAATTATACATGGTTATACAAAAACATATCTTATCAAAATATGACTTATGTAAGTAGATAATATAATTTTATACGTACTATATAGGATATGAACTTTGATAGATCAAATGAAAGTTGAAAATACGTATGTTTTAAACGTACCATTACTATCATCCGTTCGACAGACACATTTTCCATATGTACAAGATGCAATAATATCAAACTCGCACTCCTTCTGCAAACAGTCCTTCCTCTGATCACATGATATACCAGTTGAAATATAAGACGCCTCTCCGATAGTGGTTAGAACACTGGCTGTATAATGAATATGTCGATATATTATACAATGATTCAAGATAATGTATGGCGATTGGAAAAAGATGGAGTATCTAAGGTTACACGACAGACTGCAAATAATTATTTATGTTTTTATTGTAATGAAAATGAATTAACTTGCTCCGCCAAAATTGCCAGTATATTAAATAGCATTTCTTTCAGACTATTTACAAATGGTATAACTTCATAGGTATATGATTGACATCTCATTTATAATACGAAATACACAAGTTTTTGGCGATTTATTTGAGATAAAATTGATTATATATTCAATGTTAATAATTATATCATTGTTTGAATTTTCATTTGTATCAAACACCAAGATCGGACACCTAGTAGATTAACAAAAGTCGAAGATAATACATGTAAAACATAATTGTTTTAATTTAACTGTCCAAACCTGCTCAACAAATGAATTTGTGTATTTCATTCAAGGAACATAACATAATATTATAATATTCACCGAACATGAATAAAGAAATTAGCTTACCAAGAAAAAATATGGTATGCATGCCGATTAGTTAGTCTCATGAGAATTAACTAACTAACTTTGATTCTAAACTTGAACATTTATATACAATCACGTGCATTCAGAAACGCGCACAAAAACACTTTAATCCACAATCTGTTTGTAAACAACTATGATACACGATTGAAGATAAAACTTATGACAAAGACATTTTTGTTATCAGTCTTAACTGTAATTAATTCTACATTTCATAGTTACATTTGTATTATGTTTGTCAACGAATATGTTTTGTAATTACATTGAATATGTAATTGCTTTATAACTATTGAAATAAACAAACAATGATATTTACGACATTACAAGTTTAATGGCTCGTGTATAAAGTATATTTTATTTTACTATATTTCATTATTACAGAAGGTACAACAGAAACATCCACCAAAAGACTAAGCTCAAGCTGTTTGAGTCTAACATGAAGACAGTTCTCCTCTATGGAGCAGAAACATAGCGACGTACCAAAGGGCTTGGCCCCAAAGTACAAGTCTTCATCAACAATCATGCACATCAGATGGCTAGATAGAATATCCAACTAGGACCTTTGGCGAAGAATAGGCCAGCTCCTCATCACTGACTCCATCAAACAGAAGAAGTGGATGTGGATTGGGCATAATCTGCACAAACGGCAGCCAAAAATAGTTCGCCGGGTATGGAATGGAACCCACAAGGCACCAGTAAGCGCGTCCGACCTACCACGACATGGAGGAGGTCCCTGGACAATGATCTGAAAAATCCGGTAGACATGCGCAGAACCATTTCACATATTATTGAATTGCAAAACTATTACACGATGGTCCAGATTTATGGTTCTGCGCATGTCTGCCGGAAAGCGAAGACACGACGACACGAAACATTGCAAATTATCGTGTGTTCGTGTCTTCGTCCTACCGGGCGAAGCACGACGACACGACGATACGAAAATTGGCCAATTGTCGTGTCTTCGCCTTTCGCCTGTCTTGGCGAAGACACGACCACACGACAAATACAGAGCGCCGATACGAAGATTTCATACCCGCCGACACGAAACTCTACAAGAGAAGATTTCGTGTGTTCGCCTATCAAAATATCGTTAGTTCGCCTTCAATATTTCGTGTGTTCGTGTATTCGCCCTCTAAGGTCGAAGGCGAAGACACGATAAATGAGCAATTTATCGTGTGTTCGTGTGGTCGTGCTTCGACTTTTGTGGAGAACACACGAAGATATGAAATGGCAGAAATCAGCCACCATACAAACAACTCTATTTCATGGAGTAAAACAATCAATTTAGGATGGCTAGAACTCTGGAAAACTTGTACTCGTTTTGTGAGTCCCGGTGAACTCGAGCCAATAAGAGTTCACTGTATCTTATATAACTTGAGTATGTAAAGAAAGCTAAAGCTTATTAGAGTCACTCTTTGACGATATTGCCTTTTTGCTGTAATTTTGTTTAAAGCCATAATTATCTAAATTTGCATAACTTCATGTACGATAACTAATTACTAGGGCTGGGAATTTTATTCGAATATTCGGAACTTCGACGAATATTCGAACATGAAAAACGAATTCGAATATTCGAAAAAAATAATATGAAATTTCAACGTCTCGAGCCAGTTTGAGTAGCAAAAAAATGTTTAAAAAACGGTCCATAAAAGGTGAATAAATCCCATAAAAGTCGGTCCAAAATTGGTAAGTACGTGCAAAATGTCACAAACCAACTGTTTGTTGTTCGCACCATTCTCAATACCCCCATAAACACGTCAAGATAATCAATAGCCTGGAGCGATCATTTGTTAATCCGATCAACTGATGTCGACAGTCAGTATATAATTAGTCCAAACACGTGGTAGACAAGGATAAAACACCTAATGCACTGGTCTTTTGCGTTAAATGATGTGCTTACAGCATATCAATTAAAATATGAATCACTGCATGTTAATGACAAATTATTTAACGAGTTAAGGACTTAAGTAATTACGCATTATTCAAACAAATATATACAAACGGACAGATGCACGTGTTCAAATGATAAATTAGATTTATCGTTGCTAAAAAAAATTGAATGGAGCAATCATCTTTTTTATTGTTTCAGGACGCCCTTATGATATAATACTTTCTCCTTAAAATCGAATCCATCAACAATAGTTTTTGCTTATGAAAACAACAAACTTCTATGATTGACGTGCGAGCATATATAAAAGTAGTGTTTCCAACGTAATTAAGAATTATTGACACGCACAGTACCACACGTACGCATCTTTCAATCTCCAATGAGTGTTGGCAAATCGTTCAAGGCCGTAAGCATAACTTTACAGACGTTTGACATCAAACAATTCTTGTCTGGGTTGGGTTTTTTGTGATTATTCATAACTCAATAAAGCTGCGGTCTTTATTGGTTGTGGGCTTAAAATAATAGTTAAAGTATTCAAGATTATTTAGAATTACTTATCACGTCTGAATTCGGGTTAACTATAGGCCATACTGAATTGTATTGTTACAGTATTGCATTGTTTAATTATTGACGGCGCCGAGCACGGCGCCGTCAGTATTGAATACTGTTAAAAAGGCGCACTGGTGTTGCGTAATCGATTAGGGAGAAGCTGGTATTATTAATCATTTTTTACTTTCTTTTTTAATCTTTTTTAAACAATCTGATATGTATTGTATGCATCCATTAAGTGATACGAAATGTCAAAATATTTAAAATGAATGTTTTTTACCGTTACTACAAAGCTTTGAAAATGTTTTCTGTATATTTAATAGCTTCCCCCAAAACGGTTAGGCTACGCTCTTTTTATACGTTCGTTTCTAAACCTTACTACCCCAACTTCGCAAAAGTACCGAAAACGTTTTCGAAGCTTGTTTATGCCTATCTGAAAATCAGTTGTTAAAAGAACAATAGGGTAAATTAAAAAATCAACGACAATTGATCTTATTTACTTCGTACAAGCCTATATAATGGAAAAACTGTAGTTACAATGACCAAACTATGCAAATAAGTCTTGCCTTATGAAAATCATATTTTGTATTACGTTTATATACAACGCATTGGCGTTTTAACGGATTGTGAATAAAAACGCAATGGAGATAAAAAAATACTGACGGTTTAAATCGTAATTGATATAATTCTTTGAGCAGTCATTATTGAATTTTGTTTCGTGAATTCAGTTTCTTTCTAGCTGCGTTAAACAGTAGAAATGTTTGTTGTTTTTTATCTCCATTTTCTTTTTTTTATTTTGTCTCCATTTCGCGAAAAAATTCGCTCCGCCAGCATTTTCCAGCCAGACACTATCAATCGACTAATGAAACTGTTACAATTAACCACGTGTGTGTTAAAGCGCGTCACTTTCCGCCATATTGGTTGACTGAACACAAAAGACAACAACGATAACTGTCAACAAACATGGTAAGAAGTATTTAACAGTAGGTAGTTTCCACCAAGGTAGTCTAAATTTGCACCGTATAATGGAATGCAGTGTACTGCAATGTCACTAGTCGCTCTTTCGGCATTTTTTCAATGCCAGCCTTGCAGTATTTTTAATTTCAAAAGTCTTGATATTGACTGTATGTTGAATGAAGGAAATCGCTTGTATGGAAGTATAGTTCAGTCCATCGGTGAACTTAGATACCTTGGACATAATGATTTGCCGAATGTTGCTACATTTAGGGGCCAGTTATATGATGTACAGTACACCTCAGCAGGGTTCTCAATAACTGCAGGCCAATTTAGCCGCTTAGAAACTAACCTCACGTTAGATTTTATCAGGAAAAATGAAATGTAGGAAGTTTTAATCTAGATGTCAATAAGACGTCAGTGACTTATTACCTCATCAATAATTGGAGATTTAAGTTAGAAATGTGTTTGGGCCGGTTAGGAATCTCAAAAGTGTATAAAATATTGATAGAAAATACCCGGACCCCCTTAGCAGGTCTGTTAGTCTAGCTTTTGGGCCTGGTTAGTCTAGCTTTATTGAGAACTGTGCTTCAGATATGTATTACGGCTATATGATATCAATTAACCGGCCTGCCTAATTGAAGACCTACAGGTAATTGAAGACCTAGTGAAGACCTACGCAAATACAGTATATAAACAGAAAAACTAATGTTAGATTTGGATTCAGAACCATGAATATATGTATAAATGACAAAAATATTAATAAAATCTTATCTTCGAAAGTGATTTAGAAAGCTTTTCCCTTGGAACTATTTTTTCCCGATCGCGCGGAAGAACGTTAACTCTAATTGTGAAGAGTCGATGTTTCGCCCAAACGTCTGTTCGTACAACAACACGTACATGCTTTAATATCTAATTATTATTACAGATTAATTTATCTTCATACATGTTATATGATATACAATCATAATATAGAACGATACGCATTCTTGCATACATTACTGTCAAACTTTCATCTGAATAATGTCAGGGACACTGTATATTACCCTGAAAATGTCGATTAAATATATTGACTTATTGAAGACTTACACAAATACAGTATAAAAAAACTTCTTTTGTAAATTTGGCAAAATATGTTAAATTGTGTAATAATCATTAAAATATAATTCGCAATGATGTGTCATAATTGTTATTACACACTTCACAATAACTTTGAAACTTGAATAACGGGACGCATGCCTAATTGAAGACCTACAGGTAATTGAAGACCTACGGAAGACGCATGCATTTTGAAACACAAGGTTGTAACACCTGTTTTTTTTCGCGGCTTTTCTTTGACTGAATTGACTCGTAACATTGTCTTATTTTAACTATATTTTTGAATCAATGTTTGGAGAAATAGCTATTTTATACTGCTCTATGTTCTGTTCTGTTATTTTAATGTGTTAAAGATGATAAAGAATAATTAAAACATATACGTGTCAATTATTTATTATAGCCAACATTTAATTAAAATCAAGTGTTTAATTAATCATAATAATGTATTTAGGCTATTTTAATGAATGTGTCTGATCTGTAATTTATAATTAAGTAGTGGGCATTATTCTATCAAAATTAGTTTACTTTATAAATTGCATTGATTATTTTCTTATTTTAGTAAATCTATTATTTTGAGTAGTAAGTTTGGAAAAAAGTGTTAATTGTACAGTAATAATTTAAAGTATATAATTCGCAATGATGTGTCATAATTATAATTACACACTTTACAATGGACTGCGTGCATTTTAATTATCAATAGTAGTTTACTAAATTAATTTCTGATTTTAATAATGATTTTTTTTAAATATTTGGGAGATAGCTACTTTATACCACTATGACACGTGTTATGTTAATGTTTTATAGATTTTATTAGCATGTTCTTATTTTAAGTATTCTATTTTTTTTTGATATTTGGGAAATAACTATTTTATACCCAATGTATGACACATATGTTATATTAATGTTTTATACATTTTATAAACATGTTCTTATTTTAACTATTAGCTATTTTATACCCAATGTATGACACATGTTATATTAATGTTTTATATTTTTGTTTAACATTTCTTTATTTTAGCTATTTTTAAAAAAAAAAATTGTGAAATAGCTGTATCATACTATTATATGTTATATTAATGTATTACAGATAATAAAGAATACTTAAAACATTTTTGTTTTAGTTTATAAACGTTTGACTATAGGTGTCAAGTCGTTTTAAATCGACTGCAGTATACAGCTGTATGTCGCTGCTACTTATCACAGCAATCAGCACCTCGTTGAGAGAATCGATGCTAATCAGTGTTTCAATCTGTACTGCATAATTGAATTAGAACTCTTAGCCATACTTATGCAGAATGTACATTTTTTTTTGCAAATATAATTTGATTTGGTATTTTGATTAACTTAGTTAAATACATTAATATGTTATTAATACGGGTAGTTTACTACACTTGAATTACTTTGTAATACCTTATTTGCATTGAACTCTATTTACAAGTTTACTATAATATCCTAATGGTGATTTGTCGAAGTAATACTTAATCATATTGTGATAATCGTTGTACTTTGTATAATAGATTATATTACATATTTGTAGTGTGCTTCTTTGTGTATACAACGATCACCAGGTTATAACTGGATTAACGAACGTGTGTGGCCGACACATGTGTGTACAATAAACAGGTGTTGATTTAGCAATAGGTTTTTTCATATACCCTTATAACGAATGCTTCCATACTATTGTTAGTGGTTTATTTGTAAGTTGATTGTCCTTTCAGCATCTACGTCTTGAAGACTATAAGATAATTCCCGTAGCTTTTATTGGTCTGCTAAATTTCGTCTGCTATTTTGATATTTATGTTTTTCTTTCAGAATTTGTCTGCTATGGTAAAATTTATGTTCTTTGTTATTTGTCTGCTAAATTTCGTCTGCTATTTCAATACTTATGTTCTGTATACTTTGTCTGCTATATCATCAATTGTGTTCTTTATAATTTGTCGTTTCTGTTAATATTTATGTTTGTATGATTTGTGTCCTATGAAAATATTTTTTGTTTTGTTTAATTTGTCTGCTATTTTAATGTTTATGTTTTCGTTCCATCTGATAATGAGATTATGTAGGTAATATGTGATATTGCTTAGGTTGATCCCTAATGCCCCTTCTCAAACAACATGTGTGACAAACATGCACATTAACACAAGTAAATATTTATTGCATTCGAGTGGTGAACCAAATTTATTTATTTATGATAAATAATATTTTTATGTTCTTTATAATTTGTCTCCTCCGTAAATATTTCTGTTTTGTTTATGTTTCTGTTTTGTATATATGTCTGATTCATTTTTGTTATTGATGACGAATAAACGAAGTAAATTTGTTCATTGATTTTGTTATTACTTTATACCCATTTGATGCAGTAGTTTTCAAAAGGTGATACATTGTATATCTTACTACTGGTCGGTGATCGTAAGATCTGACTACACGTGTTCCGTAGATCTTCAATTACTCACAGGTCTTCAATTAGACAAAAATAAACTGTAGTTTTTATCGAAAAGCTGATGTATAAAAATAAAAATTCGGATAGAAATTAAAACATCGTTTTTGCTTATTTAGATGGCTCAGAATCCAAATATTAACTCCGATTTTATGTATTTGTACTGTATTTGTGTAGATCTTCCGTAGGTCTTCAATTAGTCAAAAATAAACTGTAGTTTTTATCGCAAAATAGATGAAGTTCGCCTCGACCAAAAAAAAAATTTTCTAATATGATATATCAATTATATTAAAATTTCTGAAAACTGAGGGTTTTATCCTTAATTTGATGTATAAAAAAAAATCGGCTAGAAAGATTGTGACAGATCTTATGTATTTGTACTGTATTTGTGTAGGTCTTCATTTGATTACCCGTAGGTCTTCAATTAGTCAATT
Source organism: Lutraria lutraria (assembly GCA_964023205.1). Taxonomy (NCBI): domain Eukaryota; kingdom Metazoa; phylum Mollusca; class Bivalvia; order Venerida; family Mactridae; genus Lutraria; species Lutraria lutraria. The sequence goes on from OZ026847.1 coordinate 25,726,535, forward strand.
TTTATCGAAAAATAGATGAAGTTCGCCTAGACCAAAAACATATTTTCTGATAAGATATATCAAATATATTAAAATTTTCTGAAAGCTGAGGGTTTTGTCCTGAATTTGATGTATGAAAATAAAAAAAAATCGGCTAAAAAGATTGTGACAGATCTTATGTATTTGTACTGTATTTGTGTAGGTCTTCATTTGATTACCCGTAGGTCTTCAATTAGTCAATCGAAAAATAGATGAAGTTCGCCTCGACCAAAACCATATTTTCTGATAATATATATCAAATATATTAAAATTTTCTGAAAACTGAGGGTTTTATCTTTAATTTGACGTATAAAAATAAAAAAAAAATCGGCTAGAAAGATTGTGACAGATCTTATGTATTTGTACTGTATTTGTGTAGGTCTTCATTTGATTACCCGTAGGTCTTCAATTAGTCAATCGAAACATAGATGAAGTTCGCCTCGACCAAAAACATATTTTCTGATAAGATATATCAAATACATTAAACTTTTCTGAAAGCTGAGAGTTTTATCTTTAATTTGATGTATAAAAATTATTTTCTTTTTCTCTTAATTACCGGACTAAGGCCGGCGAATACACATTCCCCAATTCTTCCGCGTGATCGGTAAAAGTAGTTCCACGTTTGTGTCATCATGTTTAAAACTGGTTAAAATCACTATCGCATTCTTTTTTAAAGTATTTGTTTTGTAATTATTGCATATTTAGATGGTTTTGAATCCAAAAATAACATTAGTTTTTATGTATTTGCACTGTATTTGTGTAGGTCTTCCGTAGGTCTTCTGTAGGTCTTCAATTACCCGTAGGTCTTCAATTAGGCAGACCGGGTCTGCCTAATTGAAGACCTACGGGCAACTGAAGTCTTCTGTAGGTCTTCAATTAGGCAGACCCATAACAACAGACCTGTCGAGTTACATTAGGGCCAATTGCCATTTTTCGACGCAATTTCTCAAGCATGCCTACTCTCGCCTTACCAAATCTTGACTGTTGATGGTTTGACAATCGCTTTGTATATCCATCCTCAAACTAATCATTTCCTTTTATTTGATTCCCACGAAAGAAATAAACATGGGTTACGCAGTGATGATGGTACTGCTGTGCTGATATCTTATGACACATTAGATGAGTTATTTGATTTTCTTTTTGTTCATTATACAGATCATTCTTAATCTTATGAATTGACTCCAGGTTATTGGTCAAATATTTTCGAGCAGGATAATACTCAAAGAACTGCCTTTTCTTACTTATAGTCATTGTTTTATGATGTACATGAAGTACATCTGAAGAGATAGATAGCCAATTATTGACTGATTATGAGTATGTTGCACGTCCGCTTCAGTCAAGTGAACGATTCTCTTTTGAAATTGAATTGTCAGTTCCTAATAACATACAGTCCTATGATCAGGTTAATATGCAAACTGCAACACCTGCATTTTTTGCCCAATCTTTGTTTCCAAACACAGAAATTACTGTCTAATTTGAGCTTAACACTTGCAACAATATTAAGATGTCAGCAGTTGATCAGCGTTTCAGTTAATATTAAAAAATCATACTCATTTAAATTGAATATATATACAGTTACAACTCACCTATAGACCTCTCAGTTGTGTCTGCAAAATAAGCACTTGACTAGTTGTCCCAGACAAGTAATTATTGATTTGGACTATTAACTTTAATCAATAATTATGTTTATAGTATAAAGGAAAACTATTCACATTTGGTGATTTGGACAAGTAATTCCAACTGTAAGTAACTTGAGAACTACTTAATTTCCTATCGTTTAAACTTCATCGACTATATCTTACAGAGCTTAAATTTATAATACTAATATTTTCAGTTCATTTCCAATGATGCTGTACCTGTGTCAATAGAAAATGAGGACGTTGACAACATTTTAAAAAAATGGTGATTTGCTGTGCAAATGAAAGACGAGGAGTTGGTGTATTCAATTGATTCACTGTATGAAGTTGCTTCATATACTGCTTGTAGTACAAAAGGTGTGGAATTTTTTGTCTATAGACATACTACTTTTTGGATTAGACTTTATTTTCACTGTTTATTAGTTGTGGGTTTCATACAAACCATGAAAAGTGCTTGAATTTCTATATTTCAGATTTGAATGCAAACTGGCTTACATTAAATTTATAATAGTCCAAAAAAACTGTTTAAATTTGGAAATATTATGCTTGATAAATGGTCGAGTTCATGAATAGAATCAATAATTGTTAAAATGTCATGTATACGGATGTCTGTGTGGGAAACATATGTTTTGGTCATAAACCACATAATAGTTCTGACTGATTTTCATATGTTGTCAAAGGGAAAGACATTGTGTATAGAATACACAGTCATGTGTTGTTTTGTGTTCCCGTTTATATATATAAATAAGTGTTTTATTTATACATTTACAGCTTGTTGCAAGAAGAAGTTAGTGTATGTCCAACTTGCGAAGGAACAAAAGGATAAAGAACTTACAGGTGCAAGTTGTCAGTCATTAGAGACAATTTCTCAAAGGATGTTACCTTAACATGATTTAGTTAAATTATTTGGGAAGTTACCACAAGAAGAAGATGATGATCTATTGTTCAGCATGGTGGAGTCGTTGCCAGTAAATTTTACAACAAAATTTTCTGGGACAAACTTCTATAATATTGTGAAAAAATAAATAAATAAATATATACTCTTCAGAACATGCAAATTTACCATGCAGATATTTTTCTAATTTAACATATTTACATTTTAGATGTTTGTTGTTTAAAGGTATAATTACATTTTGGAAAGAAGCCTAAAACCAGAAATTAGCATTTTAGACAATAGTATGACTAAAGAATATATAATTTTTTGTGTGTTCACAGTACAATTTTTGCCTGTTAGAAAACATTGTTTTGACAGTGCATGCAATTTTTAGTTATTTTTAGGTAAAAAAATATTCTTGATTGTTTTTTTAAATGAAAATTAATTTTACCAAGAAATCAGGTAATACAACATGATGGTTTTTTTTATATATGTTTGTTATGCAAGTGATCAGTAAACTTAATAAGAAACATAGAAAAATTAAGGATTATTGCTTTAATAGTCAATTTCTTCAATTCATATTTATGAAACTTCTTACCAACAAATGATTATAGGAACACTGATCATGGCTATTTATTTCTAACCAAATGCCATTGTGCTATAATATTTATTGTATGGTAAAAAACAACACTTTGGTTTATTATACTGTAGGACTTTCATTGCTCTAGTTCATCTATAACAAAATGAAATATAAACTTTTCTGATACTTTTTCCTTATGTATATTAACAGTCTTTCTGTCACTAAATTATGTTAAAGTTAGGTACTGGGCCATCTGGGGTAAAGATTCATTTGGAAAGTAATAGAAAACTTACCAGAGATCAGACTTTGAGCTTTATCTTGTCCATTGTTGTTGTTTACATATCTTAGTAAATATGTCCATGTATATATATATATATTGCTTGCTGTGTTTTGTGTAGACCAGGCTACATGACTTTCTTGGTAGAGATGTTGTTAATCATGTTTGCATTACGACTTGTATGATCTCATAAAAAATTCAAATTTTCACCTTTGACATGTTTCTTTTTATTCCCATTCAAACTCATAAAAAATCATTTTTAATAATCCATGTGCCATTGATTATTTCCTCAAATGTATTTCTGTATAAAGCTTTAAGGAAAGTGCAGAAAGGTTCTCTTATATTTTAGTTCTCCTGTCACTATTGTTATCTTTACATTTCTTTGTAAATATGTATATATTTATTGCTTGTTATTTTTTGTGTGTACTTGTTATTTTTTGTGTGTACCAGACTACAGGACTGTCTTGGTATAGATGTTGCTAATTTATTTTTTGTAACTCTTATAATATCATAAGCAATTCAATCTTTCCTATTGCATTTTTCCATTTAAACTGTAAAAAAATAATTTTTATTAAACCATTGACCATTGATTATTTTCCCAAGAAGTATTTTTTTCTTTACATATCTTTATAGATATACAATATTTTTAGGAGGTTATCGGTACTTGTTACATATAAAGACAGAATGAGCATTTATGATTACTCTTTGTCTGCCTGTAGTCTGGCTATTACTTTTTTTGTTCAGAATGTAAACAATATTGATAAAGGGGTCTAAGATTGGATTTCTAGGTCCTATTAATTTTATTTTACATATGCAGTAGAGCTTGCAATCTTCACCAGATATTAGTGACGGAATTAGGTCAGTATTTAATTTGGTCACCTGATAAAACATAGAAACTTTGTATAGGCAATTGAGATTTTTCCATTTGGATTGTTAGAGTAAATACTCATGACAGTGATATAGGGCCATCTTAAATCCCCCATTTTAGCTTGCTATGTACTTTGTGATAACCAATCTAAGGACATTATTATTAACACTATATTTTCATTACACATACTTCATAATAATGTTTTGTTTTAATTGTCAAAACTAATTTTTAGTATTTTAATTGTGCCAGTTGTAAGTGTCGAAGGAATGCTGAACTAATGATACAAATTAGATATAACATAATTTTTGCAAATTCTGATATGTTTCTATTTCAATGTATTAAAAAATATTCATAGCAACTTCTTCTCTTGTGAACACCAATATTGTAAAATAAAACATTATATTAAGTATTGTGATGTATAAGTTTGTATTTTGACTATTTATCATAAAAAGCAACATTCAGGTATGCAAATTTGCTCAACTGTGTTTAATATGAATTTATAGTATTGTTGTGACTGTACTGTTTCATGTACATGTTTCCTTTTTAAATCTTATTTAATGCACATTTCGTCTTAAAACTTTCAACTTTCGTGAATGTACTGTTATACCTCCACGAAGTGCAATTAGTAACTATTTTTGTATCAGTTTAACTAATCTCTTTAATAAACTTAACATTTGTTGTTGCATAAGAATTTTTGATAATAAATTTATTTTAACTGGTTATACATACTTTTCTTTTTTTCTTATATATGCCCAGGTCGAACATGTGGGAATATATTGCTTTGTACAAGTCAGTTGTTGTTGGGTAGGTTGAACAAATGGTTTTCCTTCAGACAACAAAACAGTCTCCTTACAATAAGTAACTTGTGCACGGTTGGGCATAAGATCTTCAAACTTTACATGAAAATTGGTTATCATCTGTGTATGACCTGTATTGATTGAGACCTTTAACATGAATGACTACTTGGCTGGCATTTTAGAAACATCTCTCATGAGAGGTTTTGTTTTTGCTCATTTGTCACATAGTAACATGATGCATGTTTGAAACAACTTTCGTCATACTTGGCTAATCTAGTTACAAATATGACAAAATTTTGTAGAAAATTTGTCATGATGCTCATCAATAAAATCTAGGTCAGATTTTATAATGGGTCAGATAAGGCTAGAAGGCCAAATCAAAGTAAAAGCTTGTTCACACTATACATCCACATTCTCAAAAATTATTATTTATTCTTATGTAAAATACCTTATACTTGAAACAACATGTGCGCCGTCTTTGATGCTTTGCATCAAAATTAGTATTGTATATCATTGTGACAGGGTCTTATTGATTTGAGTGGCCCCGGTTGTGTTTAATGCGATCATGTACTGTTCTGTTAAAAATCATGTTGCTATTATACTGGGTATTTTTTATGTGTACTTATTCTTCATGCAAATTCATTAATTGTCTTAATTGAATGTGCTGTTAACCTTTTCATTTTCCCCCATTTTTTATGCTAAAAGACTAGTTGCATGAGCGTATATATATTAACCCTTATTCAGTGTCAAACACATATATGCCCTGCATTATATATAAATGTTAAGTCGGTCTGTTAGTGTTAAGTGTTAAAAGTATTTGCATGGGTACGAACAATATGCCTTTGGGTACATTTCTCTTTTTTTTGCTTCGTATGGAAAAAATCACCTTCCGACAGTACTTTCAGTACTTTGATTTAAACTTGGTGGGGATTTTCACAATGGAGGATGTGCGGATTATTACATTTCTTGCGCCATTTGTCGACCTCACGTTGTTGATATGATTGTCCGAACGAAATCATTTTAAACGTTTGTCTGCTTGTCTGAATGTTGAATTGTCCACTGAAATTTGCGTAAAGAAGACGAAAGCTTGTAATTTAACATGTCTCGAAAAGCACGGAAACGTTCTTTAAAATTATTTTCAACGATGTTTTGTCAGTTCCATACTTTGCTTAGATTTTTCTAGAAGTCACTTTCAGGTTACCATAATTTGTCTGTAAATGACAGTTTAGTAAGGGTGTCAGCATCTCCTGTTATGACACCACTGGGACGACGGTGTGCAACGACAAGTGATGCTTGTGCACACTCCAATAACAGAATAGCCACAGAGAAAGAGGAAGCGAAGAAATGGAGTTCCATGTACAGTGCTTTGCCTTACTATCTTATATTATAATCAAAACAGATAAGTGGAAGTCATGCTGCAATCAACGAACATATATATAGTTGCTGCTACAACAGAAGAAAGAAACAAAACGATGATCATCGAATGATTAGATGGATGCCAAGGAAATGAATTTCTTGTTGTTAAAGATTTAAAAAAGCATTGTTAAGAATTGTTATGGTTTATGTTATGTTTTATGTTATCCACTATGTTTGATGGAATAAGAAATAACCAGGATTCGTTCTGATACAATTATTTAATATCGACCAGCTAATACAACATCAAGCATACAACTGAACTAAAATAGACATGCATGAAGAGTATATATATTACCATAATACAATCAGATCTAAGAGAGACAACTCAACAATACATAATTATACATGTGTAGTTACTACGAGAGTTAACCAATACTATACAAGAATTAATGTATTTTTTTCATTATTGACATTTACAATGGTAGTCTTCATCAGAGACATAGATATCAAAAGATAAGCAAAGTATAAGTTATTACATACGTATTATCGCGTGTGTCTATACTATTTCCCCCCAAATTTGCTGATTTTGTAACAATTAAATAAAACGTCTTACCTACTGATATTATACGCATAAATGTTCTGAAAGTGTATCATTTAAACTCTCGCTGCCGAGTTTTTCAAATATCAATTTTGACTGTTAGTTTCATAACACTCCAGTTTATATTACCTACTTAATATGTCATTTTTTTAAAAATATCTAGTGGTACCAATTTTTTTCATGCCCATTACATTCTAGTGGGTATAGCTAAAACTAACTGAGAAAATGTAACCAAAAAATATATCCAGCAGAGGTCAAATGTTTAAACTTTCAGAAAGTGTATAATTTATATACATGTATGTAATTTGGATTTTTAATTTTACCTGCTACACAAACAGTTTACGAAATGCTAGCTGTCACACGCGATGTTTTAAGTTGCCTATCTCTTGTTATCTCTGTCTTCATTAAATTTCTCGATCAGAAGTTCGTAGAAAGTCAAACAAAATGTCTTTTTCAAACAAACCTGAACACCGTCTTGTGTGTATCGATAAAACTAGTTTCTTCCCTTTATCGCCTCTCTTTGTCTGCTGTCTAAATGGACCTCTGTCCGCTCAGTATCATCATCATGAATAATGACATCACGTACATGTATGTCTTCATCTGAATGTTCAAATTGTAAAATAAAGTTATGTTACGCACAATCATAGTTGAAATCTCCTGTTCCATGTGCGAGCCCTTGCTTCAATTTCTTGAGAAGTCCCGGACGTGTACACCATGCGGAACATTGACGCTATTTTCCTATGAAAAGACAACTCCTGTCGTTATTGATTTTTTACCTGTGTGATAAACTAGTTGTTTCCCTTTACGCCCAAAAAAACCAATAAGTGGTCAGTATTGATTTGAGCAAGTTAACCTTATCGAATATGGATTATTTAGCGTTAAACCGAGATCTATATCTCCTGGTCGTTTTTGTGCGATCCGAGTTTAGGGAATTTGAGAGTATTATTTTTCTCACGAGGGGGGAGGATCATGGTCTTCAACACAATAATTAAAAGAAAAAGGTCATATTTTTTTTATTTTAATGTTGAACTTTAAATGAATATTGATGTGAATAACATTGACAAACCAGCAGTAAACTAATGATGTTTGATTCCAATTTAATGACTTTATATAAGACCAAGGAAAGTACATATTAGATGAAATATTACAGCAGTAATATATTTTGATTTTTCGGAATCAAACACCTTACAGAACACAGTTCTATACGTGTATCTATACTCATTTCACTCAGGGATATAATATTATAGCATCCCTGTTTCACACTACTAAAGGAAATAATTATATGACATAAAATTAAAAAATTCAATCGTTCGGCAAAAAAAATATGTTGAGTTTTTCCACGGGCACGGTTAATTTTTCAACTTTCACATTTCTAAAAAATGCATGTTTTAACACAGCTCGGGACAAGTCAAACTGACATTGTGATTCTTATTGCCCGACCAGATCCAAGTCGTTGGGACACGATCTCTAATGACTGTGCTAAGTAAGGCAAACAAGATATTGGAAACCTTGAAAATATTTTTTTTTAATTATATCAGTAATCAATATAATTTGTTGTATGTGCTATGAAAACAACAAACGTTTTTCATAAATTAATTATCACTATAAATATTTTAACCAGACACTAAGCTGACCGTGACCAGACATGATTAGACAGATAAGGGGCAATTAAACAATTAAGAGAATATACCTCCTGTTGCTTTTGGGGTCACTTAAATAGGAGCTGTTCAATGTTTTTAAATTTATATATTTATTGGTTACTGTCCTAGTAGAACTGTATAAGTAAAACTTTTGGGACTTTTAAAAGTTAAAACGGCACGTTCAATAATAATATTGATAATAATAAATTGGCATTTAATTTGAAATGGCGTATATCAAACATTGCATGTCAATTTTAACACCCGGTCGATACTGCATGAATGAGCAATATCCCTTTAACAGGGCGATAAAATCAATAAATATTACGTAACATCCTGTTAATTGTATATCATCAGTCATAAAAGTGGTCAGAGACTTTAGCCATAGCTGTATCAGATAATAAAACGTATCCACACGAATGCATTTTCTTAATATTCTTTTCAATCAAAAAGTACATAATTATAGAAATATAGCACGGTATTTTTTCAATGAAATTGCAAAGAAATAAGAAAAAGCATTTGACAACATTTTTACTAGATGAGACTAAAAAGGCTTTGTGTAAAATATTGTTGTACATCGATATTGGTTCAAATAAAATATATTTCTTATATTTTATTATCAATTTATCTATTGTTTTGAATTACTACATTCAAAATCAATTGGGCTTTAAAGAATAATTGGAATATTCTTCTCACTTAATCTATGTTTATGACCCAGCAAGCTCACGACTGGAAAGTTGAAACAAATCCTAGTTTTATAAAGTGTGATAAATAACAAGGACTTATATACATACATATTTTCTGAAGATAATCCTTTTTACAGAATATGTTTCCGGTAAAACATGCTCGAGAAAATCATTTAATTTCACCTTCATCAGGTGGTTATCTCAATAAAACTGTCGGCCTTCATTTATTAATTTGTAACAAATATATTTATATTCACAGGGTGACCGTAAAGTAGCCATGTTTATATTTTGAGTTTTTGGACCCGTTTATATAAACCTGATTAAGAAAATAAATATGTATCGAGTTATTGAATTATCGAACAGTTTGCTAAAAATTAGCAGTTTTTTGTAACATGGTAAAAATATATATACCGACCTGCTAAAGCAATTTAATAATTAGTCACGTGTTAAATGTATGAAAGGTCATAATAACAACAACTAATTCGGTAGTTGCTACATCGACTACTGTACATGTACAATGTACTGTACTTACTAGAATATAAAACAATTGATACGGAAACGCGCGCTTGAACGCGAATATCTCCATTTTCAAACTAAATTGGAAGCATTTTCCACATTTTCAAATTTCTTAAAAAATATATTGCAATAAAGCTTGGACACCACAGAATACTTCACGAGGTTATAAAAAAATGTCATTTTAGTAAAAAACAACTTTATGGCCTGTCAAAAACGAGGTTTAAGAGTATTTTGACAGTTTTCATATAGAATTATGAACAAACGATAGTCACTAACTTCAAACGAAAATGGAAGCAATAAGTTCACATACCACATTAATAAAAAATTATATTGAAATAAAGTGCACAGAATAAAGATTACTTCACGAGGTTATAAAAAATTCTCATCTAATGTTATAAACAAGTTATTAGTGTTAAACCATACAGCTCCTATATAAATCTATAGTAAATCAGTTTATCGATAAACGCTATCGGAGTGATCGATAAGACGTTTTCAAGGGAGACAACTTTGCCGATAAGACCGGCCAAGTTACAGAAATGTTCCGCATGCGTACGTGTGGGAGAACGACAACTGTTGAACTTCTCTTGAGTGGTACCATGTACGGCCCTCACGTACGTGTGGGAGAACGACAACTGTTGAACTTGTCTTGAGTGGTATCATGTACGGCCCTCACATATGTATGACATGTTGAGAAGATTAATTTAAAGATGAAAATTGTATATCGCTATTTTAACTTAGTACTTAAAGATTTGTAAAATACTATGAGGATTATATAAAAAAAATATTTTGACTACATGTGCAGGTGCAACGTACAATGCATTTATCTTTTAAAATGTATAGCAGCTACATATATACTGTATATAGTATTTCTATTTATAAATTGACTGTAATATTATCAGCCCAATTAGCTCAGTTGGTAGAGCATCTGACCTGCAAGCAGAAGGTTGTGGGTTCTAGTCCCGCATCGGATACATGATTTTCCTCCTCCTAGCTATTTATTTACATGTATCAAGGACTTATATACATACATAAGTCCTTGCATGTATATATTTATTTATTGACATTTAAGGTCAACAGCACATTAGAGAACACATATGATATACATATTTGTGATAAAACAATAACATACACGAATATTATGACTAGCACAAAAAAGAAGCATACTTTAATAACGTTTTGATATGTGTTTCCAAGAACTTATATATACATACGTGCATGTGTTTTGTCTATACAAAAAATTATGTTTTGGCATTAACCGTTTTAATACAACATTTTGAACAATATTTTCACCTGGAAAAAAATGTCAATAGTTAAACCCAAGTACTTAACTTGTTTTGAGGCTTTTATGGAATGACGTACTAATACGTGCAACAGAGGACTGATCCTGTTTACAAAGTTTTCTTTTTGGTCCAAAAAGTATGTATTCAGTTTTACAAAATCAACGATTTTCAATGTTTAATTGTTACCAATACACATTATGATGTAATTCGATGTTCAGTGTATGTTGTGATGTGATATAAAATTAACGTTATCAAATACAATATTTAATATTTTTTTATTTTGAAGTTGAAAATGAAATAAAATGTACCCCGGGGTAGGAGCGCTGATGTATCCGTATTTTGGCAGCACCATAAACGGCACAGTCCGGATATTGTGTTTTAGCTGAAACAGAAAAAATGGCTTCCCTGCCAAGATTCCATAATCGTACGGGAGCCCTTGTTTCGCTAAGCAACGATGGGAGAACTGCGCAACGCAACCACCCTACGCAGGAATTCAACAATGGTGTCGTTCTGAGTTCGGTTCCACTCAAAGACGACCAGGTTCTTGAAGTAAAAATAGATAAAAAGGTACCCATTTTGTACGAAATTAATTTCTAAAAAGCCCCGACATGCTTATGATAATGACGATCCCCAACTTGCAAAATAACTGACAGCGCTATTAATATCTATGAGATTCTTCACGGTCTGATTGCAATCCCCGTAGATGAAAGCCTGACCCTTAGTTCCCGGCCATTCCCTGAGTTGTGACAACCTCAAGTTCAGATTATTATAATTAATCTTTCTACCCTAAACCCTATGACTGTATACCATGGAAACCATTTACAGCAGATTGTTTCCAATCTCAACCAGATCTAGACAGTTGTCCCAGTTGAAGGTCTTTGCCAATGAAGTGTGCATTACATTGCAGTTCATTGTCGAAGTCAGTTGATAAGTTTTTCTTGAAAAAGCTAATGTTTAACAGGTACTAGTCCAACTAATTTGACTATTTACGACGACGAGATACCTTTTCGACTTGGCCCCGTCCAGCACAGTCTAACAAAGATTTATCTATCTATTAATACTGTCACACTCCTCTTTCGAGTGTTATGGACAGGGGTGCATGCCATGATTAGTGAGGAGAGAAAATAAAATAACTACAAGGAAAATTCCAAGTAATTAGTGAGAATGTGAGTAGTAAAGCAAAAAGTACATTAACTGTGTTAGCTCTGAAAAGAGGTTTAAAAAGTGTTAAAAACATCCTTTGCTGATCTAATAATTCAGTTTTGAAACTGCCTGCTTGAAACAATCAAGGCTAGGCATGACAGCAATATTTGGAGGTAGACCGCTCCACAGGACAGTAGTATCCCGATACAACCAGTTTTCGGCACTAACCTGTTTCCGGCAGCCCTGGAAATGTTTTAGTTTTTCACAATCCTTACGTCATATCCGGGCCAAGTGCGCGCGTTTTGTTTACAAATTGTACTGTAAATCCAAAACCTCCATTTGCCGAAATTGAGATTTGAAACGTTACTATTAATAAAAATATACGAACAATATGTTATTTTTTCTCTGCTTTCACAATTCCCAAATTTTGCTCTTATAAATTTCAATATTTTTATGTAAAAATTGAACGCACACGATTCCACGCATGTTCGTCTGGTAAAGTAGGTCAATATGCAAATCCCGCCTACTTGAATAATTTTTCTTGTATACTTGTCAGAAAATATAACGAGGTGAATTAAGACTGGTGCCTTGTCAATGTTTTTGAAAACATCGTAACTAATTGGATCATAATTGACTTGTTGATGTTACAGTTACATAGGCTTTGTGTATATTTATCAGAGACATTTACATGAAAGAGGTTCATGCAGATCAGTATAGTAAACTGTGCATGTTGCGATACATGTCAAAGCTGGGTCAACTTGGCTTTCTGCACTAATGTTAGGGTTATCATAACAGACGACAAATTTGTTTCCTTAAACGTTTGACCACTATAAAAATAATTTATATACATTATTGGTAGTTAAAAGTGTTAGAAACAGTTTAAAATTTAGTTAACATTATTTTAGACAGCTCCAGTATAAATGCACTGCACATTTTTTTTTACCAGTGTACTTTTACTACAGTTGCCGGAAATAGGTTGGATAACTTCCCTTGGATGCAAATTAGGTCGGCCATATTTGAAGCGCATATTTAAAACAAAAGACGAGATAACTAAATTTTATTTATTTAATAAAGAAGCTGGAAATCTTCCAGGTAATATTTAATGGCAGTAGTATTTTCTCACATGTATTTTCGAGTTTTGCAATCAATTTACCGTAAGATTGCCGGAAACTGGTTGTACCGGGATATATGGGATAAAAAGAGAACTTGAAGTAGTCTGTGCCTACGTGAACATGGCGGAGACAGTAAGGGTGTATAAGTCTAGTAACTCTTACTGGGGGTTGTAGATATTGTGGGAGTTGTATAGCGACCAAGTTATGATAAATTTTATAAAACATGAATAGCCTTGTGTCATTCCTACAGTGTTCAAGAGATCTCCAACCCAAACTTTGTTGCATTTTAGAGACACTTGAGTAACTAGAGTAGTCATTTTTTACCCAGCGTATAGCACGGCGCTGCACCATCTCAAGATTATTAATGTTCTTTTTAGTGTGATCTGTATATTTGTGTGCGGAAAATCCCCAATTAAAACTCGTTGGGCACGATAACTACAACATCTGTGACCAAAGTGAACCACTCCGTAGGTAGAAAACATGCTTCTTTACTCATATGAGTATAAATTATTCCAACATACTTATTCGGAAAGGTGCATTTATGTTTTGTTTCTCCCCACTATTTTCCAACTGAAAACGAAACCGGTGTAATGCCTAATGGCGGTTAAATGCCGATGTCATGGTAAAAATCGTCCATTCTCGGAAACTTGCTTCGTAAATAATTTAAGGTTAAGTTTAAATAAGCTAGCTGGCATGTCAATGAAACATTGGCAAGTTAAACATAAATCAACTTTTGTTAATTCTAAGTACTCATTATAAAGATTTATTTAGAATTCAACTGTATGACGGTAGTTGTGTATGGAGTGGAACTGGATGTGGCTTAAGTATGTTCGTAACATTTTTTTCACACAACGTAAAATTAAGTTTAATATTTAAAATTTGACATTTAATACAGAATTTTTATAGCTCAGGCCTAAATTAAAAATATGTTTGTTTGCCCTTTACCGACCCTAAATATTAGAAGAGGGTCGGTAGGTAGGAAAATCATTTTATTTTATTTCTAAATTTGACTTTTACCTAGCATGAAATTACACTTCTATCTAGAAGCATCCTTTACTAATTTTATGTATTCTGCTACCATACAACCATTTATTGTGTGCATTAATCAACCATAAACATGTACTCAGTGCCTTAACACACATTATTGTTTTCATTTATTACTTTGAATGGTACCTACTTTAAATGTTTATTGAAAGCACTGAGTACATGTTTATTTTCCAAAGTATAAAAATAAAGTTCACCCAGATTTTGCAATAAAATGTTTTGAGGAGACACGATTTTTCGGGTCGGTCGGTAAAGGGCAAACAAACTTAATTTTAATTTAAGCCTCATTCACGCAGATTGTTGTTATTTCCATTGATTTAAGTAAGTTATACCTGTTATTGAAGCATTTTGATGTAATTTGAATTTCCGCACGTAAATATGCAGATGTTTGTAAGGCTGAGAGGATGGCCCTCCCGAATTTGTTCACGAAAATCGGCCGACCAAAAAGCCGAATTAGGCTAAACAGGTACATTCGATTGATACTGAGTCGTGTTAATTTTCCTAATAAATGCACAAATTTCCATAAAAGATGTGTGCTCTGCGGTGAAGTAATTATACTCAAAAAAGTTAAATATATCAACACTACCTAAAATATATATATACCTTCAACAGACGAAAGGTGTCAAATATTTTGCCACTATTTCAGACGACCCTTTATTTCAACATATACCTCGCAATATTCCAGAAACCATGGGACATGATCTGCATTAATTGACACATGAACTGAAGTTCTAAGTGACTTAAGCTGTTGACATAGAATTAGGACAATTCTGTAATTAAATATTGGCCAATAAGACGAAAAATGAATAAAAAGGACAAATTTAGTTATGGTACCCAGTCCTAATCTGGACGTTGTTGACCAGCCTCCTGATTTTTAACTGATAATCAAAATTAATTTAGCTTTTCCTTACTTTTAGTTTTATCAACTTTCTAACAATTGATTTCTGATGCGCAAACATGTCTACATCCCTGTGAGTGGTTTTGACATTAATGGGAGATCATCAGATTGATAGATAGATCTTATAATCTTGTCAAGTGACCGCTATTACTTAATTCAATAATTGCTAGTTTGGTTTCATGATACCTTATTATATTTAAGTTACTGATTCGGTTCACCTCTTTTTTTATGCTTCCTCTGTATACTGACACATGATAGGGTAATTTAGTGTGACATTTTTCTCATGTCAACTTCTTAACATGCATATGTCTCTGATCTACATGATCATCATGGTAAGTATCCATCCATGATTTAGTTAGGAGAATAATGCTACAAATGTCATACAATTCGTTAAGATCATGCTGATATACTTAACAGGTTAATTCCTGGAGTGGTTCAATTGAGATTGGTGTGACGACATGTGATCCAGACAATCTCAATTTTCCCATCAGTGCTACTGGGTTTCGAGATGGTACCTGGGTTATGTCTGGTAGCTCGGTACTAAAAGATGGGCATTCAATGATCGAGGAATATGGCTGTGATCTTGACCAACTTTCAGAAGGTGACGTCGTTGGGGTAATGAGATCCCCTAATGGAGAACTTCATTTTTTCGTAAATGGCGTAGATCAAGGTCCAGCTGCCACAGATATTCCTCCGAATGTTTATGCTGTGATAGATATGTATGGAAAATGTGCTCAAGTTTCGATTATCGAATCTACAGACAACAGAGTCACAGGTAAGCCAGGTGTAGTCATGAAATGATGTATTAATAGATTATTTGTTTACTACAGACTGTTATGATTAAATTTCAGGCATTTTATTGCAAATTTCATATTGTCTTATCTTCTTCATCAAATGTTTTACCTATCTTTCATCAGTCTAAACTAAAAGTAATGAAATGATTTCATACATCACATAATTATAAATTGTCACACTTATTCATTGTTTTAGAAAAGTAGGTTTAGACAATATTTGTTGATAAGTTATATATATTTGACTAAGTATGGCATTGTATTATGCTGTCTTGACACATAATTGATAAATCTATTTTACAGTCCCTGCAACATCAAATGCATCAGAAGTTGCCCACCAGCTAGCCAATGAGTTTCTAGCCCAATTATCTAGTCAAATAGTTAATGATTTATCAAATACGACAGAAGCTCTTACCTTGGCTGACAGTGATTCCTTTCACTCTAACGAAAGACTCACATTTCACGAACGTTGTGGTAGTCTAGTTAAGCTAAGCAATGGTAGAAGGACGGGTGAGAGACGAAGACCTCTTGATGAATTCAACAATGGGGTTGTAATGACTAACAGACCCCTAAAAGATGGAGAATTGTTTGAGGTAATGCTTAATTCATTGCTACAATCATTTCTAACAATCATGCTTTGCTGAAATAGATACTTTCGGCTTATACCAACTGGGCAAAGCAAACAGGTTCTTGGGCAACAATCATTATATTAAATTCCATCTGTTTTACATGTTTTCCAATAAAATAAATATCAAAACCAAAATCATTGATTTATGAATAAGTAAACCTGAAATTTTTGTCATCCCTTCAACTTGAATATATATATTGAACAAAGAATTAACCTGCCCGGGTACCTCAGTGGTTAGAGCGTTTGTCTACTGATCAAGAGGTTGTGAGTTTGAACCCCGGGTGAGGCTCGCCCTGTTTGTGACAAATTTGACTGAAGATATTACATCCTATGTTGGAATGTCCTCCACCTCTGAATTATGTGGGGCAGCTTGGCAGAAACTTACAGATAGAATGTGGTTAGTACTGGTTAAGGCCTAAAATAAGTCCAGGAAAGCAGGTTAGGATAACTGCCTGCCACTATATGACTGAAATAATGTTGAAAATGGCGCTAAACCCGATGAAACATGAAACAGTGAACAAAGAATTACCAGACTAACAATTTATATTTTCAGATTCGACTAGATCGCCTCGTAGATAAGTGGTCTGGTTCTATAGAAGTAGGAATCACAACACATAATCCTAGTGCTATTGATTTTCCTGCTACCATGACAAACATGAGATCAGGTTGATAATTACCTTATCTTGTCTTTACACTATCATCGAGAGTATATTCTGTTTCATTAAATTTCACAAGAGTACTAGAAACTGTGCTATTGTTTGAAATCATTTCTCTCTTGAAATATTGTTATTGAGGTAACACCATACTATTGTAGCAATTAAGACCTTATCAAGAACTTTAATGCTCAACTTATTTTACCCAGTAGTGATGACAACTTGTTTGTTTAATAGTTGCCAAGTGCATTGACGCCTCAGTGTGTAACCAGCACTTTATAGGGAAGAAGAAGGATATTTGAGTTTTAAGTGTCTGGTGCTTTTAGTTATGAAATTTCTGCCTAAGCTTACAGAAGTTTAAATTCATATTGACAGCATATTATAATATTACAGGAACAATCATGATGAGTGGCTGTGGAATATTAACTAATGGTAAGGGTACCAGACGAGAGTATGGACAGTATAACTTGGATGCTCTTGCTGTAAGTTTGTATTTTTGTTTGAATTTTTTTTTTTATCAACTTATAATTTTGAAAGATATCAGTACAAGTTGTATATGTTTGGTTTTAAGAAATGCAAATATGAATGTTTTGACTTTATGAAACTGTCTGAGACTGTGTCAGTCACTTGATTGACTATTATATAGATGATGCTAGTTTTAGATAAAAAAAATCTTTCTGTCCAAATCCTTTACTCTTATTCGGGACTGATGTATACGTAGTTCCCACATCTACAATATTTACCTCCCTTGGCGGCCTTCTTGTTTGGTAAATTTCTTATGCGTTTAATAGAAAAAATTGGAAAATTACTTATCTAAAAACTCATTTTATAAAAGTTACTTAATCATGAAGTTGTTAATCCCGTAACCACATCAGGTTTCAGAGAATTTAGTTGTCACTTGTGAACATCCTCTACATGTATTTAGAATTATTAAAGCACAAATATAAATATCGTCTATCAATGCCAGGAAGATGGCCGCCAAGGGAGGTAAATATTGTAGATGTGGGAACTATGTATTGGTAGTTTTAGGATGGAGTGATTTGACTGTAAGACTTATTAAGACTTAATTATTTCTACACAGCAATTAGTAATTTCTAGTCAATGTCACTGCTAAGATAATTAGCATTATACATGAACGTATAACAAACCTTGCTGGGAACAACTGATAAAAACTTGGTGTATGTACAGTAGTATTTATTCAGTTTATGAATGTGCATCTTTATACTTAAACAGACATAACCATGTGATACAGTTATTTATATTTTTCCTGTACTCTTCAGGAAGGAGATAGGATTGGACTTATTCGAAAAACAAATGGAAGCCTTCATTACTTTATAAACGGTGTAGATCAAGGTATGGCATCTAACACATGCCCACAAACTGTATGGGGAGTAGTTGACCTTTATGGTATGGCTGTGAAGGTCACCATCCTTGATCGGAATGACCCCAATTATCATCATATGGTGAACAGTAGAGGGGGCCTTGAAAGGCAAAGAGTTCCGAGACAAGTTGTGGATTTGTATGATGAAGAAGTTAGTGCAGGTATGTAGTTGTTTAGTTTTTAAGATCAAAAGAAACTGCCTTTCAATATTTTGTTACTAGGATCTGTCTCTTGCATAAGACCAGTTTAGATTGTAGAAATGTATCGAACTTGCTAACTAACAAAAGTCATTTTGCATTGAGAATAAACTCATGCTGAATAATTGCTTTGCAATCGAATATTCAGATTGCTTTATTAGATAGTTAGACCTGAAGAAACTGAGAGATGCAGCTTTCCAAAGTAAATTATGAAATCATGATTTTTAATTAAAGTACTGAAAGTACTCATGAAAACTGAACTTACATCTATATAGACTTGCACTGCAACATGGACTGGGATCTAGTTTAACATTTGCCTGGTGTGTGTAGAAAAACATAGTACTTAGATTCACATAAAAAATTATGCACGCAGTGTGACCGCTATGGAAAACTGAATTATCGTACATTCGTGTATTCATTATCTTCTCTTTGAGAATGTAACATTTAATTATAAGCAACATACTTTCTCTGCCTGTCTATTAAAAAGTATTTCTATTTGCAGAGGAAGAAGTAGAAAGATTATGTTTTCATACACGTTGTGGTACCCACGCAGCTGTAGTTAATAATGGACAAACAGGTCACAGGCCTAAGTAAGTATAATGTCACAATGGGGCTGATAAATATGATGATCGTTACATCTTTACTTTGAAACATCTAACTTGAAGGGCAATTCCTAACACTCTACATTTTGTTGTGTAGTGAAATATGAAGAAATTGTTTAGATTTACTGTATTACGTAGATCAGTGTTAATTGAAGTAAGTTGTTGCTTGCACAGAAAGCTTATACATGATTTTATCACGATGATTTGAATTTTGTAAAATTAAGTTATAAATACTGTCAAACCTGTGTTAGCCACCAACTTCAAATAAAGACCACCCTGTGAATAAAGGCCATTCTTTCAAAAACCGCCATTGTGTATTAAGAATAAATTTTATCCGAATAAAGGCCACCTATCAAAAAAAGCGACATTAAGTCTTTCAAATTTGTGGCTTTTTTCACAGGTTTGACTGTATTTGCAAATTCTACAATGAACAAAAATTATATAAAACATTATCTACAATGGGTAAACTACACAATAAAATCAAACAAAATGACATTTGTTATCTGATCGGTTATAGGAAAACTACAAAGTAATGAAGTTTTGTTAATTTTGGGGAAATGTTTATGTTTCGTATTGTTAATAGGCTGTGTTGTTCATTTCAGTGCATTAGATGATTTCAATAATGGGGTAATACTCACTAATCGATTTGTTCGACCTAATGAAGTTTTTGAAGTCAGAATTGACAAAATGGTTGATAAGTGGGCTGGGTCCATTGAAATTGGACTAACATTACACACGCCAGAGAATCTTGAATTTCCTTCTACAATGACAAACATTCGTTCAGGCACGTGGATGATGACTGGGAATGGTGTCATGTATAATGGAACAACAGTCATGGATGATTATGGCCAGAATCTGGATAGATTAAAGGTTAGTTTTAGCAGTATATGTTTTATTAAATGTGAGTTGTGTCTGTAATATTTCTAAAATGGTGATCAACTAGGATATGCTTGAAAGTATTACTGTGTCTAAGTAACATACTTTGTTCAAAGCGTCATTTTGTTTCTGTTCTGAAAACCAAAATCAAAATTTGATAAATACTGGCTTGCTTGAAGTTTTGGCATGTGAAATATAATTTTCACAGTCAAAATTCTTCTATCAGGGTATTGTTACTTACAATTAGTAAAAAGGTACTATGTGTGTTTACACTGTCATGTGTATGAAACTTATTTACTCACAATGAAATTTTAACATTTTAGGCAGGTGACCGTGTAGGAGTTGTCAGGAAAGATTCTGGTACTGTACATTTTTTCGTGAATGGTATTGATCAAGGAGCTGCAGCTAGTAATGTACCAGAAAATGTTTATGGTGTGATAGATCTGTATGGTCAAGCTGCACAGGCTACAATTGTTGATCAATCAGGTTTGTAGTGTTTCTTTGACAACCTGGTTAGAGCATTCTTTGTATGAGATGCTTATTAACTGGTCTGGATTATTAGCCATTAGAATTATTGGTGAAATATTCCCTAGGAAACTAGTATGTAAAATGATTAACAAGTTGTTTTCCTATCTTTGCACCTGAGACAATTGTCTGGAAGGCTATTTTTGATAGGTCGGTATAATTGGGATAGACGCATTGATCAGCAAGATTAATGCAGGGTAGTTGTTTCAAGTATAGGTCACTGTTATGAACACATTAGAAGTAATTATTTGTTTCACAGTTCTAAACATATTCCAGGCTTCTACTAGGCATCAATATTTGAGGGTCGAAATTGGCTCTTGGCTGATAATAATTTGAAGAGTCAACAAAATTTCCTACTGATGTAGTAGTAAATTTGACTTTTCGGTATAAATTTTCAAGAGTCAGAAGCTATATTCTGCTAATTTAAGAGTCAAAACGTCATGGTAAGGGTCAAACAAGAGCCCTGATATTCTGACTGAATATTTTTATTTTAGATTCTTTGAGTATCCCTGACATGGATTTTTCGAGTCTAGCTGACACAGACTATCTTATGTTTCATCGTTTACATGGAAGTAACTCTGCGATATCAAATGGAGGACTGACAGCATTGCGTCCCAATGCTACTGGCGAGTTTAATGATGCAATTGTTGTTAGTAGTCGACCATTGAAAGACAATGAACTTTTTGAAGTAGTGATTGAGAGAATGGTTGATCGATGGTCTGGTTCTATTGAAGCAGGTATGATTACAGTAATTTTGAAGTTACTGACAGTTTAAAAATTACATTAAGTTTATTTGTTTGCGTTTTATACCCCTTTTCAACGTCATAGTCATATGAGGCGGACTGTTCACCTAATCATCATTCCTGGGAAGAACCAGTACTAGACTCCCATCTTCCGTAAGCAAATGCCTACTTTCTCACATAAAAAGACATGTTCCGTAGCGGGACTTGAACCCACGACCCTCTATCAGTGAGAGGTTACAGTGATTTGAAGTCAGCGACCTTAACCACTCCACTGTGGAGGCGGGTCCCTATTCAACTGTCTGTAGATCTAGCATGCAAGCATTAACTTATTGAAGTTATGTAACAGATTAGACATAACTTTATGTATTTGTAGGTGTCACTCTGATTAAACCAGAAGATTTAGAATTCCCAAACACAATGACAGATATAGAGTATGATACCTGGATGTTGAGGTAAGTCATCATTATTTCCTGTATTTTTATAGAATCAATAGCTTATGGAAATTTAAAGAGCATAGTCAGAGGTTATAGAATTTGAGATTGCTCTCAAGGCTAAAAAAGCCTGAAATATTATTTTGTTTCTCAAATTATTTTAGATCAATATATTTATTTGCCCAAATCCTATGTTTATATTTCCTTTATATATCTGCATACGTCACTGTGTCCATGTTCTAAAATCTAATCATAGCTTATATGAGAATCAAGAAAATACAAAATTGATGTTTACACTGAATGATATCCTCCGACTCTGTGATCTTTTTTATGAGAAAAAACTTCAGAACTAAGTATGATATTGTTATTAAGAATATAATCAAGCCCTTTAAAACGCACATGAACACAAAGTTAAGTGCTCATGGTCAACTGCTGTGATCACCTTGTGGGTCGAGTGGTATCAACAGTTTGTTTCAGATAACATTTCTTCTTAATCCACTGGGCTAATTTCTATATCACAGAAATGATCATTGGATGGTCCTCTACGTCTCTCGGTTGAAAAACTGACCCATAGCTTAATATCTTAACATACCTTGTAGTATGTTTATTAACAGATCAGATGATTTTGTCTTTCAACTCTGTATTAATCTATAAGTTTGCTGTCTTTGAAGGCACTATGTTCATAAAGAAGTCAGTTAACAATAAAACTTAATTAATATTATTTCATACTGTCTATATCGTAGTTGAGTAACCAGTTTTTGTGACGTAATAAATTTTCGTGATATTGCACTGTTTCCATTTGCGCAAGCATGTTATTTAAAAAAAATTAAAAACAAAATGTTTGACAATTTTGTTAGCTTGCCAATTTCGGAAAACAATTCATCACGTTTAGGTTATTGTACAGTAATTTCGTCACAATTGTAATATATGTAGATGTTTCGTTAATACCACGTAAACTAGTTATACCATCCTGCTAGACCATGTCATACATACAATTCTATTATGTTGAAGGTTATATTACTGAAATAGTGTTTATGGTATGCTGATATGCTAAACTCAGACTAGACAATACATTCAGCAGAGTTTCTCCCTTGATTTGTCCATAAATGACTCATAAATTCTTAGAAATTATGCCTTTACAACCTATTTTCATATTTCAGTGGATCTACAATCACACAATCCAGACAATACTTTCAGCAGAGTTTATCCTTTACTTTGTCCATCAATGATTTATACATTCTTAGAAATTTTTCTTTTTCAACATATTTTCATATTTCAGTGGATCTGCAATCATGCAGGATGGTTCCACTATAAGAAATGGATATCCACTAGATTTAGACTCTGTTAGTGTAGGAAGTCGTATTGGTATGATGAGATGTTCTGATGCTACTCTTCATTATTTTCTCAATGGTTCTGATCAAGGTATTGCTTGCTCGGACATTCCACCAGGTATGTTTGATTTCAGAAATCAAACCAGACTTTAGATACTTCTTATTTTGCT
The DNA here is from genome assembly GCA_964023205.1 of Lutraria lutraria. Taxonomy (NCBI): domain Eukaryota; kingdom Metazoa; phylum Mollusca; class Bivalvia; order Venerida; family Mactridae; genus Lutraria; species Lutraria lutraria. The sequence goes on from OZ026847.1 coordinate 25,750,184, forward strand.
CTTATTAATTGGTGATTGTTTTGCTTCATTGTGTAAGATATGTGTGGGATAACAAGCTAGTGGTTGTTTTGTTGTATGTTATTTATCTAGTCTTGATAATTAAGTATCTGGCCTCAGTTTCATGAACAAAATTGAGTAGAAACTCGATAATGGACTGTCACTTTAGTGTTTTTTCTGTCTAGAAATGTTGTGTCTTTGGTCAGAAATTTTACCATTTGTGTCTATATATACTAAGACATGTTAAAAATGAAAATAAAATATTTGCTAAAAAACTACCAACCCATGCACCAATCAGAGAACATGTGCAAAATTGTGATACTTCATAATCTATCGGTGATAAGCATATTGCTTTTTATGTTATTGTCTTGTCACCAAAATTATCTGACATTATCAGCGCTATTCTGTGGTTTGATTATATTACACATATTTGCAGGTGTGTCAGCTGTGATAGATTTATATGGTCAATGTGCACAGGTGTCTATAACTAGTGTTTCTGGCATCTTGCCAACAGATAATAATGCTATAAATAGAGCAGTGGCGGAACACACAAACTTTAACTCTCCAGTCAGTACAGCAGGTATAGTAAACAATATTGCTTTCAACTTGATGGTCAAGGTTTTCATCTATTTAAAGTAACTAGAACACAAGTTTAAGGTAATTCTTATGCAAAGGATTTTGCTTATTGCGGACTGAAATTATTCAAATTATGAACTGATTATTACCACATTGCAGCGCTTGTTTATCTTACCAGATGAAGTATGTGTTGAAGAGTACGGTCACATGATTCTAAACTTAATTTCATAGTAAATACTGGTAACTTTTCTGTGCCAAAAAAGAAATAACAAAAGATATAAATATTTATATTATAAATCTGTTTATTTTAGTTTATTTATATGTTGTTTAACGGCCCATTCGACAGCTATGGTCATTTCAGAGCCACGCCAGAGAGTGTGTGATAAGATAAAGGAGAACCAGGCATTTATTTCCCTATTCTTATCTCAAATTGTTTTTCCTGGTTCTTTATCATGCCCGAGACAAAGCACCAATACATGCCTTGCCCGTTTCCTGTGCGTTTCTAAAAAAGTGTCCCTGACAAATTTGGAAGTCAGGGCCAATAATCGAATTTACGATGTTTCGTTTAGTAGTCAAACACGTTAACACTTAACCACCAATCACTCCATGTGTTGACTTTTATATCTACATGGTTTATTTTCATTTTGCAGAATCTCATCGCTTCAGTCACTGTTGTGGTAAGGGTATAGCATTAACTTCAAATAGTCACATAGCTACAAGAAATACAAACTTTAATCATGGATTGGTGTTCAGTTCAGATCCACTTAAAAAGGATGAAATGTTTGAAATACGGATTGAAAAGCTTTCCAATGAATGGTCTGGATCACTTCGTATTGGACTCACGTCTATGGCAATCTCAGACTCAAGTCCTACATCTGTGTTACCTGGTTCCGCTTTAGAACTGACCACGAAGCCAACTTGGATTGTGTGCGGTACAGATGTGAAAAAATCTGGTGTTACTATAAAAGAAAATTATTCCCCATCTCTTGAAAGACTTTCAGTAAGTATGCAATAGATGTGTGCACTTGATTTTGGTTACCAAATGCTTTGATTCATGTCTGTAAAGTAATAAATTGAATAATTGATTCTGCATTTACCCTTGTACATCCGAAAATCTTGTGTCATGCATATCTCCAGAAGTATTTATGGCAGAGTTATCGCCTTATACAGAAAAGGTTATCACTTATTCAGCGTAATATGAAGTTTTGCATAAAGGGTCTTAACTATGTCAAAAGCTGAATCCTCTTGAGTTATCTGCCCTTGCATTTATATTTTGTAATCACATGTATGAAAATCTTGTGTCACACATAGAGTGGATGCAACTGTGTCCTAGGGACACGCTTCTAGTTTATTCAGTTATAGATTATGTGCTAATCATGTTGTATTTTAGTCCTTTTGTTGTGTCTAATCTATCCTATGCTGCCATTTGCCAAGACATAACTGCTACTAGACTATATCTAGAGTTCTTCGCTCTCAACGCAAAGAAATAAAGATGATTTGTTAAGTTTTTTACTGTTCTCTTTTTATCCATTAGAGATTTTTAACCCAATTTTGATTTTAGTGTTGCATATTATAATTGTTCTTTTGGGTGTTTTTTTTATACTTTCTGTATTTCTTTTGCTTTCTTTAGGTTGGTAATAAAGTAGGCATCAGAAGAAGTCATGACGGTACAATGCACCTTTATTTGAATGGTGAAAATTTAGGAATTGCTGCTTCAAATATTCCGAAGGTAAGTTATGACAGTCTTTCTAGCTTCATGAAATCTCTGTTATTGTAGTTGTACATGAGTTTGTTGTTAATCAAAATAGTAAAGTGTTCTGCCAAGGAAGCGATTCCGCAATATAGATAATGCATAAATTATTGCTTGGGTATGAATCATGTCGCTTATGAAGTTTCTTGGGTACAAATTCGAAAAAACAAATTGCAATCATTTCAGCAGTAAAAATATTACTGGAGTGGTGCAGAGTGCCCGAAAGCCTTTATTTAAACAATTGGTCAGTTTCATGTATAATTCTGCATCAGCCAATGATATTGAATGGTTTCCTGACAGTTGATTTTACGAAAATGTCGATGCCGGCAAAAATGTCAAGGACTTTTCTCGGCTTTTTTCAAAAGAAAAAACACAATACAACAGATCACCTTAGGTTAGTCTTAAGTTAAACTTCTTTTCCGTTTATGAAAATATTTTCTCTGATTGTTTCAGAATGTATTTGCTGTGATAGATTTATTTGGTATGGTAGAATCTGTATCTGTGGTAAGCAGTGTCGTCATGGTTACAGACAGTAGTTCAACAACGCCATCTGTTGAGTCAGAAACTGGTCATCAGATATCATTGGTATGTTTCTGATGTAATTTTCATTACCAACTTGGTTGGTTTTATATGTTTGTTAATTTTAGGGGTTCTGAGGTTTCAATGTCTATGAAATTTGTTTTGTTTAATGTTACTGGGCTTTTATTTATGTATAGTGCATTCAAAATGTACCACTCTTCTATGCTTGTTCTAAACTTTAATGATAAGTTTCAAGTTTCAGTGTTATTGAACATTAGGCCTCTGGTCTGCATACATGCACTAGTATATAATGAATGTGTTTTCCTAACAATCATTAATTATTTAGAACAAAATGACCTCCAAATGTGGGCCACCTGTCAATAAAGATCACATTTATTTCTTTCACAAGGATTGCTTTTGTTCACAGCTTTGACATTTCATTTTTACTATGCCCCCTTTCAAAGAAAAGTTCTTTTTTTTTCATTTATCAGCCATTAGATCGTGATCAGGACCAAGACACAGCCAGTGTATGTGTTCCAGAATTCCATTGTAACCATGGTAAAAATATTCTCCTTAGCAACAGTAACCAAACAATAGAACGGGTTGCTAGCTATAACCAAGCCATTGCAGTAACAAATAAACCACTAGTCAGAAATCATTTGTTTCGGGTAAGTTCAGATAAAACAAAGCATCATTTTATTTTTTCAATCACTGCGTCGTTGACTGTTTCAGCATCTGCATCTGTGCAAAATCTTTAATATAGCTCATAACTCAGAAACTATTAGAGGAAGTTACTTGGAATTTCCTAGGTTGATAGATCTCACTGAGTTGTTGATCAGGACAGAGTTTAGTACATGATGTGTAGTTTGATGTTCTTACAAAGATTTAACAAGTTTCCTGTTGTTTGAAAGTGACTTTTATTGTCATATGAGTGTGTATTATTATGAACCTAACTAATGGTACCAGTTCATACTATTTCATTGAATTACTATATGATTCATAAATATAATAAAATATTAAAAAATGAAATATTTGATTGGTAACGTTAACAAGTTGTACAGCATTTTGTTCACTTTATTTCTATTTATTTACTATTTCAACCTAAGTTAAAAGTTACTTTCAAATCCATGTATATTTACATAATTATAGTATTTGATATACTGTCAAGGATATGAAACCAGCTGACAGAATTTCTGGAGTTTATAAAGGTTATATCTAAGAATGACTTTGTTGATCTAATATTTACTGTTATAATTCTTAGGTACGGATAGACAAGTCGAATAGTCATTGGAGTTCCTCATTAATGATAGGGTATTTAGGTTTCTCTCCAGAGAAATATTCCTTTCCTGTCTCAGCTATTGCCATAAAGAAGTCATGTGTTGTGATTCAAGCTGACCAGGTGTATGCTTGTGGATCAAAGGTAAATCAGTACAGAAAGTACTCATGGAAAATGAACTTACATAGACTTGCATTGCAATATAGAACAGGAACTATAGTTAAACAATTTCATGGCGGATGTAGAAAAACAAGTACATTGGTCTGCATCTAAATTCATTAGCTCTGAGCGAGTGACGGTTATGGAAGGCTGAACTATCGTTCAGTTTGCATTATAATCAGATTTCTTTTTGTTATCACTAAGTTTTTGGTAGAAAATAAAGTTCTTTTTCAAAGTATCACAGTACTTCAGTATATTTCCAATCTGATTTGTAAACTTGACTGGACATGTTTAGTAATTTGGTATGTTTAAATTTAGGTCATACATTTTAATACCGGGGTTCTGAATTTTCTAACTATTAACTAATTAGTGTAATATTTGAATTGTACATGCATCATCGGTTCTTTCCCATATGTATTTTATTGTGGAACTTGTAAAATTGCACTTATTTACTTCAATCAGGTTTCAGTTGGTTGCTTAGCAATGTTTATTTGTAATGAAGTATATTATCTTCAAAAATTTCTCCTTGTTATGATATTATTTCTGATATCTGCCATTAGTGTAAAAACTTTCGTACTGTTTGCAAATCATCTGATATACATATATTTTATTTCATTTTCAGATAAAGGAGCACTATGGTTGTAATTTAGATAAACTACAAGTTGGTCATACTGTTGGTGTATTGTTAGATGATGATAATAGTTTACATGTGTATGTCAATGGTATAGACCAGGGTATTGCTGCACGTGATGTTCCCGTGCCATGTCATGGATTGGTGGACCTGTATGGACAATGTGAAAGGGTGAGCACAGTTGCTTATAATAACTAACTTGTATAATATGTTTATGCCCATGTATGGATAGATCGGGGGCATATTTCTTTATCTTATTTGTTTGTTTCTACCAAACTTTAATATTACCTATTAAATCATAACTCTTCTGCCTACAGTCATCAAACTTCATATATTGGTTTTTCATGACAGCCTCTACTGGACCTGTCCATTTTCGGGTCAAAGGTCAAGGTCATCCAGAGGGGAGCATTGTGTTTTTAAAATACATCTTGTTCTTAATGTCTTACTGAAGTATTCAGATACAATTGTTTGTAATTATTTGTGCCATAATTGATCAATTACTGTAATTTACATAGGGTAACATTTTATCCACTTGGTGTAGTTTGGGCTGGTTGGTAATACAGATGTCATAATGGTGATCTGTTTTCTAGTGGTAACGCACTAGACTACCAAATAAAAGTTGTGGGTTCAAATTGTTGCACCACGTTCCAAGATTTTAGGGACACTTTTTCAGAGTTCCCATCCCAGCAAACGAGACCAGTACTGTGTTTAGAAAATTGCAGGGAAAATGTGAGATGTGATGTCAGTGCTTTACATCGGGCATGATAAAGAACTAGGAAAGCTATTTCAAATAAAAGTAGGGATATAAATGTCAGGTTTATATTCTATTGTTTATGACTTGATGTTCCATTTTTTATGGCTTAAAAATCATTTGTTTAATTCTTCTCTCTTGATAATATTCCAGGTAACTATAGTCACAGAGGACAATGCTATTAGACTTTCTCAACCAAAGTTAGAAGACAGAGAAAAGGCTGATTTAGAAGATGGTAGGTTGTTGTTTAAAGTTATGTCACATTTATTTAAGTTATGACAAAATCAATAGTGGAAAACATGTATTCCATGAACATTGCGCTACTACTGTCATTTTATGACTATGAAATTCAATGTGCATCATTTATATTAGGTGTTGAAGTAAATGTTAGCATCATGAGACTCTCATATGCATAATTGTTCTCAATTACTATAATCCATGCATATCGATATATCTTCATCCACATATAACTGATTTGACAATTTGAAAATATGACCAAAATGTTTATTTTCGCCATATTCAGAGGAGTTACCAATTCCTTGTGGAAAGGTAAGTTAGTACTGGTTAGAAAACAGTCCAGGAAAATTTGTTAAAAGAACCTGCTGCCATTTGTAAATTTCTTTGAAAAACAGAGTTAAACCCTGCTGTAAAGAATTGAGAATTGTTTAGTTATTTGATTGACTTGAAAAGCAGAGACTTTATGAACATTTTGTTTTCAGCTGTCAAAGAGAAAGTCCATCAATCTGTTGTAGAACATAGTTCAGTGTTGAGACATTGTGAATATCAAAATCTATGTCAGAGAATAAAAGCACAACTCACCTTGCCAGGTAAAGATATAATATCTGGTATAAGCAAAATACTTGATTTATTCTACTCCATCTTGAAATATGCTTATTTAAGGTTATGTATCACTAAGTGCCTTGTCATATAAAAGACATTGAATTAGTTTATTTTATTCATATTGTATGATAGTTTACATGGTTTGATAGTGGCATTATAATGTAACAGCCATATCCTTACAGTTTACGTCAATATGGATTTTTTTCACCTGTCCCAACAATTTCATTATAGAAACTGTTGAATTAATCTGAATTATAGAAATATCATGTAAGTTAGATTGAAATGTCTCTTTTTACTTTAAGTCAATGACTAAATATTCTCTTAATTAATTTGTTTATTTAATGATGTTTAAAGAGTTTGCTGCCTTTTAGAATACTTAAAATCTGAAGATCTGTTCTGTTTCATGATTTCAGAAGGATATTTTGATACCAGTCTGCATGTCTGTTACTGTGAAATGTGCCATAAACTACGTGGTGAAGAATTGTACCATCAGAAAGGTGAACCACCAAAGGAATATGCCACTCAGTATGGCTGGTGTATGTTTAAATTGAGGTGTGTATCAAGTTTCATCCTCCGTCCCTCCTCTCGCAATCCTCGTTTTAGAACATTCGATAAAACAGAGAGTATTTGACTGGTTAAAAGTATAATAACCAATCAACTTTATTCATGCTGATAAGGTCTCATACCATCTGTCTAATATATGGGGATTGCTTTTCAGTTTAAAAAAAGTCAAGTTAATGAGATTAAACCAGGTATGTAATTGGCTGGGTACCATCACTTACACAAAATCTGCTTTGTGTACCCGAACTTTACTGTATCGGGTTAAAATGAAAAAAAATTTGGAAAGAATACAAAAGCCTATACCAATTTGGTTATGTGACTAGTAGAAGTTATCGTAGCATTAAATAAAACGGAGCCATTGCCATACATAAGCTTTTATTGATCATGAATTGTAGCAGTGTCTTTATTGCCATCTGCATTCATCAAAGGTTATTTTAATGGTAAAAAAGCGATGTGTTATATACACTGTCAATATCTATCAGGGATGTTTGAATTGTAATATAAAATGTGTGTAATGAGTATATCAAAATTTTATGTGAATAATGGTAATTAGTATATCAAACGTGTACGATAAGTACCCTATACAAACTTCATTTGTTACCTAATTAATGTTTAGGATTATTTAACATTGAAACTCATTTTATTTTCAGACTGCCAAGAAAAGTGAATGTATGGAATGTTGATGAAAAATGGCATGTTGCTTATTTTGGATCCAAAATTGAAAGTTTACGTAAAATTCTGGATACTGGAGATCTACATTCAACAGGTTGCTGCTTACTTCTAACCCTCATAAATCTTAAAACATATCTCAATTTTATGTATTCCTTCTGCTTTAAACTATTCTTAATCTCAATTTTCAGGTCATTGTGCGAATGAATATTTGTATTTATTTATCTCTTGTTTAATGGCCCTTGTTTAATGGTAATTTCTGAGCTGCCCCAGAGATAGGTGAGGTTAGATAAGGAGAACTGAACATTTATGTTCCTACTCTTATTTCGAATAGTTTTTCCTGGTTCTTCATCGTGCCCGGTGTGAACACCAATAAACGCCTCACACATTTCGTGTGACTTTCTAAACACTATACTTGGCTCGGTAATTGGTATGGCGACTCTGAAATAGCATCTCTGATATATAGAAGGTGATGCTGAGATTGGAACCAACAACCTTTTGTTCAGTATTCCAGCATGTTAGCACTAGACCATAAGTCTCCCCCTATATGTTTTTGTACCTGGGTTATTTTATGACTGAACTTAAAAAACAATCAATCAGATTATTGTATTTTAAGTTTTGATTTATAACTTTCATCTGTGGTCATCTTTGATATGATGTTTGGAAAATGATGGAATATTCTGTCAAACTGTCTTTATAATGGGAATAAATGCTTGTATTCATATTGGCATCACTCAATGACCATAAATTAGAATATATGATAAATAAATTCTACTATTTGCAGGAGAAGTGTTGACTGGAGGTAGTGTATTGTTACCACAACCATTTATGTTCACTGAGAAATCCCAACCTGATGGTACATCGGTCAACACAATATTCTTGTCTCCAACTTTAAAATATGCTGGAGCTAATGAATTTTCACCAAAGCATAAGTAAGTCAATACAATTTTAAAAGACATCTAATGTTAAATTAGGTGTTTATGTAAATAAATGCAATTTACAGTAATATATACAGGTTATAAAGACTGTCAATAATTACATTTCTGTGGAAGATAAAAATAGATATGATATATAAAACATACCAAAGAACTCAAAATCCTACCATTGTTATGAGACAAAGTACATTAAACATTAACATTAACTGATTTATAGCAGAAATATGCAGGAACTAATAAGGTTATAAAAGAACTACAAATTAAAAGTCGAAGTAACTGTGTATAGGTCAAAATCTGTGAACAAATGCTACCCTTTGGAAAGACAAAATGTGGCCTTTATTGACAAGTGACCTTTATTTGGTGGTCATTTTGCTCTGAACTATCAATAATGGTTTTTAAAAGAATGGCCTTAATTCACAGGGTGGCCTTTATTTGGAGGTGGCCGCTAAGACAGGTTTGACTGTATTGACTACAATAATTTTTATTTTCAGAGTGACCGACCCAAAGACACGTAAAGTTCATCACGTAAGAGTAGCATTTCAAGTTTGTGTTAAACCGGGATCATATAAAATAGGACCGCAATCAATAGGGGCCAATGAGCCCATTGATCCACAAATAAGTAACAGTGAAATTGAGTGGTCGACGAAAGAACGAGGATCTGTATTGTTACATAGTCTTCTAATGAGAGTTGAATGATTTACCATGTGACTGGTCATGTGACCTGTCATGTGACTATCATGTGATTTGTGTTCCTTGTTGTGATTATAACTGCTGACTCTCTGTGTGTAGAACTATTATTCACATATAGTTGTGTGTAACATAGAAATCATGTTTTAAATACAGCGCAGAAAGGATGTACAGCTGAATTATATAAGATGTCTGTTAGTGTGATTATACTTTGTTTGAATTGTTGTAGTTAGTCTAAGATATCTGGATTAATTAGCAAACTGGACGAAAAAAGCAGAGCAGATATTTTCAACCCTATATTTTAAT